>PVHT021183519.1:1069959-1196508 GCA_004024745.2 Catagonus wagneri | reverse complement strand
CACACACACACACACTCACACTCACACACGGAACAGCGATGGTCCCACCTGGTCCCTAGGGCTCACTGGTGGGGTAGGAGCAGGGAAGGGTGATGCCAAAGTGTGCGGTCCCTGCACATGGCCGGTGATGCGGATCTTGGCTCTGTGGCCCCTGGGACTTAGGGCCACCTGGCTGCATTCTTCCCAGCCGCACCAGAACAAGCAGCGTTCCATGAAGCCACTTCCCAGACTCCCTTCCTCAGCCGTTCCAAACCACCTCCCGCTTGGCACAGTACTGTGCTGGCAACATCTTGCATCGCCGCTCTGCTAAGGAGGGGGGTATCATTAAAATTCCTCCCCACTGCAATCTGAGTCAAGTCCCACCCACCCCCTCGCTGTGAGCTCTTCCCTCAGACCCGACTGGCTTTCTCCCGCACAAGCCTCTGAAGTTGAAGGTTAAGGGGCTTTTTGCATCTCATGTTCTCTCTTCCTTGGGCCCCCGTTTCTGGTCCCATGGCCATCAGCAGCAGCTTCTCTACATCATGTCTGCCTCATCATGTCTGCTTGAGGTCTTGCTTCGAATTCACCCCTCCACTTTATTGGGCAATAAGCCTTATTGGGAAGGGCTACAGGAAAACAGGAATCATGGGGAGATGAAAACACATAACTTCACATATCTGCATGCAGAGACCCACAGATGACGGATGCCAAGAACCCTGCCTATCCAGCGCCCCCCACTCCCACGCCACTTCAGACACCCTGGGGTGAAGTTGGACCAGCCCAGGGATTTCTCAGCGTTTCCCTGGGAGGGTCCCCTCCTGGCTCCCTCCTCTTCACTCTCAAGATTGTTTATCTCACCGTATCTCTCAAAGGCCTTGGCAAAGAGGTAAAGAGGAAGAAAATATACCTCTATTCAGATCTTCCTAAAGATAAAAATCTGGAGATGCCCTCTAGCTGGTGGCCTTCCACAGCTTAAATGCCACCTGTCCCTTGAGGCTTCCGGACGCGAAGTCCCCTCTGCTGAGCTCCAGACTCCACCATCGGCTGCTCTGGGCTTCGCTGTCCGTCTGATCTCCCAGCGGATCCTCCAGTTCAGCCGGCCCCCAAATGACTCATCCTCTTTCTCAAAACAGCCTGCTCCTCTTTACCCAGATCCACATGTTCCCAGTCCTCTCTTCTCCCTAAACGCTTCTCGTGCCTCCTTCTCTCTCTCCCACTGCCCCAGGGTCAGCCCTCATTTTCTGCTTCCCCGCTGGGTTTTCCCCGCCACCTCCCTCCGGGCCGTTAGTGGTGACTGCAGGACTTCTCTCAACAGTCAGCTTTAGGCCTTAAGCCCCCTACCCCCGGGCTTAAAATCCTTCCCGAACTCCACGGCGCCCAGAGGACGACACCCTTTCCAGAGCGGAGGGCTCCTTCCGCATCTGGCCTCCCCTGACCCTTCCGCTCCGAGGTGACGCTGCTTCATGGGTCCCCAAACAGGCCTGGCTCCCTCTCGATTGGACCCCGTCTCACACACGCACGGTGTTGGAATGTTCTCACCCCTCTCGAGTGCCTGCTGAACTGCTCATTTTTCAAGATCCTGCTTGAGTCACATCCCCTGGGAAAGCGGCCTTGGAGGGAATCACGCCCTCCTCCTCGCTCCCCGTTACTGGGGTACCTGATTCCGGTTTCTCGGGGTGCCTCTCCCATCCTGTGCTGTGAAGCCTGGCTGCAGCGCTGTCACCTCCCACCTGGGCTGTTGCAGGTGCCTTCCGACCGGCCTCCCAGCCCTCCGCCCTCACCCTTTCTAGGCGACCATGGACACGACAGCCCACGCGGGCCTCTGAAAAACCAGTCAACACACATCTCTCTGCTCAAAACCCTCCAGCACCTCGCATCTCACCATAAAAGTTAAAACCCTATAGTGCCTCATCCTGGCCTGGTCGTCCTTATCTCTGGACCCCCATTCCTGCTTCTCTTTCCCTCTCCACCCCAGACTCACTGGCTTCCTTGCTGCGCCTGAATATCCCAGGCCCCCTCCTGCCCCTGGGCCTTTGCACGCCCCGCCCCCTCCCCGAAACCCATTCCTCTCTGCTATCAGCTTCAAGGCTTTGCTCCAGTCTCACCTTCTCAGGGAAGCCCGCCCTCCTGGCCCCGCGAACACAGCAACCAACCCACACCTCCTGATCCCCCTGGCCTGCTCCACTTTTCCTTTCGTACAACACTCTTCACCTTCTAAACATATTATTTAACTTATTTTTTTATTTGTACAGCCTGTCTGCCCTTCCAAAACTATTTCGTTTACTGAGAGAGCCTATGAGCCTAGAAGAGTGCTGACACATGGTATACACTCAATAATGACTGAAGCAATTGAGAATCAAGCAAGCAATCGAAGCTATTTATTGGTGGGCTCCTTGAGAAGTCAGTGAAGTCCCTAGAGGTGGAATCCATGCTCAGTCACCTCTGCATCCTCGGGGCTTAGCCCGCTGCCCTGGCCACCGCAGGTGTACAAGAACCAGTGAATGAATGAATGGGGCCCTGCCCTTTGGCCTGAGGAAGAAAAGCAGGGGCCTGAGCAGATGGTCCACACAAATGATACCATCGCCACTTTGTTCCTGGGCTCCTTCTGTGCCAGGATCTCCAATATCTTCCTCCAGAGTCCTGCCTTAGCCTTTCCCCTTGGGTTCCAGCCCCGCTGGCTGTTTGTTTAGAAGGAGTTGATCAGTTCATCCGCATTCAGGTGAGCCTGCCCGAAAGCTGCCTAAGACCGGACACTTTTCTGGAAAGGTTACGCGCTGCAGCCAGGGACAATCCCTTAACCCAAAGGACTGGAGCAAAGCGGTGAAACACCAGGTGTGATGTGAGGCTGCAAAATCGTCTGGGGCCTGGGCAGAGCCTCAAGCCAGCCCTGGGGGAGGCTGCTGTGACCTCTGTACAGGGTGCCTTGGCCTTCCTGGGTGTCCTCTTGAGGACAGGGACTTTGTGCTGGGCTTACCCCTGGGTTGAGGAACAGAAACTAACCTCCCTGCCCCATAGTGAGAGTGGGATCGAGAAGGTACAGCAGGCCAGGCCCTGCTTTCCCCCAGCCCCTCTGTCTCACGCTCCTTCCAGGATCTCAGGCCCAACCCAGGAGGTAAGGGGCGGGGGCAAGGCTCGGCTCCCAGGCCAGGGATGGACCCCCCGACCGACCGTGTGGGCCTTGGGGGTTTCAGGCTGTTTTTGTAACCACGGTCACGTGTTCCTCTGTGTAACCCAAGCCCCCTGACACGGCATGAGTCTGCACCCCAGCTCCTGAACCACATCTGCTTCTCATTTCCGTCCCAGGAAAATGGCCCAATTTCCATGAGTCGCTGGCCCAAGCCAAGCCTGGAGCCTCTCAGCGGCCAACCCCACCCAGCTGGGTTCCATTACTGGGGTGGGGGGTGGAGGCCGAGAGAGCATTAGAGGCAACGGGCATATTGTGGGGCTGGATGGGAGCCAGGAGGCCAGAGTGCTTGGGGGTGGCTCAGTCAAGACCTCGCTGTGTGTCCTTGGGGGAGTTTCTAACCTCTCTGAGCCCCAGCCTTCTCACGTGTGTTACTCTACTGATGGAAGTATTATTAGGACTTGGGGACCAAGGTGGCTCTTTGGGGATGAAAACAACCGAATTTTCCCAAAAATAGAACTGAGAAGGAATTGGCCTGAAAACAGAACCGAGAAGGAACTGGCCTGAAAACAGAACCGCTGGGGTTGGCCCATGGCAGGAAACTGGTGGGGACCCGGAGCCGCTTTCCTCCATGAGCAATGGGTTGGGCCCTCCGCTTGGTAGTTTGCTAGAGTTGGAGCCCAAGTCCTCGTGCTGCAAACTAACCCCAGCTCTCAGTTCTTTGTCTAGCAGCATTTATTAAGTGCCTAGATTTGTCAGGCCCTGGGCAGGCGTTGGGAGACCGAAGTGATTAAAGAAAACAACAACAACAGCAAAAACCCTAAACTCCTTGTGAGGGACCTACAAGTAAATGATAAATAAATACAGTCCAACACAGAAGAGTGGGGGAGGGTATGGATGGAATGAAGCCGGAGGCAGCAAGTAACACATTCTATTTCTAGTCTTTCGGTGGAGACCCTTAACTTTTAAGATGTTCTTAACTTGATGTTTTTTTCCTAATAAAATCTACGGCAAACACTACCCTCCTTCCAACAAAGATAAGGACCTTAGCCAGAGTCCTCCAGACAACTACCATCCTCCATGTTAAATCCCAAATCAGTTCCCTCTGTGGGAGCTTGTCTGTGACTCCACAAAGGGAGGTCCCCACCTCCCCTGCCTGGTGTCACCCTGTCCACCTCACCATGCCCCACCATGCCCCCTGCTTCCCGGTGGTTGGGCAGCGCCTGAGCTGAAAGCCACAGGGGGTGGTGGAGGAAGAGGGGGTGCTGGTGGGAGAAACTGCCCCTCAGCTTTGCCCCCCATGCACGGACACGAACACCAGGACAGGGACACCGCGCGCAGCTCCCAAGGTCCTCACCCTGCCCACATGTGCCTGACAGCATCAAACCACCACCTTGGGAGGCCCGCTTTGTAAATGAGGAGCCTGAGGTTCAGAGAGGCTCCGCAATCTGCTCAAAAAAAAAAAAAAAAGTCAGTAAGTCTGGAACCTTTCTGGCTCTGTTGCTCTTTGCACCAGCTTGGCACTAGTTGGGTACCTAAGTTAAAAATTCTACTTACGTCACTTACTAGGAATGTGACCTTAGGTAAGTTCTCAAAGTCTCTGTGCTTTGGTTCAATATATACTTTTTCATAAATCAAGTTTATTGAGGGATCATTTACATGCCAATAAATGCACAGATTAAGCACACAGCTTAATGAGTTTTGACAAACATATCCCTGCCCGTAACAGCCCACACAATCAAGGTTCAGAACATTTCCCTCACTGCAGAAAGCCCCTCCTTCTGGGCTTGGTTTTCCCACCTGTACGAGGGGCAAACAAGAGATCTGGCTCCTGGCACGTTAGGAAGATCGAAGGGGATAATAACACTGGCAAGACACTTGGCATCTGGCGTGAGCAAGCACTCAGGAAACATGCACTGCTTTTGTGACCTCATGCTGTATTTTGTCTCCTGTCTCTGATACCCCTCGTCCCGTCCCCCCCCCTCCGTCCCCTCACTTCTGAGGCTGGGGCAGGGATCGGGGCAGGTCTCTGCAGCCTCCCTGCCCAGCGTGAAGGCATCAGCCCACCTGAGAGAGGACTTGGGGCGGACGTCCTGGAAGAGACTCAAAACCTTTGTCTGCCTCCAGGAACTCCGAGGGGCTGAGGACAGAGGAACGGGCCAGAAGACAGGTCCTCTGTCCTTTCGAGACTCTCCCGGGTCTCACTCAGGCACTGGGGACAGGGCCGCCTCCATGAGTTTGCCACCTGTCAGCCACTGAGGACCCCATGCTCAGAAGGCCCCACATTTGGGCTAATGCTCTGTCGCCTTCCTGCAGTCTTTAATCATGTTTGACAAAGGGACCTTGAGTTTTTATTTTGCACTGGGCCCTGCAAATTATGTAGTGGGGGGATGGTGGTGTGACAACAGAGTGAGCTGTAGGGTCTCCCCACCCAGAGAAGCCAAGGCCGCCCCTGCCCCAACCCACCACTCACACGCACACACTCATTCACCACCTCCACTGTCCCTTCTTTGTCACTCCCCACAGCAGGGCCTGGGCCACACAGAGTCCTCAGCCGCCAGGAGGCACCCACAGAATCTGGCAGCCTGCTCGGCCTGGAAACCCCCTTGGGGACAGCTCCTGCTCACAGGGCCTGCTGGCCGGGCCACCCGAATTCCCATCCTCTGACAGTCCTCTCCAGCCGCCTCCGCCCGACTCAGCAGCTCAAGTGTGAAACCACAGCTGGGCCCAAGCCAAGGGGGCTTGGGTTTCATCACATTCGACTTCCCACACCTCGGCCAGAGGCCAGGGTCCGATGGGGCCGCTGGCCCGAGGCCTGGGGTGGAAGGCAGAATGTGGGTAGGGGGTGAGTCCCAGTTCCCCCAGATTCCTACGCATCCCAGAAAACACCCTCTCGGGCCCCGGTTTCCCCTCCATGCGGTGGGCCAGGATTCCAGTAGGGCTGGAGCAGATGCCAAGGCTGCAGGGAAGGTAGACTTCAGAGACAAAGGCATTGGGGGACATTCTAGAATGTCACTATCCAGCACAGTAGCCACCACGCACCACATGTGGCTATTTGAATTTAAATTAATTTAAAAGAAAGAAAATTTACATTTCAGTTCCTCAGCTGCTCTGGCCACATCTCAAGGATTCAATTGCAATGTGTGCTTGTGGCTGCCATATTGGACAACACCGATACAGGATATTTTCTTTTTCTTTTTTGTCTTTCTGCCTTTTCTAGGGCTGCACTCATAGCATATGGAGGTTCCCAGGCTAGGGGTCTAATCGGAGCTGTAGCCGCCGGCCTACGCCAGAGCCACAGCAACACGGGATCTGAGCCACATCTGCAACCTACAGCACAGCTCACGGCAACGCCAGATCCTTAACCCACTGAGCAAGGCCAGGGATCGAACCCGCAACCTCACGGTTCCTAGTCGGATTCGTTAACCACTGAGCCACGGACAGGAACTCCCTGATACGAGACATTTTCATTAACAGAGAAAGTTCTCTTAAGACACTTTGGCCGGTTGGGCAAACCAAGGTGCTGGGAATGCTGGTAGTTTTACTGACCCCAGGTGAGGGGTACGGGCTGAGGGCTGTGGGTGGGACACATTTGAGAAATGCTCTCGATTGTCTGCAGACCTCAAGAGTGAGGAAATGAGCCCGCCAAAATGGGGCAGCAGGAGTCAGCCTCCCAAGTGCACAGAAACTCTCCAGAGGCAGCTTCAGCTCCCCACTCCTGGGGCAGAGAGCAGATTTCAGGGTCCCCATTGAAAGGCTAGAGGCCCCAGAGAAGAGGGAGGTGGTCACAGAGGCGTCCTTCTGAGCAAAGGGCTCCCGGGGCCATTTCTAAGCGAGAGAAGTCACCGCTCCTTCCTGCCTCACTTCTCGGCTGGGGGAACCCTCACAGGCACTAGAAGAATGGTTCTCAAGCTTCAGTCTGCCGCAGAATCACCTGGAAGCTTGCTAAAAGCACCTCTAAGGGAAAACCCCAAACACGGACACTTTCACTTCTTCGAGGAGTCGGGCTGAAATGCAAATGGTCGGGTTCTGTTCCCCTGAGGGTCCATTCTCCTTTAGCTGTGGGCGGGAGGGGGGGAAAATCATTGAAAGATGCTGGGCTGGTGGAATCTGGGCGTGTTGTAAAGGGATGGTGCAGAGGGGGGATGCGGCCCGCAGGAGAAAGGGAGGGGGTGGGGAGGGGGAGGGGGAGGAGGGGGTGGGAGCACTCTGGGGGGGGGGCCCTCTCCCACTGAAGTCCTTCTTCCTCTGCGTTATCTCACCTGGCCCTTACGATGCCCTTCTAAGCTGGCTAATGTGCGGGTCCCAGAGGTTACACAGCCCCCCAGCCCCCCAGCAGACGCAGGGTCACCGTGGGATCAGGCTGGACTCTGTTTCTTTTTCCTCCCCTCTCTCCAACTCGGCATAGTTTCAGATGAAATAAGCCTGGGAAGAAGGGAAGGCTCAGAGCTGTGAATACATTTTTTTGTTTTCTGGGCTCATTCGGCTTTGACAGGAAGCTTGGCTGAGTACAGGCGTCTGAGCCCTCACTCTCAATGGTGCTTTTTAGGCATGCCTTACACAGAATGTAAAGAGTCGCCATTCAAAGTAGGGGCAGGCCTTGGTGGCCCGTTCAGTCCCTGAGCCCCACGCCCAGCCGGGAATGGTGGGACTTCCCACCTGCCCCCCCCCTCACCCCAGACCCCCAGCCAGCACCACCCTGCATGCATCTGGGAAGGGTGGGGAACCATGCATCCTGGGCTGGGAAACCAAGGCTGAGGAAAATCCAAACGTTGGCCTCTCATTTCAGGAGGACTGTTTTCAGCACCAGGAAAACTATAATCATATAGCCTAGCTGGGAAGATTTTAGAATGATCTGCATTCACAGGTGAGGAAATAGAGGCCCCTCTGGAAAACTTTGGGGTTTTTTTGGTGTTTTTGTTTTTGTTTGCTTTTTAGGGCCACACCCACAGCATATGGAAGTTCCCAGGCTAGGGGTCAAACCGGAGCTGCAGCTGCTGGCCTACACCACAGCCACAGCAACGCCAGATCCGAGCCGTGTCTGCGACCTACACTACAGCTCACAGCAACGCAGGACCCTTAACCCACTGAGCGAGGCCAGGGATTGAACCTGTTGGGTTCATGGATACTAGCTGGGTTCGTAACCTGCTGAGCCACCATAGAAACTCTTGGAAAACTTCTGAATGTCCTCTCCCCAGCCCTTCCCCCCAACGTGGGAATGAAAGTCTCACCTCCTACTTTGTCACCTCCAACGCCACCCCAATATGTCTCCACAATATAATCACCCTTTGGACGGCTGCACCTCAGCCTCTTTCCTCTCCCTCCACAGTTCCCCTCTGAGGAAGGCAGGGCCAGGCATGGGCCCATTTTACAGATGGCCAAAGGCTGAAGGGACCACACAACCCATCCCCAGGAGCGCTGCCTGTACCATCTCCTGAGCGCCCTCCCCTGCCCCCACACCTCCCACGGGCGGGCTCTGGTGGCCTGCCACCCCCACTCCCTCCCACGAACACCTCCTGTCTCCTCCCCAAGGCCCAGGAGCACCCTTGATTTAGAATTTCCTGCCCTTCTGACAATCTGTGTGCACAAAACGGGCTTTATTTAAACCGCTTTGGAGGGCATCTCCTCTGCCTCTTCCTCTGGCTTCATTAAGCCGCTAATCTGAAGCAGGATAAATCATTGGCATTTAACTACCTGATTACAAACACATTCCTGGTTCCTGTCCCTGCCCTGATGGGAAGCTCATTTCTCAAAGGGTTAATTAACAGCCTTCACACAGGCCGCATTTAGCACCGAGTACAAAGCCGCACACATAAATAATGTCTCGGGCGGAAGAAGAGGGTGCAGATGGTTTGTGACTTTGCCGTCCAGAGTTTTTGAAACCGGTGTGAACCACGTCCTGTCGGGACCCAGGGCCGTGAGTCAGGGTCAGGCTTCGAGGTGGGCCAGGCCAGAGACACTGGTGGCCAGCTCTGCACCCTGTTGAAAGAAAGTCTCAAAGCAAAACAGAGCCCCGAGCCAAGATGTGGGGGAGAGAGGGTGGGGCCGGGGTGGGGGAACAGGCCTGCTGACTGACCCAGATTGAGAGGAGCCGGGGAGAAACCAAGCCAGAGACCCAGCTCCCCGCACTGGGTGCCGGATTCCCAGAGGGGCCTCCACTCAGAAAGGCACACCCGAGGGCACAGAGTCCCACGCAGGCCCTGTCGCCTGTGATGCCAAGAGGAATCGCACGGGGCTGGGAAAACGGCAGCCCCGAGGAAGACGGGAAGGTTCTGGAAGTGGTACAAAGGCACTCGCAGTTTTCTGCCTCCTTCGTGGGTAAGCTCTGCTCCTCTGCAGAGCCTTCAGCTCCCAACTGGAGGCTTGCAGCCCCGCCCTCCCACGACTATGAGGACACATCTGCGATTTTATAACGGATGGCGGTGACGACCTAGGACTCGCTTTACAAAAATTAGCACGGTTGCAAGGGACCCGAAGCCAAAAGATCAGGACAACAAAAGCCTAGAAACTGAGATCACAATGTGAATGCACACTGGACATCAATGAAAATGAGAAACAGGAAAAGGCAGAGGGAAGAAAAGATGGGAACGCAAGCTTTTTCCTGTCTCTGTTCCTCCAGTTCCTTGAGTGTGTTTGCCTCAGCCTTTAAGTAGGTCCCCCATGGCTTGAGAGTTCCCCCCACCCTCTCCCTTCCTCCACCCCTCTCTTCCTGGAAGTTGGAGACGGGGTCCGGGGAGGGGGACTGGGGTCACCCAGAGGATTTCCACCCTGGGGGCGAGAGTGCCCCCTGGTGGCAGAGAGGGGCCCCGTCTCAGCGGCAACCCCGGCTGCCTCTCCTGACCCAGGGCTGAACCTGCCGGGCTCAGGCCAGGGGCCGCCTCCCTGCGCCAGGCTCGGTGCCCTGGGGGTGAGGAAGCAAAGAAAGAGATGGGGGCCAGAGGACACTGGCCTAACAGCGGGGCTCTGTGTCCAGGAACGGGCAGTTTCTCCCTGAGTAATTTTCCACCGTTTGCCTTTCCCTCCGCACAGAGTCGTGCTCACAGAGCTGGTGTGGTGGCTGCCATCCTCCAGGGGGTTATTCTGGGCCAGTCACCTGCTCGGTGACCCAACCTGCTTTGCTCTCTGCCCCCATCACTCATCTGGCTCTGCTTCTCAAAACCCTCCCACCCGGATCCAGGATATGGTCCCCCTGGACCGCGGGACCCCCATCTCAGCCCCTCAAGGCCCAGCTCTCTGGCAGTTCTACGAAATCCCGAAGGCGCCATTGTTGCCGGGCTGGGGCCAACATTTCTGTTTTCTCAGAAGGATCAAAGCCCCATCCCAGCCCTGCCAGGAGGAAGCAGTTTTGACTCGTGCAAATATCTGCAGTCCATTTGGGACTTTACTTTGGTGAGAAATAAATACACAGCCATCTGCAGATGATGGAAATATGACTTAAGTAACTTTTTGGTCGAGGCTGTTGGGCCAGAGCCCAGATGGAAATAAGACCTTGTATCTCAGTCTCCCCCACACACTTTTGAAAAAAGAAAAGGAAAAAGCAGAGGGGAAAAAAAATTAAAAAAAAAAAAAAAGTGGTTGGTGGAAACCAAAGTTCAAAATGGAGCGTGCTCTATTTCTCTGCCTGGGAAAGGAAAAAGAAACCCCAAACAGCGACTCCATTCAAGCATGCGTATCTGGCTCATCCTAGCCACGAAATGACCGGGAATTACTGTGCCTGCAAACAGCCCCCGGGCCCACCCCTGCCCCAGGGCGGGCGGACAATGGGCCAGAAAACCCAGCTCAGCCATGGCCTCTCCCTGCAGCCCCCAGAGGCCGTAAGATTGGGAAACACAAGGCTATTTTTAATGTCCTGTTTGCCGACCCACCGCGGCTCCGCGAGCCTGAGAAATGGTATCATTTTGTGGGAGGTGGCACTGATTCCTTTTTTCACTTGCTCAGGCAAAGCCACATTTTCGCAACTTTCAGAAAAGTCAAAAAAGCCATACTTTCTAAGGGTGACCTCTTCCCCGGCCTGCCCTCCTGTCCCAGAGGAAGGGCTCGCTCGGGGGTGTGTGTGTGTGTGTGTGTGTGTGTGAGGGGGTGTCTGGGAAGGCAGCTCCCTGCCGCCTGGGCTGGGCAGGGCCAGGGAACCGGAATAAAGGCCCAGACTGCACCCGGGAGAGCCGGTGAATCAAGAAGGACAGGGGATACCTGAAGGATCAAAGAAGGGTGGGGCTCTCAACCTGTAAGGGAGGCCCCCTGCGACGGTGGGATGAGCAGCCACCTCCCCTGGGGCGTCCCAAAGAGGAAAGGGTGAGAGGTCACACACAGAGAAAGTGGCCTCCCAGTAGCCACCCAGCTCCCAAATCCATGGGGGGGTGCTTTGTGCAGTGGATGTGTCCAGGGGCCAAGAGGGTGCCCGCAGGTGGGCCTGCCAGGCTGAGGCAGCCCTTGAACTCCGGGCTGAAAGAATCCAACTGTAATAACAGGAGCCCCTCTGTTCTCGGGGCTTCTAAAGGTTTTTGCTGTGAGGGCACGACCCCACCTGGGCTCCAGAGGCCTCGCCCTGCCCTCCTCCAGGACAAAGAGACTGAGAAAGATGGATGAAAGGAGAGGGAGAGAGGCCCGGGTGGGGCAGAGAAGTAAAGAGGAAAGAGAAGCCTAAAGATGCAGAGAGAAGGAAAAACAGAAAGTGAGGACGCACTGTCAGGACAGACAGAAGGGTGACCGCTCCCGAGGACCAGACTAGAGGGATGCAAACAGTGGACCGCTTCCTTTCCCCACCCGGCCCACGGCCCACAGCCTAGAGGTGGGGTGGGAGCACAGGGGTCCCTGCTTGCAGCCTGCGCACCAACCCCCACGACCCACCGGGAAGCTGACCTCCCCGCCCGACCCACACCCTCTCAGCCCTACCCTACGCTCACTGGCCTTGAACGGGTCTCTCCATTTCTCAATTCTCTCATCTGCAAAAAGGGGATAATAATAGTACCTTTCCTCCCCGGGCGTTTTGAGGATGAATCGACAAGGCACGCGTGTGCATGTGCGTGTGTGTAAATGCTTCACACATGCCTGGCACACAGTGAGGGCTTGATAAATAGCAGCTTTAATGCATGTGGCATGTGGTCAATAAATGGCGGCTGTTATTGCTAGGATTCCCAGGGGAGAGGCGGGGCTGGGAATGTTGGGAAGGAGAGCGGAGGGCAGGCGGGAGGGGGAGGCAGAGGAAGGAGCCTGGCGGGAAGGGGCTGGAGCTCCGAAGGCGATGCAGAGTTAGCAGAACCATATGCCCCAAAGCTGGACGGGCCTTGAGACCACCCTGACTCACCCGTGGCACCCCTGGTGCCAACTCCAACACGGATACGCTGGGGGCGGGGGTGATGGAACAGGGCCCTCCTGCTGACGGCTACACATCCCTGGTTCCACGGCTCCCCACACTGTGAGCTCAGGTCAGCCTCACACCAAGCCCTAAACACCCCACCCTGGGGATGTCTGCCCTTTGGTGGGACAATTTGGAAAGCTCAGGCCCCAGAAGAGCAGGACAGCAGCCTGAGAGGTCAGCAGGTGACTCAGGGCCCACCCCAGCCCCAAAGCATTTACGGGAAGAGCAAGAAACCAAGCAGAGTCTGTCATCCTGACTGATCAGAGAAGACAATGCCATGTGAAGAAGGACGCCCAGCAGCCACTTTAGCCTCCCGGCATCACTGGAGGGGGTCTGGTCCCTCTGTCCCAGGAAGCCCAGGTTCTGGGGAGGGAACAGATCTTCAGCCTCTTTACAGCCTTCAAGAAGCACCTCCCCACCACCACCTAAGCTGACCCAGAGCCTGCTCTGCTCCCACAGTTGCTATCTGGGACCCCAGGCCCAGCCCCCACCTCCCTCCCAGAGAGGGGCCCACACAACACCTCCCCAGGCTCGGAAGGCAGGCAGAGGCAGCAGAGTCAGACTTTAAGGGCCATGGGAGGGAAATCTGGAGACCTGAGTCGTAATCCCGGCTTGATCCCTGTGCAGAAGTGGCTCGCCCTTTCAGAGCTTCATTTTCCTCCTCCAGAAAATGGGAATAATACCGTTTACGCGGCGGGGACTTGGGGAGACAATGGCACAAATCTCACCTCTTACATAACACTCTGACCCGTTCCTCCGTGGGTGGTGAAACGAGCGGTTGGGTGTGTGTTAGTTGGCAGCCTGCAGACTGTGGCTTTCGGCAGAGCTGGGTGTTCGCATGCAAACTATTCACTGGGAGGTGGATTAAATCAAGAGGCTGGTCCTTCCGGAACCTCGAGGCTGCACGGGCGGTTGAGGGCGCTGGAACCCCATGGCACTTCCCCCGGGACTGAGCTAACGTTCCACACCTCAATTTTCTCATCTGTAAAAGGGGTTGGTAGGAGTGTCCCAGGCATCTGATGCGATGATTACATGAAGTAATCCACACGGATCCTTCAGCACAAATGCTCGACGCGAGTGGTCAGTGACGGTAAAGGGATGGGAACACCTTGTAGGAACTGATGGGGAGAGACTGCCAAGGAGTCCGTCGAGTAGAAATCGCGGCGTGTAGGATGCTACCACCTGGGCAGGAACTGGGGAATCAGCCCACAAGCCCTATGAGGATATCCTGGAAGGATACCTAAGAATACCGATACCTAAGAAGATAGCCTCCCTTGTGCTGAGAGGCTGAGCTGAGAGGCTGAGAAGGGACGGGGTAGGCTCAGGGTTTTTGATTACACAGCTTCAGACAATTCTGACCCATCAACCGTGGGAGCAAATTACCTATTACAAAAAATCCTTTTTTTTTTTAAGGCTGCACCTGAAGTATATGGAAGTTCCCAGGCCAGGGATCGAATCAGAGCTGCAGGTGCCAGGCTACGCCACAGCCCCAGCAACCTACACCACAGCTCATGGTAACACAGGATATCCTTAGCCTACTGAGTGAGGCCAGAGATCAAATTCGCATCCGCATGGACACTATATCAGGTTCTTAACACACCGAGCCACAGTGGGAACCATATATATGTTGTCTTTTTAGGGCCGTACCCACGGCATATGTAAGTTCCCAGGCTAGGGGTCCAATCCGAGCTACAGCTGCCCACCTACACCACAGCCCCAGCAACACGGGATCTGAGCCTTGTCTGCAACCTACACCACAGCTCACGGCAACATCGGATCCTTAACCCACTGAGCAAGGCCAGGGATCGAACCTGTATGTCCTCATGGATACTAGTCAGATCTGCTTCCACTGAGCCAGGATGGGAACACCCCCAAAATATTTTTAAATTAACGGAAAAACGTGAGTTACTGATATGATTATTCTCTCTGAGCTTCAGTTTCTTCCCTAAATGTGGAAGGCGGTCTACGCCTCACCCGCCTAGTTAGGGTTTTGTACAGATTCAGAGAGAAGGTGAATACACAAGTGCCTCAAGAAGCAGAAGGAGGCTCGGTGAGGAGTAGGAGGAAGGAGGGCGGGGATGGGAGGCACCCCGTGGGAGAATCACTGAGCCATTGTCCCAGGAGCTGAGCCAGCTGGACACGTTTTGCTCTGGCCTTAGCCACTGGCCTCTTTCCTCAAACACCCAAGATCCAAAAGAGGCCCTTCGTCCCGCCACGCATTCCGGGTGAGGTGGCTGCAGGTGGGTGGGGCCAGGGGTAGGGTTCATGGGCACCTGCACGTGACCCTTAATGCCTGGCCAGAGCTGCTGGCCGTGGGAAGCGACCCTGGGAAAGGAGTTGCGACATGGACGAGAGAGAGTCTGCCCAGCAACTGCCAAGGGCGGCAGGACCTTCTCACGGTGCGGGGCTTGAGTGACCTGGTCCTGGGCTCAGTGAAAGGTGACGGGGAGAGTTACCTTGCTTATCGCCCCCCAATAATTCTTTGTCATAGATTCGATTACCATCCAGACAAGGAAACCGAGGCTCAGAGCGTTTCAGATATGTCTACAGCCAACTGGTAAGCAGCTCGGATCCGGACCCAGGCTGTGTGGCTCCAAGTCAGCACCACCCCTTCCTACCTCGTCACCCCAGAGCAGGGCTGGTCGCTTCCAGTGAACCCCACTTAGAGCATCAGAACAGAAGTTACTCTGGCTTAGCTCAGAAATTGCAGCAGCAGCATCTTCTGGGCCTAAGAGTCCCTCGTGCAGGAGGTTTGCTCACTAATTAGATGTCCAGAGCCCGCGGGCAGAGCCTAGGAGGGGCCAGGCATGGGACTCCCTCAGGACCCCATGCCCCCGAAACTTCAGGGGCACGAGGCTGGAAGAATGAAAGCACTTTTCATGGAACTCCAACAGGAAACCCACGAGAACATTCCTGCCCCAAGGATTCCAACAGGAAAACCACGAGAACATTCCTGCTCGCGGGATTCCAACAGGAAAACCAAAAGAACATTTCTGCTCGTGGGGTCCAGCTGGGAGCCAGAGTGCATCTTCCCCGCTAAGGAGGCTGGCCAGCGGGTGGAGGGATGGAGGAGAGGGCTCGCCCGCCCTCATAAGCGGTCCCCAGCCCCTCAGACACAGCCAAAGATTCCTCGGGTCTCTCCAGGACGGGATGGGCCATTCAGGACCTGGCCTGCCGGGCTCTCAGCTTTCCTGCCTTTGCTCCAAGTGCCTGTCCTGTCACCCAGTCTCCTCACGGAATGCAAGGCCCCCTGCCCCCCTCCAAGGGCCTTCGTAATCTGGGTGAGGACTTTGAGAGCATGTAAAAAACTATCTCAAACTCAGTTGCCTCTTGAGCTGCTTCAGGTATCAGTGAGGTGTGCCTGCAGAAATACGGGACACATGCCTGATTCTGTCCACCCTCCTCCAAGAATCCACTGCACCCCAGCATCAGGACCTGCCTGAAGCTACATGCTGGGAAGGGCCCAGAGGAACAGGACAGGTTCTTGGCCTCAAGGAACTTCCACTCCAGCAGAGGAGCTGGAAGCCACTCCAACAGGAAGCGCTTTTAGAGTCCCGCAGAGAAACGACAGCTAGTCTCTGGCATCATCAAAGCAAACAGTGTTTATGGAGGACCTATCACGTGCCAGGCTTCAAGGCAAAGTGACTCAGTTCCTCCTCCCCAAAACCCACCGCCCAGTGGGAGAGACCAGCAAAGACATGGCTATATCACAGTGAGAGGAGTGTTATAAACTAATTCGCTCAGGATGCAGAGAGGAGAGAAGAAGAGATCGGGGAAGACTTCCTGGAGGAAGCGGTACTCAACCACGCTGAGGAGCTCAGCTGAAGTGCAATGGGACTTCAGGGATGGGGATGAGAGGCGGTGGGGTTTGACATAAACCTTGGTAGTAATGGTTAGGATTTGGGTCGTGGAACGGTGATAAGACCTTAATAAGGGCATAGAGTTCCTGTAGTGGCTCAGCAGTTAATGAACCCGACTAGTATCCATGAGGATGTGGGTTCAATCCCTGGCCTCGCTCAGTGGGTTAAGGATCCGGCGTTGCCGTGAGCTGTGCTGTAGGTTGCAGACGTGTCTCGGATCCCGCATTGCTGTGGCTGTGGCAAAGGCCGGCAGCTACAGCTCCAATTAGACCCCTAGCCTGGGAACCTCCATATGCCATGGGTTCAGCCCTAAAAAGCAAAAGCAAAAGAAAAGGGGGGAGCAGGGGCAGGAATTTGGGCTCAAGCTGTGAGACCGAGAGCTGAAACCCCACCACCAGGGTTGGGGTGGGAGAAGGACAGACCTGCCACCAGAAAGAAGGAGAGGACTGGACTCAGAGGATGGGGGCCACGGCTCGGGCGCCGCGGTCTGGAGCGCTGGAGCAGCCTCCTACGGGATACAAGAGCCTATTCTTAAATGCCAGGAATTTTGCAGGAAAGTTGTTTAAATGTTGGCAAAATCAGCCGTGGAGCATTTACACCATGGAAACCAGCAAATGCTCCAAATCCTTGCTGATTTTCTCCCCCTCCCAGGAAGATGGCTGAGACCAGGGCCCATGACACTAGGGTTCTGGCCTTTCTCCACCTTGTGGCTTTGTGCTGCCGTGGCCTCACGTGCAAAGGACAGGTCTCAGCCCAGCCTACTGCAGAGGACTGCTGGGGTGGGGGGCAGTCATATTAGAAACCGTAGCTGGGTGTTCGCTGTAGACCAAAGACTTGCAGAGAGAGAGAGAGAGAGAGAATCGAGAATGGATTTCCTAGCATCTCCTGGCATGTCTGATCTAAATTTAGGTCCTTTTAGTCTAGGCTGAATCCCAGCCACTGCCTTTCCTTCCTTCCTGCAGGCTCTCTGGAGACGGCCATAAGGAAGTCCCTGCTGGATGGCGGCTGCCCTTTGTTGTTTCACCTGCAAGTTTGCATGTGGGCTTTCTGGCCACAGTGCCCCAAACCTTCCCTGTGTGTAGCTGGAACCCTTTCCTTTGGGCTCAGAAAATGGAATTGGCTCCCTGCTCCTCTCTTAGGGTTCCAAGTGCCTCACCCCTGCCCCAGTTATGCCACCACTCTTTTCTCAGCAGCCCCCCGAAAGACCATGTCTTTCCACATCAGAACACCTCAGGCAAGTCCCTAACCTCTCCAGGTCTCATCTGTACCCTAAGGATGATGCCAATAATACAGCCTGTGCATTTTTCTGCAAGTAACAGAAACTCTAACAGGGACTTCGAGCATAAGGAGAGATGCTTAATAAGAAGTCTAGAGGTGGACAGTTATCAAGCTGGCTTTGCAACTTCAAGATGCCAGGGCTCTGGGTCAGGGTCCAAATTCTCTCATCTTCTCCCTTATGGTTCTATGATGGCTGCCACAGCTCCAGATATCACATCTTAAGGCTTCCTCGAAAGTCAGGATGCAGGGTGATGGCCAAAGTGAAAAGAGCCCTCTTCGTGTGTTCTTCTTACTTGATCAGGGGTGAAAAATTGTCCTCAGAAGTTTTTCCATCCCCATTCCCCACAACTCTAGGCAAATTTTTCTTATATCCTGTTAGCCAGAACTGGGTTATGTGACCCAATTCATGCCACCAAAGAGGCTAAGGACGTGTCACTTTTTCAGCCTCTATGTTGGAAGAGGGCAGGGGCAATGGGAGTTGAGAATAGTCTGGTCAATTAGTGTGGTGTTTTAGAGGGTAGCTGAATATCAGATACAATGGCCGTGAATGTTCTCCCTGTCACTAAAAGGGCTCATCAGCTCCCAGACCCCCTGCTCTGTCCCTGGCTGGTCACCCTGGGACGTCCTCTTCCCTAGGGGGCTATTCATCCCCCTCCGTAACAACTGTGAGTGAACAGGCTCAACCCTTTCAACTAGGCAGTCACAGGGTCAATTGCATGGATGATTCCAGGACAAGGAGAGAGATCCGAGTCTTTTCACAGACAATCAGCAAGTCTGTATTGGTCTCTCTGGGTGCCCAGCCCTGGGGGAGGCAAGAGCCTGTCTGGCCCTTGTGCTCTAATTATCTGGGTAACCCTGGCTGCAAGTTAGAATTACCCGAAAAAGCTTTTCAAAATATCCTGTGCAAAAAACTCTCAAAACCCTAGTCTAATCATGAGAGAAACGAACAAACAAATTCCAGTAGACAGACATCCAGTTATATCCCTGACCACCCTTCTTCAAAACTGTCAAGGTTCTCAAAAGCAGGGAAAGTCAGAGAAACTGCCAGGTCTCCGAGGGACTAAATGTCATATGGTATCCTGGCTGGGATCTTGAGATGGAAAAAGAACATTAGATAAAAATTAAGGGGGAGTTCCCATTGTGGCTCCGTGGTTAACAAACCTGACTAGCATCCACGAGGACACAGGTTCCATCCCTGGCCTCGCTCAGTGGGTTAAGGACCTGGCATTGCTGTGAGCTGTAGGTCGCAGATGCAGCTCGGATCTGGCATTGCTGTGGCTGTGGCGTGGGCCAGCAGCTACAGCTCCGATTGGACTGCTAGCCTGGGAACCTCCATATGCCATGGGTGGGGCCCCCAAAAGACAAAATGACCAAAAAAAAAAAAAATGAAGGGATCTTGAATATGGCATGGATTTTTGTTATTAATAATCTATCAGTATTGGTTCATTAAGTGTAACGAATGTACCATTCTAATGTATGATGCTAGTACTACAGAGACGGTGGAGGGGACAGTGGGATATATAGGAGCTCCCTGCGCTATACATATGCTCAACTACAATGTAAATCTAGGACTGTTCTAAAAAATAAAGTGTCATATTTTTATGCACGGCAGACCAATGATGATGAACCGCTGATGGGGGAGCCTCTGGGCTTCCCTGTTCAGGGTTCAGCTCCCCCCCTTCCTCAGGGTCTTGGAGACTCTTGGATTCTCTGTCACTCCACCGGCTGTCCTACCTTCCAGTCCCCCGCAGCGGATGCCATAGTCTCCGGGCTTTTCCTTCCCTGGCACAACAATGGGAATAACCCTGGGCTTCCAACTGGATCTTCCCCAAAGGGTCTCCAGCAGGAACAGGACTCCCGGATGGGGATCGCAGTGCGAGGCGGAGGCTGGCTGGAGGAGAGCGGGCGTGAGAAGCCGACCACACCCGTGTTGGGTGTGCTGGCTGCTTCTGAAGGCAAATCTCTTATTTTTTTGCCACACCGCATTTGAGGAGAAATGTGGCTACACAGGAAGTGTATGAAAGCTGCGTTCCTTGGAGACCAAAATGCATAGAGCGTACATGGAATGCTAGAGTTAGGAGAACTGCCAATTTTGCAAAAGATACTTCCCAAAGAATGGTGCTAATGTAGAGAAATGGCTATGAACACAGGCTTTGGGGCCAGACATACCTTGGTTCAAATTCTAGCTCTGCTGCTTATTTAGCTGAGTGATGTTTACATTAATCAGGGTAGGCTAAGTTATGCTGCAGGAACAAATAATCTCCAAATCTCAGTGACTTAAAACAACAAAGATCTAGGGAACTCTATTCAATACCGTGTAATAATCTACGATGGAAAAGATTCTGGAAGAGAATATTTCCATATGCATATGTGAAACTGAATCACTTTGCTGTACCAGAAATTAACACAACATTGTAAATCAACCACACATCCAAAAATAAACACCAGCAGCAAAGCCTGCTCGCTGACACAAAGGCTTGTTACATGTCTGAGTGGCTCTGGGCAGTGCTTTCAGTGTGAAGGCCCAGGGGTGCGCCTTCGGGTTGGCACTGCCCTCCCTGATCACTGTGGAGAGGGCAGAAAACTGGGGGCCAAACACCAGCGCTTCTGCGCTTCTGCTGGGAAGTGACCGATGTCAGGTCCATTCACCCTTCCTCAGCCAAAGAAAGTCACGTGACCTCATCTAACTTCAAGAGGGGTGGAAAGGCCATCCTCCCATGTTCCTGGAAAAAGAGGGGACTGCGTGCTGGTGAGCGATAATAATGTCCTCCACAATTCTGGATGAGTAAATAAACCTGTGTCCACAGCAGCTTGCTCCTCTGTAAAATGGAGATAATGATAATTACGTTAGAAGGTTGTTGTGGGGCTGGAATAAGATTACCTAGGGGAGTTCCCTTCGTGGCTCAGCGGTTAACAAACCCGACTAGCATCCACGAGGATGAGGGTTTGATCCCTGGCCTCGCTCAGTGGGTTAAGGATCCAGTGTTGCCATGAGCTGTGGTGTAGGTCGCAGATGTGGCTTGGATCTGGTGTTGCTGTGGCTGTGGTGTAGGCCGGCAGCTATAGCTCTAATTTGACCCCTAGCTCTCCATATGCTGCAGGTTCAGCCCTAAAAAAAAAAAAGAAAGAAAGAAAGGAAAAAAAAAAAAAAGAAAGAATGACCTAGGCTGGCCCCTCCAAGTTTGCATCCTCTTGACCAATTGATTTGTTCAGGGGTGGAGGACACAACCCAGTGATACCAATCAGAGTTTCGCTTAAGATTTGGTTTAGGGCTGCTGGAGAAAGTTTCTCTTCCTCTGAGATACTGAGTGAGGAGGATCAAGAACTCCAAGCTCTTGCACGTAATAAGTGATTCTTATCATTTGTCTTCATAGAAAACAAATTCCAGGAACTGTGAGAATCCCCAAACTCCTTAACCTAAGACTAAACTGCACTGGAGGAGGTTTCCTAGAGCAACTCAGTGGGTTAAGGATCTAAGCCCCGTCTGTGAACTACACCACAGCTCACAGCAATGCCAGATCCTTAACCCCCTGAGTGAGACCAGGGATCAAACCTGAGTCCTCATGGATACTAGTCAGATTTGTTTCTGCTGCTCCACAACGGGAACTCCCAAAAGTGCTGCACTTTTTAATTTCCCCAAATAAGTTATATCTAAATAAAGCCCGCAATTGTCATGATGATAGGAAATTGATGAAGAAAATTATAGGACACTAGCCTATGCCTGGCCCATGAAAATGGAGAGAAGGGACTAATTGTCAATCCATAGTTGTCCCTGCTGCCACCCACGTGGTCCTTGACTCTGAGGCAGACTTGACCTGGGGACCTGTCTCAAGGTTCTGGAGCCTCAGCTCCTGGGGTCCAGTCCCCACAGGCACAGAGCAGTCCTGCCCCTCTCCAGGGCCACACCTCAGCAATTCTGGGGTGGGGGGGATCTCTGGAGTCCACACCCCTATCCCCACAGACCTTCCAACTTTTCTTCTCTGCGGTCCAAGAAGGCCCACACTCCCTGAAGGCCATGCCCGGCTCCTAGCCCTACTGATAGACACCCCCTTTAACCACCTGACGGGCCAGGCCCTCCAAATCAATCACAGGGCAGCCCACCCCTGCCTGGCAACTTCTCCGTTTGGCCGGAAACACAGACCAAAGGCTGTTATTTCCCCCATGCTGATAAGGAAAGCTCAAACCTCAAGAACCCCAAAGCTGGGCCTTCCAGAAGGGTAAAGGAAAAGGCCCATACCCCCGTCTTTTATCTTGATAAGCCAGCAGCCTTAAAAGTAGGAAAATGACCCCACTTCTCAACAGGGTGTTATCACTTCACATTGGCATCAGGCCCACCTGCCAAATATATTTCTTTGTCTGTGGTGACAGGAGCCCCTGGCAGCTGGTGTCTAGCGTGCTCCCCATTCACCCCAGTCTCTGGCTCCTAACATGAGCTGTAGGTCTTAATACATATGGCTTAATAATTACTTATTAATCAGAACTCTTTCAGTGCTAAGTGACAGAAATTCAAACTCGATCGATTTTTTTTTTTGAAAAGATCATTAGCTCTTGTAACTGAAGAGCCTGGCATCAGGCGAGGGTGGAAGGATATATAGAGTTGGATCTTCTCTCCATCTCTTTGGCCTACTTTCCTTTGCGTGTTGGCTTCATTCTGCCAACAGATTCCTCCTTGTGTCCTTGGACAATGGCTCCAGCAGCTTCAGGCTCTCTTGGTCCTCATCACTAGCTCAGGGGAGGGGAGACCCTCTTTCTAGCATCCTAAGTCCATAACTTAGGCAAGACTGACTGTATTATGTACCTTGGCTCAGAGGATGGTGAACACCAATGGCCACTTGGATCACCTGCCCCACTCTGCTTGGCAGTGAAGGGGCCCCATAAGAAACACCTTCACCAAGAAAAGGGGTGGCTCCTCTAATACAAATGGGAGCTATGACCAAGCAAAGAGTGAAGGGCACTGCACGGTCAGACAGAAATGGCAGGCGTTCCCTCCACATAGTGTTGGGAGCTAAAGCTGGTGGGACATATGTTCTGTTAGGTTCAGTCACTGTGAGTGTATCAGTTAGGGTGAGTTAGCTGCTGTAACAAATAGCCCCCGAATTCCAATGGCTTAACACAGCAGACTTACTCATGTCACAATTCAAAACAGGGTGATGGAGTACTCATCAGGCAATCTTTCGGGGACCCTCAGTTTAGTGCCTTCCTCATCCTCCAGGGCTCTAGAGTTCTACACTTCTAGTTGCAGATATGGGAGGAGGAGTGCACAGAAGACAGTACAGGAAGTTTTAGAGGCCAGGCCTGGGATCGGTGTGTATCACTCTGGCCCAATATCCATCCATTGACCAGAACTTGGTAACTGTACACAAGGTGGGCTGGAAAATGTGCCCAGGAAGAAAAGCACAAAGCATCTGGTGAGTTCATAGTCTCTGCCAAGTTGAGGGAGGGCCCCTCACAGGACCGAGGTGGCATTTGGGAGGAGGTGGGGGTAGTAGGAAAGGGAAGGGTAGGGTGAGGCTAGAACTGAAGCTTGCCAGCCTCTGCCCTCCAGATTTGTCACCTTGGGCAGGACACCCTCCCTCTCTGAGCCTCAGTCTCCCCATCTATCAAATATAGCCCCCTTTAAAATGACTTCCTATGCAAATATATATTTTTTATGGCCACACCCACAGCATATGGAAATTCCTGGGCTGGGATTGAACCAGCACCTCCACAGGGACCCAAGCTGCTGCAGTCAGACTCTTAACCCACTGTACCATGACAGGAACTCATATACAAACATTTTTTGCTTCTATGAGTCACCCACTGCCTAAAACCTCCATAGCCTCTCCCAGCTCCAAATTCTATACTGTTATAATCTCTGACCACCCCTTTTACTTCATGACATCCCCCAATCCAAGCCCTCCTTTTCCCCTTCTTTTCTTTATTTTTTCCCACAGCACCTATTATCACATGATGTACCAAATGTTTTTCTCATTTATTCATCATCCCCATGCATAAGAAGATAAACTCCAAGAGGGCACAGCTTTTTGTATGTAGTTCACTGCTGTATCCCAAGTACCTAGAAAGTGCTTGCCATATTGTAAACACTCAGGAAATGCGTGTTGAATGAATGAATGAGTGAAATTTAAAACCTTTCTCAGAAGTTGTCTAAAATTCATAACAGAGCAACACTGCCATCTGGTGCCAGACACCTGAATTGCAAGCACAAAATCTAGGGGTACTCGGGGACGGGCGGTGGGGGGTGCGGAATCCAGGAACAAGTATTGTCAAATCAATCCTATATTCTTGCTTCAAACACCACAGTCTGACTTTGGATGTTTGCATGGCTCAACAGGCCCATAGGGTCAGATTTTCTGACCCACGTGAGCTTCCCTTCCTTTACTAGGTGCCATCTCACTAACCATTGAGAAGGTCCTCAGATGCACTAGGCACTCGATGCCTGCTCTGACACTGCAAATGTGAAGGGAGGATTGTTTCCACCTGTGTCTTCAGTCACCCCCTCCATTCATTCCTCCCTGTGGCTCGAGTGCAGGGGAGGGAGAGAGGCAGGCAGGAAGGTCCTGAGTGGAATGCTGGGAACACGGGTGCTGTGTCCTAAGGTACCAAAGTGCCTACGGACACCAGGTCGCAGTGCACACTCAAACCCAGATCCAAACACTCCTCTGGCTTTGTCTAGAGTGGGTTCCCTGAGGAACCACATCTTTCAGGGGTGCTGGGGTCCAGGGTCCAGGCTCCAGGGGGCAGGAGGCTCTGTCCTGGCCTCAACCCCAGGGGCTCCGCTTCCCTCCTCCAGCCCCAGCCCCAGCGGGTTCCTGGTGGCTACAGACCTGAGTCCTGGGGCAAGTCACAGGGAAAACACGTGCTCCAGTCTGAGAGGAACTCCCTCCATCTGAGCAACATGGAGTTTGGTGAAACGAAGCCATGAGGACAGGAAAACCAAAGCCTATGGCTTGAAAGTGCTTGCACGCTTGCATTTTGCAGAATTTCTGGCATGGCTCTCCCTGGTCAGTAGTGGGATCTTTTCTGAGAAAAGCTGGGACCTCTGTGGTCCTGGCCTGGTCCTGGGGGACTGGCCGCCTGGAGCCAAGGGAGGGGCTGGAGCTGAGCCCAAGCTGGATCTTTTTCTTCTCTTTTCTTTTCTTTTTTTCTTTTCAGGTCTGCACCTGCGGCAGCATATGGAAGTTCCCAGGCTAGGAATTGGAGCTGCAGCCGCCAGCTACGCCACAGCCACAGCAACATAAGATCCAAGCCACATACGCCGCAGCTTGCAGCAACACCAAATCCTTAACCCACTGAGTGAGGCCAGGGATTGAACCCACAACCTCAGGGACACTAGTCAGGTTTTTAACCCACTGAGCCACAAGGGGAACTCCCAAGTTGGATGTTGAGTCATTTCAGGAAGGGCCGCCGGCTATGGTTTCCAGTCCAGAAGATAGGTCCAGAGATTGGACCCAGAGGAACTTCAGACAGAGAAGGTGCTAGAGCATCCACAGTAGCAAAACTGAGAACAGGTAGCAGGGTGGTCTCAGAAAAGTGCTGATCCCCAAACCCTGACAGTGCATTGCCTTTGAGAGGCCTCCTTGTTGGGAGAGCTTCGAAAACAGAACTTTTCCAACATTGCCTCAAAGGGCCTTCAGACTTGCTTCCAGAAAGAGGAAGCCTTAACAGCTCAATGATCCTTCCTAAGCATCTCTCCGTTACCCAACACTGAACCAGGCACCGTGAGGGAATGGAGAAGAAAAGCAGAGAAACTTTAAAGCTCAGCACAGAAAGAGCCCTAAGAGGGCACTTGATTTTTTTTCCCCTCACTGATTCATTTATTCAAAAAAAATTATCGAATGTTACCTATGTTCCAGACACTGTTTTAAGTGCCAGGGATACAGAAGTGAACAAGAAAAATAAAATCTCTTTGCTTTCTTTGATGTGTGTTTGTTTTCGTTTCTGTTTTTTTTTCATCCATTTTTTAAAAAGTTTTATGGAAGTCGAGGTGATTTACAACATTGTGATAATTTCTGCTACACAAGAGCGATTCAGTTATACATGTGGCCACATCCATCCTCCTTCAGATTCTTTCCCTACACATATTGTCACAGAATATTGGGTAGAGTTCTCTGGGCTATACACAGCAGGTCCCCAATGGCCAGTCATTCCACATACCTCAGTGTGCATATGCCAATCCCAAACCCCCAGTCCAAGAGGTCCCTTTAAAATGACTTCCCAAGGAGCTCCTATCGTGGCTCAGTGGTTAACGAATCCAACTAGGAACCATGAGGTTGTGGGTTCGATCCCTGGCCTCGCTCAGTGGGTTAAGGATCTGGCGTTGCCATGAACTGTGGTGTAAGTCACAGATGCGACTCAGATCCTGCATTACTGTGGCTGTGGTGTGGGCCAGCAGCTGTAGCTCTGATTAGACCCCAGCCCGGGAAGCTCCACATGCTGCAAGAGCAGCCCTAAAAAGCAAAAAAAAAAAAAAAAAAAAAAAGGCTTTCTTCACTGAAATAACATGTGAGGTCCCAAACAGGACCTAAGATGGTTGACAAAGAACAGGCAGATAGGGGCAGAAAAGAGACAAACTCTACCCGGTTTCGCCACCAATGAGCCAATTCGCTCAACTGCTAGTCACGTCCACCAAGCTACCAGGGCAGTACGGAGGAGAGAGGGACGGGCGTGGTCCAGGGAGGCGGACTCAATGTGGATCCCCACTCCATCCATCTCAGGAAAACCCCAACTTTCTCCTCTCAGCCTCCCTGAAGCTCAGCCCTCCAACCATACCTCAAAGTGAAAAGAGAAGCCATGTGTTTTTGTTGGCCTGAACAGCTTCTGTGTGATCACAATCTCCTTTCCAAAGGGTTCACAGGAGAAAAGCCTTGAAAAAGTTTCACAGCAAAATTGTTAAGCTTCTGGGGGCTGGAGTCAGGCCGTCTGAGTCCTGGTTCTGCTAACTGGATCTTGACTTTCATCTCTGTGAAGCCCATTTTCCTCATTTGCAACATGAGGCTGATGAGAATACTTATTTCATAGAGTTACCATGAGGGTTAAAATATGTAATGTACTGAAAGTACTTGGAATGCCAGGCATTACACTGATAAACCTTATCCTTAATATTCTCTACAAGCAGCCAATACAAAGAATCCGTTTGGGTGTTTCAAAACAAAGACAGAGTCTATCTAACCAAGACAATTTTTGCATCATTCTTCCATCATTCAGTTCTTTTCTTTTCTTTTCTTTTTGTCTTTTTAGGGCCACACCCTAAATTCCCCAGCCGGAATTTCCCAGCCTTGGGGTCGAATCAGAGCTACGGCTGCCAGCCTACACCACAGCCATAGCATCGCAGGATCCGAGCCACGTCTGTGACCTACACCAAAGCTCATGGCGAAGCCAGATCCTTAACCCACTGAGCAAGGCCAGGGATCAAACGTGCATCCTCACGGATACTAGTCAGGTTCACTGTGTCCTGAGCCACAACAGGAACCCCTCATCATTCAATTCTTACTTACTGAACACTTGCAATGGGCAGGATTTTGTAAAGAGTATAAAAGACACAAAGATTTCGTGGAAAGCTCCCCCATCTTGAAGGAATGTACAAACTAAGCAGACACAGTAAGACACAGTTTCAAGGAAATACTACATGACGCAATGAACAGGGGTGCAAGCCTAGCCTGTAAGGTCCCACATCATTAGGATTAGGTTGGGGAAAACCCCAAATTATGGCAACTGAAGCAAGGTGGAAATTTATTTTTCCTTTCTGTAATCAAGGTCAGGTGGTGAGCAGTCCAGGCCGGTGTTTGTGGCTCAGTAAGTGTGAAGGGTCCAGGCCACCTTCAGCATATGGCTCTACTCCATTATCCAACAGGTCATTCAAGCTCCAGCTTGGTCATCCTCTTCTTCATCCTCGTCACCATCTTCCTCACCAGAGCCACACCAAGAGAGCACCCACTATGTGCCAGGGACCATTCCATTACTCTTCAAATATCACGGAATCCTCACAATAGCCTCTTACGGCAATATTATTCTTACTCCTGTTTTACCTACTGAGAAAACTGTGGCACGAAAGGGTTAATAACTAGCCCAAGGTCACACCCCTAGGTGGCAGAGCTAGGATTTCAACTCAGTCTGGCTCCAGAGTCCAGCTACTAGGAAGAAGCTCAGAAGGGCATTCCTTGCCCTTTAATGACATTTTGGTCAGACCTGAATCACGTGGTCACATCTAATTGCAAGGCAAGGTGGGTGGGAAACAGTCATTATTCAGGACAGCACAAACTGGGAGTTCTTTCACTAAGAAAGACGAGGAAATATATACTGAGGACTGATTCACCGTTTTTGTAGTATGGATCGCCATAAATTCGTTCCCTCTGGTACTGGGGGACACCTAGCAATAATCCTGTATAACATGACCCCTCCCTCTGTCCTTCCCTAAGAGAGACTGGTCAGAGCTCCTGCACTGGGACCGGGAGAGAGATTGCATCTTGCTGTGTTGGACAGCGGCCTCTACCCTCCAGGATGGTGGGCAGCAGAATTCAGCCAAGTCTTCAGGGCTACAGTCTACACAGACAATGCTTAAGTGTCTATATATAATATATGATGCATTTGAAGTGCTTATTCTCAGGGAAAATGCTGCCCAAGAAATGTCTCTAGCTGCCAATGCCAGGACTCCCTCAGGTGCTGCAGCATTCCTGCCCTCGGGTGCTAGAAGACCCACCCTAGACTTGTGATAAAAATCCTCTTGTTTGCCCCTGTAGGTTTCTGACAATTGCCCAACTGCCACCAAAGAATTCCAACTCCATGAACCAGGCAAATGTGGTGAAGTGTGACCAGAAGTGTCAACAAAAATGTTACAGAGTTGTTCCCACTGTGGTGCAATGGATTGGCAGCATCTGGGGCTGGAGATGCAACTCTGAGGTCATACGTGCAGCATGATTCCTGGAGCTGTGGGCACAGAGGGAGACCCTTGACTAGAACCTGGCGGGAGGCAGCAGAATCAGGAGCCAGAAGGAGCTAGGAGGCAGCCAGCTCAATGGCCCAAGGATAGTAGGGAAAGCATGCTTTAGAAGCCCAGCAGAGGCTCTCAAGGAGGAAGGCAGGATCCTCAGTGGGCCCCTAGCGTGATGGGGGTTGGAGGGCAGGAGGGCAGAGCTGTGGCCTTCCCACCCCTAGGTCGGGGGGCCAGGCTTCAGCTCCCTGCAGGCCCAGCCCTGTTAGCAATCCCACCAGCCTTTTTCTTGCCCTGGAAAGGGCTCCTGCACTGGGGCTCTGCAGAGTCCAATCATTCAGATTTATGATGGAAAATGGCCCCAGGGACTGGGGCAATTTACTGCTCACAAACGAATTCCAACTTGTCCATGAAAGTGCCTCATTCCGGTCCCAACACCCAGGCATGTTCACACCTCCGGGGAGGAGTCAGGCCTGCCCAGATGATTAGCGAGCGAGCGGGTTGGGCTCTGCGGGAGCAGCAAGGCCTCCAGAGGAAGCCAGGACAGCCTTCTGAGCTGGGCTGCTCCATCCCACCCAGCCCCGGAGAGAGAGCAGAGCGAGCGAGGGCCCGTGACAGTCCCCTGCCCCAGCCGGCACTTACTGAGCACAGAACCCCCCGAGAGTCACGGACTAGTGGGGTGACCGGGGACTGGAGAGCAAGGCTTTGCCATCGGGCCACAGCTCCACCAGTTAAGACCTTGAGCAAGCTCCCTGGCCTGAAAAGCTTTCCTCTTCTGCTGAAGGGGAATGAGTCCCACCTAGGGAGGGTGTTGGGTGATTAAATGAAATAGGCTGTGTGAAGCACGAGGCCCGGGGTACGGCTCTCACTGGTAAACCAGGGTGATTATCATTACCAACCAGCCCTGCAGTCGGAGCTCTTCCCCGAAAGCATGACGAGAGGAGGGGGTTTTGCTGGGTGGTGGTGGTGGTGGGGTCACAGGGCAAGACCCACTAAGCCATCTCCTCTCTTCTCACATCTGTCTCCTTCCGGGGGGGCCAGTCCTCACTCAGTCCCCCGTCCTTCCATCCCCGACCTTGGAGCTGCAGCCTCCACCCTCAGGGAGGCCTCTCTGATTCCCAAGGTCTCCAGGAAATGGGGCGTGGTGAGGGCCCAGCCCAGGGCGAAGCACCTGCTCCCAGTCTGAGCCTCCAAGCTGCCCGGGGGGAGGCGGAGGCAGGCGGGCTGGCCCAGCGGGCTCTGGGGGGACCTGAACAGGAGCGCAGCGGTGTCCTCGCCTCCGCGAGCCGCTGGCCTCCCAGGCTAATTCATGGACAGGGTAGCCTTCCCAGCTTTACACTGCGCTTCGCTATTTCTTCTCTTCTCTCTCAGTAGAATCCCACTTCCCCCACCACGTCATCTTTACCAATCTGTACGAATATGGAAGAAATTGACCAGTTCTGAAACAATGCAGACTCCTTCACGCTCTTGCCTGATGTTCGCCTCCCTGGACTGCTGACTTCCTCTGCCCTTGGCTCAGCCCCCCATGGGCTCATTTTCTTTGCTGTGCTTCTTTATTTAAAAAATAGGGACTGGAGCCGGGATGGAGAAACCCACTGGGGATTTGACTGTCTGCCTCGAGATGCCCGCCCTCCACCTCCTTCACTGGAATCCATAGTGGGCAGAGTGCGAGAAGGCATTTCCCAAAGGGACACATCACCCTCCTGCCTCCCAGCCCTCTGCCCGGGCACCCATCCCCAGGGTGTTTATGCAGGGCTGCATCCTAAGGTGGCTGCTGAGGCAAATAAAGACTCAGATAAAGAAAGGTCAATGTCCCCACCTGCCAGCCCTCACGCATACACCCTGGGACAAGCGCCATTCGCCACCTTGGTGAATATCAATAGCACTCCTCAGCCCCAACCTGGACCCCAGCTGGGTCACAGGAACAGAGCGGTGGTGAAGGGAGCCCGGGCAGGAGACCCAGTTCCAGCCCCAAGAAAGTTTTACAGCGTGCAGCTAAAGAGATGAGATCGACAGACGTGAACCATTTAGGAACAGAATAAGATGTAGGACTATGAAAGCTGAGGTTCTAGAAATGAGTCCTGCCAGTGTTGCAGGGACCCAGTGGGCTCCAGGTAGGGCCCTAGAGGGTTTGAGAGTGGGCACCACTGCATTGGGGTGGGGTGGGGGGGCTCAGGGAGGGAGGCTGCCCCCCACACAGAGCCCCCAAGCACCACTCAACACAGTAGCCGACTGTGACCAGCTGTGGCTGAGGGGGGCCAGCTCCTCTCAGAGCCGCCGGAGGAAGCTGAGGTTTGGGTTTTGTCTGGGGAAAAGCTTAAACGTCAAGGAGGGATATGAGCAGACAGCTGACTTACCTACCCAGGAAAGCCCAGAGGGGCAGGGACTAAAGGGGGACCAGGTGGCGCCAGCGCCCAGGGCCCTCTGGTGTGCTGGAGTGGGGATGGCTAATGGGAGCTTTCCTGGCTGCAGGAGGATGAGGAGATAAGCGGAGACAGTGATCTCTGGGGTAGCGGAAGATGGCCCAGCTGATACTGAGCCTCACGGCCAATTGCAGGAAAAACCCCAACCTCAGCTCGAGGGACCCCAGATGCCCTGGCAACCCTGATGAAGGAGCTCGAGTCCCCCCCGAACACCCCCACTGCCATCCCATGACCGGCACAAAGGGCAACCCAGAAGGCTCGTTCCTGACACCCTTCTCTGATCTCTCCAGGGCCCCTGGAATCCTTCCCAGATGCACCCTGTCCAACGCGGCCCCACTCCGCAAGCCTGCAAGGGCATGGGAGGAAACCAAGAGCGTGCCACCCAAGATAAAGGTTTCTGTCGGATTTTGTGGTTCAGCTGAAGTCGTGTTCTTAATCGTCCAAATAAACAGTTTTCAGCCCGGAGGCCAGGACGTGCCAAAACATGCCACTTCCATTTCCAGCACCAACTGGGTGCTATGGGCACGAACCCATTTGCTAAGTCACAGCCAGAGCTAAACCGTGTCCGGTGGGCCGTGATAGCCAGCAGGGAGGGCTGGCTACCAGTTGGGTGACCCTGAGCCTAAGGATATGAGGCTGGGCGGCAGAATGTCCCCGGGCAGGGAGGTGCGAGTCTTGCCCTCCCAGCTGCACCGTCGCCCCGCTGCTGACCTTGCTCGAGAGGCGTCTCCTCACCAGGTCTTGGGTGTCTACATCTGTGAAATAGGAGAGGAGGGCTAGTACCACGGTTCTCAAAGTGTGTTCCCTTTAGCACCATTATCCCTTAAGAACTTGTTAGAAATACAAATCCCAGGAGCCCCCGTGGTGGCTCAGTGGGTAATAAACCTGACTAGTATCTATGAGGATGTGGGTTCGATCCCTGGCCTTGGCCAGTGGGTTGGGGATCCGGCGTTGCCATGAGCTGAGATGTGGGCCGGCAGCTAGAGCTCCGATTCGACCCCTAGCCTGGGAACTTCCATATGCCGCAACTGTGATCCCAAAAAGACAAAGGAAGGGAGGGAGGGCGGGAGGAAGAAAGGAAGAGAGGGAGGGCGGGAAAGAAAGAAAGGCAAATCCCATTCTGAATTAGACATCACCGGAAGAACCCAAATATCTGTTTTAACAAGCCTTCCAGGTGATTCTGATTCCAGCCAAAGTTAGGAGACCTGTACATTTCTGTCCAGCTTTAATGTTTAATGAGCCTTATTGCTTTTACCCAAAAGAACTACCAACTTCCCAGGTTACATCACACCCCTGAAAGAAGGGCCAGCCCTTCCCTTGAGAGAGACAGAGCTCAGCCTTGTCCCTAGTTCCAGCCTGGTCTGAAGCCGGCATCACCAGAGCTCTGGGCTCTGCCCGAACTCAGACCTTGGTCCTACTGCACGCTGAGATCTGGCCTGGGCTCAGGACTCGGGATTCTGAGCGTGGCCTGGGATATAACTGCCCGGAGGAGCCAAGTTCAGGCAGCCCCAGTGGCTGTCACATGGCAACAGAACCTCATTTCCAGACAGACTTCCAGGTCAACTCCACCAGATCTGGAGGAGGCAAAGAATTAAACGAGGGCTCTGCTAGCTCTAGGGATCACAGGCATCCTGGGAAGAAACAATTTCTACTGCCTTGCCCGCCAGCCTTTAGAGAGAGAGAAAAGCTCCAAGGAGAGCACCTCCTATAGGGACACCCGCTGTTAGCCTATGGTTTCTTTGCAAGGAACTTCGAAATACTCTCTCGGCCCATGCGGGGCACTAAGAGACATTCCTCTCACAGGGACAGCTTCAGGAGTCTGAGAGTCCCAGCATGGTGGCCTCAGAGGAGTGGTCTTGAGGAGCTGGTTTCCAGGGAAACATCAGCTCTGGAACTGGGACAAGCCAGCTCGCACAGTGAGGTCCAGGGTCCAGGAGGGCCAGGGGGCCCAGCCTGTCCTAGAATCTAGGGGCACCCTGGGCACAGTGAGTGGGGGCAGGAATCTGAGACAGATTCAGAGCCTAACTCCTCTAGCACAGGGTGGCTTCAGGGGGGCTGCTCTCTGTGAGGACGGGGAGGAGCTGGCAAAGCCAGACCCTGGGTCCAATTGGTAACACCTTTCTCCTTGGGCCCTGGGCCACTCACGATAGGGCATATTTTCACTGAAACACGTCTCCCCCAAATTTCTGGGGCCTGTGTTATTAAGGTAACAGTGAGTTCCTAGCACTCAGAGAAGAGGCAAGGCCAGGAGAGGGAGGAGGGTGGGCCTGACACATCTGTCACTAATCACAGGGAAAGGCTCAGACCAAAACTCATTTCGGACCCAGAGCCTCCAGGCTCTGTTTTGGGAAAGTTGACTAATCCCATAATCCTACCCATCAGGCAATTTTTCTGCCTGGCTTCCAAGTGGGAGTGGGAGAGAGCCTGGGGGCAACTGTCCCGCTGAGGAATGTATTCTCTTAAAGGGGAAAGACACCTTCCTTAGGTCTTTTTTTTTTTTTTTGTCCTTTTGCCTTTTCTAGGGCCGCACGCGCGGCATATGGAGGTTCCCAGGCTAGGGGTCTAATCGGAGCTGTATCCGCCACAGCCACAGCAACGCGGGATCCGAGCTGCGTCTGCAACCTACACCACAGCTCACGGCAACGCCGGCTCCTTGACCCACTGAGCGAGGCCAGGGGTCGAACCCACGACCTCATGATTTCTAATTGGATTCGTTAACCACTGAGCCACGACGGGAACTCCCTTAGGTCTTGTTGGTTCCACAGACGTCTATGGTGTAGGAGTGGCAGGGGCTGGGCCTTGATGGCAGTGCCCGTGCCGGAGGAAGGCCAGTCCTGGAAGCAGGGGACAAGGGAAGGGCACAGGGGGCTCTGCAGGACCACGGCCACCTCTCTGGGCCTGCTACTCAGACCTGGGACTGGCAGCTCAGCCTGGCCAGGGAACTTTTACACGCACAGACGCCCAGCCCCGCCCCGCCCAGCCTGCCACACCGGTCCTGGACCGGACACCTTGCTCCCTGGGCCGGGTCACTTGAGGGATGGGAACGCCACGGCCCCCTCCTCCAAGAACTGCTGTCTCTGCAGTCCAGACAACTCGGGTAGGAAGTGACGAGGGTCCTCAGCTTGTCCACATGCTGCAAGGCCTTTCCTCAGGGCAGAGACCCTCAAGGCAACGAGCTGGCACCCGTACAGACACCCGTACGCCCGTCCACACCCCGCAGTGACTCCAGCACTCCAACCCAGCAATACACTAACTATGCAGCTGAAGACCAGCGCCTCCTCAAGTCGCAAGGTAGTAAGTTGTGTGCAAACTAGATTTGTTCCTCTGACTATTTTCCCTTTGTTTGATGTGACCACTTCAGAGACGTGTTTGCTTGCTGGCAGTGGACGAGGAGGTCTAGATGAAACTATACATATATTTTTAAAATCGCGTTTGAAAGGGAAGGAATCCTTTTCAGATCATATAGACAAAAGAAAATCATAGTCCCTGGTCAACCCTCATCAGTGGTTTGACCAGGAGACTAGGCTACGGTGAAACTCCAAACTACCCGCTCCTGGTGTGTGTCTTCTAGCGAGGTGTGGGAAAGGAGCGGTGCCTCCTAGGGCAATTCTTTTGTAAACTTCTCAGAGTCAGCTTCTTCCTGTGAGTGTCCCATAGGGACCCTTGACGCCCCCGGCCCCTGGCGCCCTGGGTCTCTTACAGAGGGAGGAGGACTGAGTGTCCAGCTGGCGATAAGCACGCGCTGTCTCTTTAAGAACATGGCCTGAGAGTTTGTTTGGGTCTCAGTGGGAGGAAAGGAAGAAGATAAAAGTGGGCTGGGATACTAGAAAGACAAAAGAAAAAAAAAAAAAAAAAAAGAAGCCAGAATGCAGAGAAAGCAAGATTAGAAAAACTAGGTCTAGAAGGAAACTTTATTTTTGCAACAGGAATTCCAGTCTCCCGGGGACTATTTCCACTGAGCAAGTTAACCACCAAATATACATTTGGTCAAACACAGTTCACTGAATCCAACTCAAGGAGCCTGGCCACAGAGGGCCACCTGCCCCCGCTCAGGCCCCCGGGCCAGTGGGCTGGCACGATGGCTTCCTGGGACTGAGGTTGGAAGGGGAACAGGGTGTGGGTAACCTAGAGACAAGCCCAGCAGCTGGGCCTGTGGGAGCAACAAAAGCTCTCAACCTGGGCCCTGGGTGTGGGCTTTGGGGCACCCAGGATCTCTGCAACTGTCCCCACCTTTGCGTGGTGGACACACGTAGGTCAACAGAACTCCTGAGACGGCTTTCACAGCATCTCACGGGCTCCCCAGGTGTTTGGGACCAGCGGGAAGAGTCCAGCTGGGGGTCAGGCCTTCATCCGGCCCCCCGAGATGTGAGGTGGGCCACAGGGGACCCTACGCTTTAGGTTTGCCGCTGTGTCTGTTTCCCCGGGAGCCACCGTGAGTGACCAGGCAAGAGAATTGGTACAATGAGAGCTGTCACTCCAAGTAGTGACTGGAGGGGCAAGACCAGAAAAGGGGGAGCTTCTGAGGAGGTTCTGAGTCCAAACATGGCCGTGTGAGAACCCTGTAGGCTTGGACCCAGTCTCTGATGAGGTGTTCCAGGCCCAAAGTAAGACCATCTACACACAGTTTGGACACACGGCACGCACACGCGCACACCCGCCCGGGCTCTGTCCCCCTCCTCCCCCAGCCCTCCTGGACAGCAGGCCCCCTGCAGAAACGACTGCCCACGCTGGCTCTTTGAGGCTACCTCCCTGCAGGGAGGACAGCTGAGGGCTGTGGGTCATGCCAAGGACACTCTCTAGCCCTGCTTGGACGGCAGAGGCCACCAAGCCCTTCTCGGGGGACGGCTGGGCCCGGATGTTCCTGCAGCTTGTTCCCAGAACTTGTCTTCATGTCCTCGGCTGAGGATGGGGGAAGAGCCTCTGAGTGGCGTTATCCCATGAGGGCCGCTTTGAACTCTAGGCGCACCAGCTCCAAAGCCTGTCGCATCTCCTGGCAGCGGGGATGTGGAGGAGGGCGGATGGGGCAGAGACTGAGTCACCCCCGGGTCGTGGGACTGGGTAGTCCACATTTCTACCCCTTGACACCTCCCACTCCCCCCAGACCCCCGTCCCTAGAGTCACAGTCCTGGGATGTCAGGGGCACCTCTGTCCCTACTGCTCCATTTCACGGCAATAACTCCCCAGTTAAGGAAAAGTTGTGATTTGTGAGATCAAACCCTACTCAACAGGAAACTGGGGGACCACTTGCCTCAAAAACTTCAGAGTGAAATCTCACAGCCTGCACTCTGTTTGGTTTCTCCCAAGGAAGCCAAAAGCAGTCGGCTTAAAAGGTTATTATACTGTGCTTCCTGAAGGCAGGGACCGTGCCCCACACGCCCGCAGCGCCCCTTTAGCATTGATGCCAAGACCACAGGCAACTTAATATGTGTGTGCTGGTTAAAAGGATGGGAAGGGGGGCAGGTGGACAGGTATACCCGGCCTTCCGTTTTGAGCCCGCCATGCCAGCAGAGTCAGAGGGAAGAGGCTGAAGAGAGTGGACCGTGGGAGTTCCCCTCATGGCTCAGCAGTAACGAACACAGCTAGTAGCCATGAGGATGCGGGTTTGATCCCTGGCCCTGCTCAGTGGGTAAAGAATCTGGCGTTGCTGTGAGCTGCCGTGTAGGCCTGCCGTGGCTGTGGCTGTGGCGTAGGCCAGCAGCTGCAGCTCCAGTTTGACCCCTAGCCTGGGGAACTTCCATATGCCGCGGGTGTGGCCGGCCCTAAAATAAATAAGTTTTAAAAAATGATAATAACAAAAGAGAATGGAGCTGTCAGAGGGAGGCAGGGGGCCCTTGCGCAGATGCCTCTGGGGGAAGGAGAAGGAACAACGGTAAAAGAGCGATTGATCAAATCAAAACCCTACAGGCCTTGAAATCCCCGCAAAGCCTGGCAGGGACTGGGCTGGAGTGTCCACTTGCTCAAAACCTGTCACAGGCTCCCATCCTCCTGCCCAGCTTTCAGGGCGCCCCTGTCAAGCTGCCTCTGGTTAAGTAAACCTGCGTGTGTGTGTGTGTGTGTGTGTGTGTGTCCCGGAGGAGAGAGAATGGACTGGGGGAGGGGAGGAGGAGCTGTTTGTCAAAATAGACCTCCTGAATGCTTTTAAGGGCTTGCAGTTTGGATGAGTAAATATTTTCCCTTTCAGATGAAAGGTGCAATCATCGCTGTTTTTTAATTACTTTAATTAGAAAAGATTGCCTTAATCTTTCACTTATCTGTACTATTGTGGGAACTGCCAGAAAATGAAGTGAAGGGAAAACAGGTGGAGTTTGACCTTTGCTCTAAGCATCTTGAATTTCTTCTAGGCTGGTAATTAAGAAGAATCAGGGGAAGTTCCTTACAGAATCTAGGAAAGACAAACACACACACACAGTCGTGGACACAAGGGCCCGCTGGCGCTCGCGCTCTCTCTCCCTCTCTCTCTCTCTCTCTCTCTCTCTCTCTCTCACACACACACACACACACACGCACACTCTCACGCACATGTGTGCACATGAGTGGAAGAGAAAATGGACCCCAATGGGGCAGACCAGAAAGTTCCAACTTTTGAGAGCAGCGTTCCCGATCCAAGCCCCGAGAGGTGGCTTAATGAGTTTCCCAGGGTGGCCTAAAATGATTAATTAAGCAGACAGCTCCTCACCCCCTCCCCAAACAACGGAAACCCAGTAACGGTCTGTTTGGGGAGGGAGCGGCAGGGGCCCCCGACTCCAGGGGTGGCTGGGGACGTGGTGTAAGAACCAGAAGCCCCAGATAAGGGACGACAGCAACGGCCTGTAACGGCCACTGAGCTCACCCTGCCCAAGCCCTGGTTAAAGGGCCTTCCGCTGCTCCTGGCTTCTGGCCTCCCGCCCTGCGTCCGGGCACTGCCCAGACCCAAAGGGACCCCTGGCAAAATGGCTGATGGGGGACAGTTGTCTCTGGTCTCCCTCACTCCCTCTCGGGAGAAACCGCACCCACCCACCCACCCATTTCTACCACGTGCTGTTCCTGGGCTGGTAGCTGAACACCGGGAAGGGATTCTAGAATCTGCCTGGGTATCCAGACCCACAGGCTGCTGGAGCAAGAGAGGAAGGGAAAGAGGAGAGAAGGGTGGGAGGGCTCTTGGGAGCTTCCCTCTCAGGTCACCCATGTTGAGGGGGACCCTACTCTGTGCTTCACAGCTGGAGGGAGCCCCGGAGTCCAGCATTCACCATTCACTGACCCTGCAAACGTGTCCTGAGCACTTCCGAAGTTCAGGCTACAAGGGTGAGCAGTGGTATAAAATGCAGACTTCTGGGCCCAGCCACACGGATCCAGATTTCATTGCCTGAAGGGAGTCCTGCAGCCCCGCGTTTTCTGCATCTCTAATCTGGACCTCCAGAACCCTATGGACCTTTCTCTTGGAAGGTGCCCCAAGGTTCCAGCTGGGTGCTGATCTTGTTTCCTCTTTTCCACAGACAAGACCATGGCCTTCCTTCCCAGACAGTCACATCCCCTAGGGACTGGGACAAGAGGACAAAGCTTCTCTGGCATGAGGAACACCCAGCTCTGGGGATGGGGAGGGGGGTTGCAGTCTGTCCTTGTAAACAGGCCTTGAGAAGGGGACAGGGGTTCCGAAGCAGGCCCAGACCCGGCCAGCCTGCAGGGTGGGAGGAGACGGAGGTGGAGATGTGGGTCGGGTGGAGCCAGGAACAATGTTTTCCTTTCTAAAATGCTCCTTGGGGTCCTTGGGGTGGATTTACAGGCTTGTGTTTACAGCATCTGCAGCCGCGTCCGTGACCGCGTCTGTCTGTACAGCTGTCTTTCTCTCCAGGTGTCTCTCTGAGTGTTTGCCTGTTCTGAGTGTCTGATCACACCTGTGGGCGTTGGGCTCTGTGTCTGCAGGGGGCCTTATGAGAAAAATGGCTCCAGCTTCCACTTGTGTGAGCTCTTCCATCTCAAAATATGGCTAAAATAAACCTTGCTGAAAAAGTTTTAACAACACTTTTTTCCCCCTGTCCCTGGCATGGGCAGTAACACCAGCGGATCTCCACGGTCAATTTAGGAAGCTTGGGAAAACACTGCTTGTAATTAAAAGTCTAGAAGGGCCTCAATTAGGGCAGTGTTGGCCCTGCCAGCCCTGTTCCCAAACCCTGCTCGGCAGCATTCCTCTCCTGGCTGGAAAAAGCCTTTGATTTGCACCAAATGTTCAGTGGCTACACTGGACAGGGCCCTGGCACTGCCTCTCCGGCCAGCTGCTCAGGGCACAGGCGGGTCTCCACCCCAGGCTGCAACCCGAGACCCCAGGTCCCTGCACCCCTTGACTTCCTGGCCCCTCTGTGATCCTGAGCTCCTGCTTTTGGAGGTGCAGATTTCCTGGAGGTGGGGGAAACCAGTGTGCATAGGTGCCCACTCCCTGTCTGGCGTGGCAGCACTCACTCGAAGAACCAGAAGTTCAGCATCAGGCCCATCTGAAGATGAGGCAGCTGTGGTCACTGCGGGGAGAGGGGTGGAGGTACAGCCAGGGACACTCCAGGGCCTCTTTTTCTTCGGCAGAGGCTGCCTCCGTCTGAGCAGAGACCGGCCTTGGGCTACCACCACTTCAGGGAACTGAGCCAGAGGGCTCCAGACGATTCTGCCAAGACCAGAGAACACAGAGCCTGGCTGGGAGGGTCAGGAAACGGTGCAAACCTCTGACCTCTAGAGTCCCTAAGGATCAAAGACAAAGACCTTTTGGTGCAAGTGGGGCAGCCAAAGACAGAAACACCAGAGGCCCAGGGTGTAGCCTCCTGCCTGGGGAAAGGCTCAGGCGCTCGCTCAGCAGAGTGGGTGGGAAAGAGAAGCGCTGAGTCAGCTCAGGAGCAAGCCTCTTTTCCCTCCCAGGACACACACACACACACACACACACACACACACACACACACACACACACAAACACACACACTCTGAGACCACAACTGGGCCCTTGGTGGCCCAGATCACAGCCACCCACACCAACTCACAACAGCACAGGCTCGTACTGACACCCATCCACAATCACGGCCACGGCCACAATCGGACACACAGCCACCGTAGCAGAGGCCAGCAGGCCCTAGGCAAGACCAGGCAGCCTTCCGGGGTCCCTGAGTCCTTGGCAGCCCCCAGCACCGCTGGCCAGAGCAGAGGCAGACAGCGGCGGGAAGGAATCATTGTGCAGGCAGGTGGCCTGTGATGCAATGCCAAGGTCAGGCCCTCAACCCCACTGGCCACGCCCTGGGAGGGTGGGGTGGGAGAGCTGGGGTAACCTTGAAGAGGGCAGCCTAGGTGTCCGCCCTGCTGGTGCCCCGAAGGGAGGACCTCGCCCCAGTGACAGGGAATGGCAGGGGAAGGGTTACAGGCTAACCAGAAAAAACAATTACTAACTAACGGGAAAGGCAGCACATTCCAGCCCTGCTTAGCGGGCCGCCAGGGCCGTGGGTGGTTCTTGGATTATGCATTTCCTTGAAAACAAAAAGGAAAGTTCAGGGCAGTTCAGCTGTGCCCTGAATCTCACTCCAGGGCCTTTGTCTCCAGCCCCCTCATGGCCCGCGTGCCCGCACACATGCACACGATCCCGCTGGCCTAGCCAGATGTCTGCTGGGAAACTGGGAACACCGGTAGCACTGAAAGTCCCGAGAAACTAGTACCAGGAAAAGTGGGGAATGACTGGAAAGAAGAACCGAAGCAAGAAAGGGGAAAGGATAGGGAGCGGAGACCCCAGAGAGCTCTCGTTGCCCAGAAGTCTCCATCCTGCGGGTGAGGCTGTGGGGAATGTTTGTTGATTCACTCAGCGAACCTATAAGGAGCCCCTGCTCTGTTCCAGACACCGTGCCAGGCACTGGGGTTATTTATCCTCAAGGGGTTCCTGTCAGGAAGACCTGATCTCTCATCTCCTCCTCAGTGGCCTCTTCTATCCACTTCTGTCTCAGCCCCTAGCACGCTTTTCTAGGAAACCTGGTCTCCTGATGGGTTCTGATTATCCAGTTCAGACGGAGAAGGCTCCCAGGCTGGTGTACTTTTGCAGGAGGATGAAGAAGGTGGTGCCTCCCTGTGGAAGAACAGGAGGGGGCGGCCATCTTGTCATAAACACGGGAATAGGTTCCGATGGCCGCTGAGTCTGACTGGACATGTCTTTCTCCTTCGATCCCTCACCAAGCCCTGTGCGGAAGCAGCCTCCCCACCACAGATGGGGAAAAGTGAGGTGTGAAAATGGATTGAGGGCCTCACTCAGGTCATTGCCCAGGCTGCCTCCTCCCGGGACCTCGCTCTCTCCTCAGCTCTCTGAGGGCTGAGCTCGTCCTTACTTGGAAGCCTCACCTTAAACACTGTCCCTCCCCGAGGGCCTGTCTGACCACCCATCTGATGAGGTCTGCCCTGCCTTGCCTCTCTGCTCCCTTCTCTTCAGGCACGTGCTGGTCCCGTACGTGTTTATCTGAGGTCTGTCTTCCTGGCCAGATTCTCACCTCCTGGAGGGAAGGGCTCGAGCCCACTTTTTTCTTTTCTTTTTTCTTTTCTTTTCTTTTCTTTTTTTGGCTTTTTAGGGCCACACTTGAGGTATATGGAGGTTCCCAGGCTAGGGGTCCAATCGGAGCTGCAGCTGCCGGCCTATATCACAGCCACAGCAATGCGGAATCTGAGCTGCGTATTTGACCTACACCACAGCTCATGGCAATACTGGATCCTTAACACACGGAGCGAGGCCAGGGATTAAACCTGAGCCCTCGTGGATACTAGTCGGGCTCATTACCACTGAGCCACAATGGGAACTTCCTTGAGTCCGTCTTATTCACCATGTATATCCCAGGACCTGGGATAGCGCTGAGCACAGAGCAGGCGCACAATAAATGTTTGTGGAATGAATAAAGAAACGCACAGCTCCATAGCTAAGGTAGGTGGAACTTCCCAGGTCAGTTTCCAGGCCTCCCCTCAGACTTGTGTTCTCTTCTCCATCGAACTTGTGACACTCCATCCAGAGTGACAAGGTGAGGAGAATGCTGGGGCCTCTCCATTCCAGCGCTGAACTGGATCTAAAACAGCCCAGACTTGGAAAAAAAAAAAATTCAAATTCCATAGCTGGGCTACACGTTGCTTCTTCGAGGCCCAGGTGCCTGGCACGTAGGGTGTCCCGGGAGCCTATGCCCTACGGGACGTCGTGGGGAGGGCGGGGGAACTGGGCCATGGGTTCCACCTGGACACACCTATTCACTCATCTGCTCCATAGACACTGACCAGGGCTGAGCTGGAGTCTCACACGTGGTACCCGCCCTCATGGTGCACCCAGACTTTCTGGAAAGATGATCAAAGAACAATACTGGTGAATTGTGCTCAGACCCTAAGAGCCACTCTGGGAGCCACTGCTCTGCTGAGAACATCAGGGACAGGGGGTCAGGTGCGTGCCGAGAGGAGGCTGACCAGTTCTCCCCTCCCAGAACATTCTGAACCAGGCCCAGTGAACTCCTTACTTGACCCAGGCCCGCTGAGGCACTCCCTTCCCTCTGTGCCTTTGTCCATGCTGTCCCGCAAGCCTGTATGTACCCAGCCAACCTCAGATGCCTGTGACGGCCCGTCCTCTTTGGTACCCTTGCCCCTTCCATCCATCTCTCCCTCACGCCTGCTTCTCAGCCCCTGCGTCTGTGGGTGGCAGGAATGCCCAAGCCTCCGTTCTGGCCAATGAGACCTGCCCATCCAGGTGGAAATCATCGCAATAATTAACAAGCCTCCTTGGTGGCGCTGGTGGGGGCAGGGGTGGGGAGACAACTAGAGCCTAACGGGCTGGTATGCCCGCGCCCCCTACCCCTGACAAAGACCAGTGCTTCCCAAACCATTCTCGGGCCAGAACAGAGATCCAGAGCCTTGACCTCTGGAGGCATCTCAAGGCCTGGGACCCAGCAGGCTCCTTGGGGGGAAGAAAAATGGAGTCTCGGGGGGCCCAGTGGGGAGAGCCGACTTCCACCCCAGGGAAGTGGGGTGCCGGCTGAGTCACTTCCATCCCTTCTAAGGAGCTGGTCTCTCACTGAGGACTCCCCCTTGGACAGCTGGGTCAGGGGACCATGAAGGGCCTAAACCACACGGGCTGGAGATGGAAAACCCGCTGGCCCCCATCCTGCTTCCTCTATCCTCAGCCGCGCTGTCCACACCGCCAGGTGTGACCTGCCTCCTCTTCCTTAAGGATCCAGCGGCACATTTCAAAAGCGGGCGCTCCCAACTGCCTCCTCCCAGGGGTTGAATTATGCGCGGGAGAGGCCCCGCACAGCCAGAGCCATCTCCAAAACCTCTTCGTCATCATGGGGTTGGCAGCAAGGTCCCGTCAGGCAGGATTTTGTGCAGGGGCAGTAAAGAGTTACTGGTTTGGATTGAGGTCAGCTGAACCGGCGTGGCGGACAGCTTTTCCTCTGGCTCTGCTGCTGTGCCGTGGGCCTCGGTTTCCTTCTCTATCAAATGAGGATCTGGGATGAGATCTGTGGTTTTCCGACTCTGCTCTCAGAGCCCAAGCATTCTATAGGAAAGAATCGGGCAACTCTGGTTTTTTCCGGTTTTTTCCTGGGTTTTATCCCCAAGATTTCACTTGCAGAAGGAGTTCGCAGCTGAGAAACGTCTGATCTCCTCTGGGCTAGGTGGTGCCTGTGTGCATCCCAGCTCGAAGCTTCCAGGGCTGGGCAGCACTCTCCCCGGTTGCTTGGGGAGAAAGAACAGACCCAAGACGGATGAACCAAAGGGACTGAGCCCTCAAACCTTAGGTTGGGTACAGTGCTGGACATGCAAGTAGGGCCAGGACACAGAGGGACGAGGCTGGCCATGGGAAGCGGGCTCAGGAGGGCCTGGGCAGACCCAGAAGACAGTGTAGACCCGTGTTCACTCCTACACGCCTATGAGCACACACACGTATACACGTGGGTACATGCACGCGGCTGGCCCCGCAGCCCTGCCCACCTGGGAAGGCTCCGGCTGGAGGAATTTCCTTATGTCTCGCTCCGAGCCCTGGCCCACTCCCACTCACCTCCTCTTTGGACTCTTCCAGTTGACCTAGCTGAGCTCTGTCTGGAGATGAGGAAAACGTCTCTATCTGTTTTTCAAATATTTGGGGCTTGCTAAAGACCAACACTTTTTTTTTTTTCAAGTGTGTATAATTTGAGGGCAATTTGATCCATATGTTTCTGATTCTCTTGCACTTAAATCATCAAAATATTGATTTTTAAGAGCCATTTGATGTCTAAGGAACCTTTTTAATAAGCTTTTAAAGCTCTTTAAACCCAGAGACTGGAGCCGGTGCCAGGGCCCAGGCTGACTGCTGGCTGGCCGCAGCCCCTCCCCTGGGCCATGATTATTTGGAGCCGAGTCTTATGCCCCCTGTTTGGCCTCACCTCTGCCTGGCCTCCCTGCCTCTCCCAGCACTATCCAGGGGTCCCAGCTCCAGCTTCTTGCTATCCCAACAGAGGGGGCCCAGCCCTCTTTCTTGTCACGGACCCCTCTCCTATTTCCTCAAAGCACGCTTAAGACACAAACCAAGGGGAGCAAACAGGACTTTTAATTTTTGATTAATTTAAAAATTCTACAGAATATTGTGCTGGAGAACTAGGCTACAATTTATTCAGCCAATCTCACTGACGAACATTTAGGTCATTTCCAATTGTACACCTTACTGCACATTTCTGACTATTTCCTTTGGATTCGTTTCTAGAAGCGAAAATACTGGGTCAGAGAGTAGGCACGCCCTTAATGCGCTTTCCACACAGGCTGCCACATCATTTTTCCAAACGGGGATCCCAGTTTATACCTCCATGGGTCTCTCCTCCTGCACGCTTGAGAGAAATGCTCACTTCTATTCCAACAACACTGTCCCATTTGAGCACAGACAGGCTCCCTCACATAGCACAGAGCCAAGAAGGCTCTAAAACTAGAAGGCTTGCCTTTGAATTCCAGCTTGGCTATTTACTAATTGGAGAAGTTCCTTATTCTGTCTGTGCCTGTGTTCCCATCTATAATCTGGGGATAACACTGGCACCACCACATATGTTTATCATGAGGATGAAATGAAACCATGTATATAAACTTAAACGACTTAGTGTCTGATGCATAGCTAGTGGTCAATAAGTGATGGCTTAATATCATTATCCTTTAGCTGTTCCTTCAACCCAGGATGCCCTTCTCTTTCTTATACCTTTGCCATGCAACTTTTTTCCCCACCCACCTTTCTGATGCACTCACTAATGGGTCATTAGTTGTCTATACATTTAGCTAAGTTCCATTTCAATTTAAGTCAATCAATTCCATCCCAACAATTCTGGCCTTGTGCAAGCCAGGACCTGGGGAACTGGGGAGACATAAAATAGGCCATCCCTGTGCTCTCTGAGAATTAGAGGGGCCCCCACCCCAGCACATGCTGTTCCTCTCTATTTCTTCAAAGCACCCTTAAGACACAAACCACGGGGAGCAAACAGGACTTTTAATTTTTAAGGCCTGCAGAATATTGTGCCATAGAACTAGGATTATAGTTTTGATTTCCTGTGATCATAAGTTATTTTGGAAGAGACTATGCACTGCTCTCCCTAACACAACTAAATTGTGTGTTTGCATTTGTATGCATGTTCTTGTGCACACGTGTATTTGCATGTGTCTTTGGATATGGGTGTGCATGTTTGTGCACGTGTGTGTTTAGAGATTAAGTTCCTGAGGTACAAAGTGAGTTTCCTCTGACTCTTCCAGGTCTTACTCAAGACAAAGCTGTTATTCAAGAAACACATGGATGGGGAGTTCCCTTCGTGGCTCAGTGGTTAACGAATCCAACTAAGAACCATGAGGTTGTAGGTTCGATCCCTGGCCTTGCTCAGTGGGTTAGGGATCCGGCGTTGCCGTGAGCTGTGGTGTAGGTTGCAGACACGGCTCGGATCCTGCATTGCTGGGGCTGTGGCGAAGGCTGGCAGCTACAGCTCCTGTTAGACCCCTAGCCTGGGAACCTCCATATGCCGCACATGCGGCTGTAGATAAAAGGCAAAAAGACAAAAAAAAAAAAAAACACATGGATGAATAAATGAACGAATGAATGAATGAATGAATAAACAGACACATAAAGGAACGAACAACAAACCCTAAACTGCAACTCAGGCTGAGGATCTGGGAAGAGGGTTTGACTGAGAGTCAGGAGTTCTGCATGTTTTTGTTTTTGCTTTTTTTTTGTCTTTTTTTTGGACTGCTTTTTGTCTTTTTAGGGCCGCACCCAGAGCATATGGAGGTTCCCCGGCTGGCACTGAATCGGAGCTGTAGCTGCCCGCCTACACCACAGCCATAGCAAGAGAATCCAAGCCACGTCTGTGACGTACACCACAGCTCACGGCAATGCCAGATCCTTAACCCACTGAGAAAGGCCAGTGATCAAACCTGCATCCTAATGGATGCTAGTCGGATTCGTTAACCACTGAGCCACGACGGGAACTCCCTGTTTGTTTTTGTTTTCTTTTTGGCTGTACCTGAGGCATGTGGAAAAGTTCCCAGGCCAGAGATCAAACCTGCGCCGCAGCAGTGACCAAAGCTGCAGCAGTGACAACGCCAGGTCCTTAACCCGCTGAGCCACAGAGGAGCTCCCAGGAGTTCTGTATTTGAAACGCGACGGATCCTGTGTGACATGGTAGGTCTTGCCTTCTCTGCTCCTCAGCGTTCATCCCTGACAACTGAGGGGACCAGATGAAACAATCTCTAAGGTTCTTCCCAGGCCCAAAGACACTTGGAAGCCTCCCTTCTGGAACAGGCCCTGTTCCCAGTTGTCAGCCCCGCTCAGTTCCCCCAGACGCAGAACTCAGCAGACCCATGAAGGCCCCAGTCCAGCTCGGGAAGGGCCTTTTACTCTCCTGCCTCATGGGGCTCAAGGCTATTTTGTCTAAATTCTCCAGGAACTGAGAAAAAGCACAGAGGCTTTTGCCTAAGCCCAGTGGGCAGGTCTCTCTGAGGACAGGGATTAGGTTTGTCTCTGCTGCTCTCCCCTCTAGCCGACTTCCCTGTCTGGGAACCAACCACCTTCGGATGCTCTGGGTTTTACCCTCCCTCATACGCTTCTATTCCCTTTGCATCGCCCTTGTGCCATTTTCAGCCAGCCCTTCGGAGCCCCTCTCCAAAGCAGAACAGATCCCAAAAGAACAAAGCAAATTCCGGCCCAGGCTGGTTCTAAATGAAATCCTTCTTCCTTCAAAAATCTCAATTTGGGAAAGAAACGAGACCCTCCTGACTCCCGGGCCTGGGACAGCTCTGCCGGGCTTCACACCAGACCTAAAAGACCATACTTACTGGCCAGGAGGGGGACAGTCTCGAGGGGCCCCGGCTTCCCTCCATCCCAGCCTAGGACGTTTTCAGGCTCTGATGGGGCTGCCAGTGATGGGATGGGCTGACCCTTGCAGGATTATCTGGATTGGGAAGGGTCACTCAGGGGTCAGCGAGTCTGGGAGGACTGAGCCTAATTCCATGCAGGAGAGGTGGGCAGAGGGGTCTCTGGCTCTGGGCCACCTCCCCGTCTCAGAACTGCCTGCCTGCTGGGGGAAGGAGGCCTGAGATCTCTCAAAGGTCTTACTGCCCCCGACGCTCACTCCCCAGACATCAGCTTTGGGCTATAACATGCTGTTTCTATTGATGCCGCAGTGCCAGGAATGTGAGCGTTAGGTAAAGAATGGAGGATGTTTTGGTACAATTAACATGGTATTTTTTAATCCAAGTTAAAAAAAAAACCTAATGTTCCAAAACAGAGGAAGCACTGATGCTTCAATATTCAAAGTGAATAATCTTATGCTCTTAAAAATAAAGCCTTGGGGAGTTCCTGTCGTGGTGTAGTGGGAACAAATCTGACTAGGAACTGTGGGGCTGTGGGTTTGATCCTTGGCCTTGCTCAGTGGCTTAAGGGTCCTGCATTGCTGTGAGCTGTGGTGTAGGTTGCAGACACGGCTTGAATCTGCCATTGCTGTGGCTGTGGCGTAGGCTGGCAGCTATGGTTCCGATTCAGCCCCTAGCCTGTGAACTTCCATATGCTACGGATGCAGCCTAAAAAGGAAAAAAAAAGGAAGAAAGAAATAAAAAATAAAATAAAGCCTTGGAGTTCATAACCAATCGGGGTTCTCCTTTTATTTAAAATATACGATTTTGGAGTTCCCATTGTGCCTCAGTGAGTTAAGAACCTGACATAGTATCCATGAGGATGTGGGTTCGATCCCTGGCCTCACTCAGTGGGTTAAGGATCCAGCGTTCCTGTGAGCTGTGGTATAGGTCGCAGATGCGGCTCGGATCTGGCGTTGCTGTGGCTGCGGCATAGGCTAGCAGCTGCAGCTCTGATTCTACCCCTAGCCATGGGTATGGCCACAGGTATGGCCATAAAGAGAAAAACAAATAAATAAAATATATGATTTTTTTTTTTTTGTCTTTTTAGGGCTGCACCGGCAGCATATGGAGGTTCCAGGGTGAATCAGCCTACAGCACAGCCAGCCTACACCACAGCCATAGCAACGCCGGATCTGAGCCACGTCTGCAACCTACACCACAGCTCATGGCAACGCTGGATCCTTAACCCATTGAGTGAAGCCAGGGATCGGACCCGCAACCTCATGGTTCCTAGTCGGATTCGTTTCTGCTGCACCATGATGGGAACTCCTAAAATATATGATTTTTATGCTCCTCCTTTGTACAATCACACACACAAGCAAGCACACCTGCTCTGTGATCCTGGACTTGTTTCTCAGTATCTCTGGACCTCAGTTTACTAGTTTATAAAATAAATATAATTTATATGATGTACATGTTAAACAGATCAATAACTAATGTCCAAGTTTCCTTCCGACTCTTTAGTTCTATGATATTAAGGGAATTCTGAGCACACAAACCTACTGCAGCAGTTGTATAGCTAAGAAACTATTTTTCCCTGGATAATTCTCAGGACATCTCCCCAGCCGTGGGCTACGGATGGGGCAGAGCTGGCTGCACTAATGAGAAGGCCAAATACTGCTCATGCTTTCAAGAACCACCTCTGTGAGCTAAACAAGGGCAGAACCACATCTGCCTTGCCCACCGCTCTGTTCCTCTCACAGGGTCCTGTATATAACAACTACACCAAATGGTTGCTGAATAAGTAAGGGGATTCACTCATTAATTAAGGCGTGCATGCTGGGTCTCTTCCAGGATTCAGAGAGCTCTTTAAAAAAAAAATTTTTTTTTTTTTGTCACAAGAATACCTAATGTGAATTTTTTTCAGAAGATGCTAGACTAGATATTGGTAAATACGTAAGACATTAAAACATGTCTATAATAATTCCTGTGAAAAGCCTCCTCCCCAAGCGTGACCTGTGATGACTAGAAGCAAACTGAGCTTTCTGACCCACTGCACCAAGGCAGAAGAAATATCACACAGAGGATCCTGAAACGATGTCTCAGGATGTCCTTGTTCTAGTAGGAGGTGGGTCTCAGAAGCGGAACCAGGATCTGGACCGATTATTTTCTTAAGACAAAAATTGATTCAAGTGAGGGGAGGTGATGAGTGAAGAACAAAGTGTTGTGGAAATTCAGACAGTCTGTGGTGATAAGTGCATAACTGATGGGAGTGGGTACTGGTTCTTATCCTCCGGGACCTCCCCTCTGTGGCCGTTCTCTGGCCAAACCAAAGGATCAGCCACACACGCAGCCTCTCCATCACTGTCAGGATTCTAGATGACATCATCATCTAGATCCAATGGTGTGGAGTTGGACTAATCTGGCCCCCCATCCCACTCATCAGGTGATGCGTTGGTGGATCATACAATGTGATCATACTTATACACCCACAGTCAGACTTGTACAGTCAAGACTCTGGAGAGTCTACACTTGGCAGCTGCTATGGGCATGGAGACAAAAGGGCAATGTTTAGGCTTTGTGGAATTCCATGCTACTGAACCCAGGCTAAAAATCATGTACTAGAGTCCATATGAGTTTACCGTAGAGAGAAAGGTAGCTATCTTCTGCAGTTTCAAAGCAGATAACACAAAATGTGGACAGTGGCACAGATAACTCCCTGACTAGCTAACAGAAATTCTAAAGCTATTTGATTGTCCATTTCCATGGGGCCAAAGAATTTGGATTTGCCCAGTGAACCTCAAAAGCTAGGGAATATTATTTATAACATCAGCTAAGGTTACTAATACATTTCCGTCATCCTTTGCCAATGACATTATCTTCGTCACAGAAATCACCGTTGGGATGGTGAAAATAAAAAGTAAATCAATACTTCCTTCAGGTAAATTTCTAGAAGAGCCTATGTGACTTCATTTTATAAGTTCCTGGAGGCATGTTCCATGAGATATGTCCCACAGAGGGTACTGTGATCTTAAATACCTGAACATTTCCAGAAAGTCAAGGCTTGATTTCCACATCAAAAATAGAGTCCTTGGAGTTCCCATTGTGGCACAGTGGAAACGTATCCAACTAGTAGCCAAGAGTATGCAGGTTCAATCCCTGGCCTTGCTCAATGGGTTAAGGATCTGGCGTTGTCGTGAACTGTGGTGAAGTTCACAGACTTGGCTTGGATCCCATGTTGCTGTGGCTGTGGGGTAGCCCAGCAGCTGTAGCTCTGATTTAACCCACAATCTGAGAACTTCCATATACCATGGGTGTGGCCCTAAAAAAAGGCAAAAAAAAAAATATATATATATAGTCCTCTAGTGAGACACAGACTGTGTTGAGGATGTAGAACCTAATGACAGAGTTGGATATCTTTTCTTTTTTTTTCTTTTTATGGCTGCACCTATGGCATATGGAAGTTCCCAGGCTAGGGGTTGAATTAGAGCTGCAGCTGCTGGCCTACACCACAGCCACAGTAACACCAGACTGGAGCCGCATCTGCGACCTAAGTCACAGCTTGTGACAACACCGGATCCTTAACCCACTGAGTGAGGTCAGGGATCAAACCCACATCTTCACAGACACTATGTTGGGCTCTTAACCTGCAGAGCCATAACACGAACTCTGTGGATAATCTCATGACATCTCCTTTGGGTAGAACCAAAATAATAATAATAACAATAACAAGTGTGAAAATGATAAAAAAAAATATTTCCTCAATAAACCTTATGCTATGGAGCAGCAGCTGGACTATCAGCAAATCATTACCACAAAAAAGCAAAGTGTAAATAAACAGGCAAAAATTAAAGGAAGAGTGCTGGACAAAGAAGAGTATGTTCATCTGTGACACCAGGCATCTGGGTGATCTTATTCTTTTTCTTTTTTTAGGGCTGCATTCGGGGCATATGGAGGTTCCCAGGCTGGGGGTCGAATCGGAGCTGTAGCTGCCAGCCTATGCCACAGCCACAGCAACGCCAGATCTGAGCCACGTCTGAGACCTACACCACAACTCAAGGCAACACCAGATCCTTAACCCACTGAGTGAGGCCAGGGATCGAATTTGTGTCCTCACGGATACCTGCTGGCTTCGTTAACTGCTGAGCCACAATGGGAACACCTGGGTGATCTTATTCTGAAGACTTGGAAGCATGTCTATTTCATGATTTCATCCAACTAATATGAAGGTCTCAGGTTAGAATCTCCTTCTGAACATCTGTTTCTGGGGGTTCTTAAGTGTCCTCGCTATGAAATTTCTGTCTAGGACGGCCTTCTAGTTGCCAGGGATGACTTGAGTTTTTTAAATTGAGAAGCATACACCCCCAAATTAAACCCCTGGAGCTTTACTGCTCTCCTAGGTGTTAGCAGTAACCGATAATGTCTTTTTCCATCAAGGTCCAAGGGCCATCTTTCTATGATGTGTCTCCCAAAAAACCAAGTTCTAGGTTGAGCAGACATGGAGTGGGAGGATGCTAATAACAAAGCTGGCCTATTGAATGGATCCTTTGCCGTGTTTGGCTATTGCTACTCCTAACAGGATTGGAGGTGATATTCCTAGATGCTTGGGGAGGTCTGCTACCAGCTTATGAGGAAAGAGTTGATATACCCCCAAAGGAGTTGATCTTACTGTCATGAAGGCCAAGGACAGGACTCTGGACCAGGGAAATTCAGTTATTTCTGTAAGCTGGGCTAAGTTTAATTCAAAAAGGCCATTCATCCTTTCTACTCTGCCTGAAGATTGGGAGTGGTATGACAGAGGAATTTTGAGTAAGCAGCATTGTCTTACAGAACTCTTTGGCAATCATTTCTACAAATGAGGACACTCATCACTAGAGCAATAGATTGGGACCCTTCTACTACGAATGGCTTGTTCTGATGTTCTTCAACAAGGAAAGGTTTCAACAAATCTGCAAACAAGCATGCCCCCTGAGTCAACAACAAACAAAAACAAAAACAGCAGAACATATTCATATTCCGTTTAAAAGGGGAAGTTATATTACATTTATTTGGAAGTTTTCAAATGGGTCTTGAGGTCTTGATTCCCAGCCAGGTCCCACCTTTACTCTTTTGCCAAGATTAAGTTGTTGGCAGGTGAAGTATGCACTAGAGCAGGGTTTGGTAAACTATAGCCCACAGGCCAATTCTGGCCCATGGACTTTTTTTGTAAATAAGGTTTTGCTGGAACACAGTCATGCCTATTTGTTTATGTACTGTCTATCACTGCTTTTGCACCCCAACAGCAAAACTGAAGAGTTGCAACAGAGACCGTGTGTCCCACTAAGCTGAAAACATTGACTATTTGGCCCTTTACAGAAAAGGTCTGTCGATTCCTGGTCTAAGGCACCTTTAAGATGGGCCATTTGGGTCATATTGTAAGTTCCCCAACCCAACCACTACAATTCCAGACTGTTTCTTAGAGGAGTTGTGCTGTTTTGTAAAACATGCATGAGAATTTGGGTTACAATGAAAATCCTACAAAGACTGGGTCTCCAGCCTGGTGGAGAAGTAGACTTGGACTGAGGTGACCCTATGCAAGTTAATAACAGTTACCCAAATGAGTTGCTTCTGTACCTCCTGTCCTGGGCTCCCAACCAGAGGGTGGCTGACTCCAGCTGCAGTCCTCAGCAGAAGGGGCTTGGGGATATTTTGCCTCCCAAATCTACCCTCTGGGACACAAAGTCGGGATGGAGAAAAACAGAGCCTGTAATACTTTCAGATGGAGAGCCAAGATAAAGTTCACCCTCTGAAGGTCACCAACCAAGCAAGACCTTAAACATGTTGGCCCTTAGGGCTGGTTTTGGCCATGGGCTTACTAGCCCTCATCTGCTGACAATTCTGTGGCCATTTCCCGCATTATAGACAAAGTTTACAATAACATAGGGCATAACAAAGGTGAGATTAGATGAATAAAGACTGAATTGTGGAAAACTCCTGGTCAATTAGAGAAAGTTGTTTTGCTAGAAGTAAGACTGACTTTTGTTGATTTAGAGCGTCAAGGGAGAACACGACACTGACATTTCTTTTGCTTTTGCCTTTTTAGGGCCACACCCACAGCATATGGAAGTGGGGGTTGAATCAGAGCTAGGGCTGCCTGACTACACCACAGCCACAGCAACACGGGATCCAAGCCATGGCTGTGACCTACACCACAGCTCATGACAACACCAGATCCTTAACCCACTGATTGAGGCCAGGGATCGAACCCTCATCCTCATGGATATTAGTCAGATATGTTTCTGCAGCATCACAACAGGAATTCCTACAATGACATTTCTTAAATAGCATCTTGTTAGGAGAAATGAATGTAGTTTATTTTACTTCTCATTGTGAGGCTCAGAAGTTATTAGAGCAGGATATCAGAAGAGGACGCACGTGTAGACTGGTTAATTTCTTTAAGACACGGATCAAGGTATAACAGGCAAGGTCCTAAGCAAAGAAGGGAAGTCTTGAACTAGTCACCAGATCTTCTAGTGTTATTTCTGCACCACTGATGGACACTTCTGCTTCTCACTCCAAGTCATTCTATAGTGATAATGGCTGTCACTTATTAGGCCAGACAATGTAGATGATTTATCTCTGTGTACCATGTACCAGACTGTCCATGTTCCATCTCATTTAAATCTCAACAATACTGTCAAGTTGTCGTTATTCATCTTTCTACTTGACAGAGGTAGAAATTGAGACACTTGCCCCAAATGTAGCAGCTACTAAGCCCCCAAGTCAATGCTAGCTCTCCTCCCACATCGGTATCTCATTGCCTCGCCTGTGAGTGTGACTCCACGAACACTGAAGTCCTCATTCCCAGATTCCCGTCTACTTGGTCTTCAAGTAACAGAGAAGCACTTCTCAAAGTTTCCATATACAGCGGACATACATCTTTGTACTTAAGAAGGTCTCTTCCCATTTCTCTCTCTCCTTGCTCAAAGTTAAAAGATAAAGCCATGTAAAATAATAATCACTTAAAGGGTGCTCAGTCTCATTAGTCAAACAGAAAATGCAAATGGAAGCCAAACCAAAATGAGATACAATTACACTCCCACCAGACAAAATAGCTCAAGTGAAAAGCACTGATAATACCAAGTGTTGACAAGAACACGGAGCAACCGGAACTCATAATTAGCATAGCTTCTTTAAAAATTGTTTGTCAGTGTCTGCTAAAACAAAATATATACCTTCCCAGATACAGATCCAACAGAATTGGGTACATGTTCAAAATGCTCAGAGTAGTACTATTCACGCTAACTAAAAAAAACTGGGAAAACCCATCAACAGTAAAATGGATAAATAAATTATACTACATTTACAAAACGGAATATTGTACAGCAATAAGAAGTGAATGAACCCGTAACTCACATAACAACATGGATGAATCTCAAACATAATACAGAATAATGATTTTACACACAGGAGCATATACCATATGGTTTCATTTATAGGAAATACCAAAACTGTTTGGATCAGGCTATTGGTTACCCTCAGCAGCAGGGGATACAAAGGCTGGAAGGAGACAAGACGAGGCTTCTGGGGTACTGATAATGTTCTGTTTCTTGATCTGGGTACTGAACACAAGTGCATTCCCTATATGAAAATTAATTGAGCTCTACTCATAATATATATATATTAAACTTAAAACTAAGAGCTTAAAAAAGACAGAGTCTTAGAGCCTCTCCTTTCCAGGCCACCCCAACCCTCTCACCCAATAATTTCCGTTCTCAAGGGGAAGGAGTTACAAATCCAGACAGCCTGTGTCTGAAATGCCATAGTCGTTGGTCTGAGGTTCCCAGCTTCTGACTACCCCACCCAACCTGCACACACACACACTTCAGTGCACACCCTGGTCTTTCACCATGAAGGTGACAGCCTGGAAGTCACCAGGCTTTAGAATCAGATAGATCCCAGCTCTGCTCCTTAACTATTGTGGGGCTTTAGGCAAATCTCTTCATCTCTCCAAGCCCCTATTCCCTTATCTCCAAACAGAACAGCAGCACGTGCTGTTTGCTGTCTCCCCCAAAATCAAGCCGCCCCACCTCTCTGCTGCGCACTAGCTGAGCACCCTAGTTGTGGGACTTCCTAGCCTCTCAGGTCAGTAGACCAAGGGCGTATGACCCTTCAAAATGCTGAAGATGGGAGGGAAGAAGCATGAGAGGGCACTTGTGTTCTTGGTTGGCAAACTGCTGTACCAGCCCTGGAACCCTGACTCTGGACAAATGAAATGGAGGGAGAGAAAAGCCCTGAGAGACTTGGGGGTGGGGGACTTAGCCCCTCAACTTCCTCCATGGAGCCAAGAGATGAGAGAGGTTTTTCCAGGCCACAGGGCAAGTCCCAGAGGAGGATGAGGAATTAGGCATATTAGATCCAACTGTGAGTTGTTCACAAGGGCCTTCTTATGTCATTGTCAACAAGTATTTATTCAATGCCTTTGAGTTCCAGGTACCCTACTGTGCTGAGGACACAGTGGTAGACAAAACAGATAGGATCTCTGCCTACCAAATGGAAGTTCGAGGGAACACCGACTTTCCGACTTCAACTTTCTAAATCATTGCGAGCATTGACGGTGAGCATATTTCTGCCTTAACACTTTGAAATCCATCCATAATCAAAGGACACCCCCAGAGTCCCTGGCTTGAGGTTGTTCAGGATGAATTGTTTTGAAGGAAAGTGAGCATTTACTGAAAATCTTCTACAGGTAAGACTTGGATCTATACAGATGGAGCCAATTTTCACCCCTCAGGGAGCTTAAATTCTGGGGTGGCTGGCACAGGACAAATGTTTGATCAAGTTATCCTGCCTGAGGGTGGACCATGGGGAAGGTCCAGAGCAGCTGAGTCAGCTTTGGGGATGAGGTGACCCTACAGGTGGTAGGATTCCATCAGGCAGAAATAGACAGGAGATGACCCACAAGATCAAGTCGAGGGGCACTGCCCAAATGAGGAAAAAGCAAGCAAAGGTTGGGGATGGGAAATGAACTGACCCAGACACGTGGTTTACACGCTGATCAGAGGACCTTAAATACTCAGCCAAAGAATCTGGACTGCATCCTACGGGCAAAGGCACATTTCAGGGCAGGAAGTAATGTGACAGAGCCGATGCTGTGGGGAGATTACTTTGGCATCTGTGAGGGAGATGATTAAGAAGGAGGAGACCCTGGAAGCAGCAAACTGAGGCCTTAGCAGCTTTGGAGCTTTCAGAGAGGGGTTCACACCCTTTGGGTTTGATTCTTGGCTCAGTTGCTTTGCTGAGTAAGACTGTGCAAATCCTGCTGTGGCAGACTGGTTACCTCCCAATATACATTTCCCCTTCTCTCCTTTCTAACAAAATACTGAGTTTGTCTGGGGCAGCAAAATTCCCTGTTAAGAATATTCATCTCCTTCAAATCTAGCCAGAGATGCCCATATTTCCAGGCAGTGAGGTGTAGGAAGCATTTTATAGTGGGGCTTCTGGAAAGATTTGGATTTCTTTATAAAAAGATCTTGCTCCAACCAGCACAAATTTTCCCCCCACCCGCTTCTTCCAGCCTGGAACTCAGTCGTGATGCCTAGAAGTGGTCCACGCATTCATTTATGAACATGAGGATACAAGCTACGAGTCAAGGATGGCAGAGCAAGAAGATAGCAGGAGTCTTGATTCGTAATGACTCTTCTGAACAACTGTACCAACCCGGACTGCCCATCTCTAGACATCCTATTACATAAGAAAATAACTGTTTAACTTGTTTAAGGTTTATCTTATATAAAGATAAAATAATGTCATTCGCAGCAACCTGGATGGAATTAGAAACCCTCATACCGAGTGAAGTAAGTCAGAAGGAGAAAGACAGATGCCATATGAAATCTCTTATAACCGGAGTCGAAAACACTGCACAAATGAACATCTCAACAGAAAAGAAAATCACGAACTTGGGGAACAGACTTGTGGTTGCCAAGGGGGTGGAGAAGGGGGTGGGGGAGGGGTGGGAGGAAATGGGGTTAACTAGTGCTTTAATGATGGAGAAGCAAGGAGATCCAACTGTATAGCACGGGGAACTATATCTAATCACATGTGACGAATCCATATATGTACATGTAACTGGATCACCACGCGGTGCAGTTGGAAAATCTGACAGAAATCTGTAAACCAGCTATAATGCAAAAAAATAAATTATAAAAAAAAAGAAATAGAGGGAACTATATTGAATAACTTGTAACAACCTATAATGAAAAAAAAAAAGGTTTATCTTATATAAAGTGTAAATCCTAACTGATATACATGGCTGCCCTGACTGCCTCACTTTCTCCCTCTCTCCACGATCTCACAGCCTGGCACAGGAATGGATGATGCATCTGCTACGTGCTTTTCAAAAACTGCCCACAAGAACTGTGGAAGAGGCCCTCAGTCTTTGCTGTCCACTTGGTCCCAGCTCTCTCAGCCTTGCCGGGCCTTCCTAGCTTGCCTGGATCCTCCAGAGACCAGGAGGTAATGTCAGCTGGGACAACCTTAGGACTTCAGATCGCCAGCTGTGGATCCAAGGCAAGAGCCCTAGACCAGCAACCAGAAGTCCTGGGATCCCGGATCACCTCTGTGGCTAATGAGGACATGACCTTGACCCAGTCCTTCCTATTTCCTTTGAGCCTCATTCACCCCATCTTGGGAACATGGGGATCAAGCCAGGTCAGAGTTTTCAAAGTATACATCAATTAGCTTGCAATTAACTATAATAGTAAAAGCAAGCAAACACACAAATGACAAAAAGCAAAAACAAAAAGATAGCGTACTCAAACAGACTTAAACAATAAGGAAAGTTATCGTCTGATCAAGTCCAGAGACAGGACCACTCCAGGGCTGGTTTGATCAACTGCCCACCAATGCTGTCAGGCACTCTGCAGTTCTCCATGGATCAGCTTTGTCCTTTTTCTCACTTCCTTCAAGGGTACAGGATGGCTACCACGGTACCAGGTATCACAACCAGACCCACCCCCAGCCAAGAAAGAAAAGAATCCATCTTTTTGGGGGGGCAGGGCAGGGTGTCCGCAGCATGTAGAAGTTCCCAGGCCAGGGACTGAAGCCACACCAGAGCAGTGACCTGAGCCACAGCAGCGATAACAAGTCCTTTAACCACCAGGCCACTAGGGAACTCTGGAGTTTTTTAAGTCTTTTTTTTTTTCCCCCTTCTTTGGCTGCCCCCATGGCATATGGAAGTTCCCAGGCCAAGAATCAAATCTCAGTTGGACCCACGCCATAGCTGCAGCAACCCACTGTACCAGGCCAGGATTTGAACTGGCACTGCCACAGAGACAAGCCAGATCATTAACTCAGGTGCCACAGTGGGAACTCCCATAGAATCCATCTTTCTTGTGCTTCATTTTTAGGCACAAGAAGCTTTTCCCACAAGCCTCTATCAGACTTCCTACTATCCCCATTGCTCAAAAGTGCCTATTTCCAACCAATCACTGGAAAGAAACATGGGATCACCATCCAGTATGAACGTACGTTGGGAAGTCAGTCCTGACCAGTACAGAAAGGGAGTGTCCATCTCTAAAGAAACACCACATGACCCCACGATGCAGAGCAGATAAACGCAGAGTCCCCTGGAATGAAGTTAGGGATGAGGAGGAGGCTGGCCCCACCCCGACTGTCCTCAGAGTCCCAGGCACAGAACATTGGCGCTCTTAACACCAGCTTGAAAGCCGCTGGCCTTGATTTCTGAGGCAGCTTCCCAGCCCAAAAACCCCGTGGGTTTCAGCTTCCAAGATGACTGACTCTGGCAGAAGAGGATTAATATGAAAGGGCAAGCTACCCGTCTTCCCTGAGGTCACCCTAAAGATGGGGCCAAAGGGCCGGGCTTCATCTACACTGGTTACAGCTAGGAAAACTCTCTGGATTGTTCCGTAGTCTACACTCATCATTGCACAACACACTTTCATACAGCCTTCTCCTATTTGCAGGTACACATGATCTCATCCGATTTAAGAAGCAGCCTGTAAGTAGTGTAAGGACCAGATGGTTCTACACTCGAGCCACAGAGGTGGGGAAACCAAGGCACAAATCAAGGAGATCTTGGCCCAGCCAAGTCAAGGTCTGGAATTGCCTAGCTTGGACGGCAGGCTGCCAACTTGACCTAAGGCTGAGTGACACTCCTGGAAAACTGAGGATACAAGGAAAAAAAGACATAGGTATGATGGTAAGGCCCCAGACCATTAAGGCACAGGCTTGCTGGCTGGGGGACTTGAGTCTCTCAATCTCTGAGCCCCACTCCCCTTATCCATAGAATGTACCCCCTCAGGGTCCCGGGGAAGACTGGGGGAGCCCTGCGAAGGGTTGTTTAAAGAACTGTAGGGTGTTCTGGGCTGAGCTGCAGACAGCTTGGGAAGCACGAGCTTGGTGTCCTGACTCCAGACTATACCTAAAGGAAGACTGGCCCCAAACCACAGACTGCCACCCCGTGTGCCTGGCCACCGCCTCCTCCTGGGGCAGCCAAGCTAGCGGCGGCCCTGGCCCAGCACCTCCCCCACTGCCTGGAGGCAGGCGGCGGCTAATGGCTCTCCCCACAAGCTGGTTCATTAAAGATTTGTTCTGTCGAGTTGCAATCAAAATAAACAGACCAGCCTGAAAGCCAGGGAACTAAAAGCCAATTAAGAGGGAATGGAGATGGAAGGAGGGGTGCGGGATAGGAGGGGAAAAGAGGCCGGGGCTTTCCAAAGACTCAGTTCCCATGGCAGCCAGCTTCCAAAATAGTCTGGGAATGAGAAATAATGAAAACCACAGTGGAGAGAAAAGTGATCCTGGCAGGAGAGTCCCAACCTCGGGATTGGCTAAATCCCCTTGCTCCTGGCTCCCTGAGGCCCTCGGTGGGTCAGAGCACCAGGGACCTTTTCCTCTCCCAGCCCACAACCGTTCCTCTTTCCCTCTCAAGGTTGTGAATGGTGCAGACCCTCAGCAGGGCCTTCTGCCAGGGCTCCAAGGTGAAGTAGCCACATTTGACCCTTGCGCCATGGGGAATGCACGATGGAGGCGGGGAGGGCCAGGCACAAGACTACGGGGGGGGGCGGTGAGGGGGGGCGGTTCAGGGTGCCATGAGGTCCCACAGTCCAGTTTCGGAGCGCTTCCTGGAGGAAGTGGCCTTCAGACTAAGATCTGAAATAAGAGCTGGCCCAGAAACGAACAGAAGGACCAGTGCTCAGGAAGAGAGAAGAGGACTCGCAAAGGCCCCGGGGGTGAGGGAGCAGGAGCGAGAAAAACCAGAAGTTCGGTAGGGCTGACAGTTGTTGAGCTTGGCATGCTCTGTGTCAAGTTGAGTCCTGTTTCAGGCACTGAATCCAGAGAGGCAAGAACCCCGGATGTTGTAAAAAGCGGTGGAGCCAGGACCCCGGCACACATCTGTAGGCATTGCACCTGCCTACTTTCCCCTCTGCTGGGAGCCAGGCCTTCCGGGGAGCCCCCTATTCCCCGCCCTTTCCCTTTCCCTGGTGACAGGGGAGCCCCGCGTGGCATTTCTAGCCGGCATTTCCTAATGAGATCTCCGAGGAGGGCCCCCCCGCCCCCCGGAGGCACCACCGTTTAACCATCTCCAGACCCCCTTGTGGTCTGGTTTCTGTTTCATTGGTGAGGCAACAGGAAAGCTGAGATCCTATTAAGCTGGCTCACAGATGCCAAAAAGGAATAACGGCCAAAATTACGTTAACTCTTTCACAACCCCCTCGTCCAGCCTCGCTTCCCTGGCCACAGAAATAAGAGCCCTGGACCACATTCCCATCAAGTGAAAGACACCTCAGCCCCCGGGGAAAGGGCTCCCAGGCCCAGAGGGACACTAGGCCTCCCAGGCAGACCTGGCGGGTCAGGAGCTACGGTATGATAACGGCGCAGTGCCCAGCCTGCCGGCACTTACTCGGTAGAAGGGCTTCGCAGAACTGGACCCATCTCTTCTACACAGGAGGAGGCAGAATGGAGGCCGTGGAGCTCAGGGGCTGCGTGTAGGCCCTGACTCTGCTCTCTCCTCCCAAGAAGCCAAGCCAGCGCCAGGGTGTGGGAAGTCGCTGGAAGCGGGATGCACCTGAGAAGGCAAAAGCGCAGCCGTCAGCTCACAGCTTCGTATCCTCTGACGTCTCAGAGCAGAACAAGGGGAACGTGGGCCGAGGAAAGAGCCCTGGACTGAATGTCCAGAAAGCTGGACATTGAGCCCTTGTCCTGGCCTCGTGGTGAACGAAGCACAGATTTTGTAATCAGAGCCCCCAGGTATCAATCTTAGCTCCATCCTCTGGTAGCTGGGTGTCTCTGGGCAAATTTCCCCTCCCGAGCCCCAGCCTCCTCAGCAGCAAATGGGTGTCATCGTACTGAGCCCATCGGGTCTCTACAAAGGTGCAAAAAGTGCCAGAGTACCCAGGGTAAGCTGGGCACGGAGCAGAACTCACTAGCATTCCCTCCTCCTCTGTCTAGGCTCCGTCAACTGCACAAGGGGGTCCCAACTGTTCTAGGTTAAGTATGCAAAGCACTTGGAAAACTGCAAAGGCCAACAGACTTGCTGGCTGAGGGCCTCCCAGAAGGAGCCCACAAGGTGGTGAAAAGGGCAGCTGCCTGGGTGGCAGTGATGCTCAGCCTGGGGTTTGAGTCTGGGCTCCGCTGTGCAAACTTGCACAAGTTCCAGAGCCTCTCTGGCTCTTGGTCACCTCATCGGTACCTCCATAAGTCCAGGAAGAACGCTCACCCTACCTCCGATGAGGTGACTGACGTGTGTTGAAAACTGTCAAGCCTTGTCATCATTCGTAATCAGCACATTCGTTATTTGTTTGTGTTTCCAAGCAGCAGATTCGCTAAACAGCTTCTCACTTCCCGCTCCCCGGGGCCTCCCCACCCGCTGAGTCCACCCCGCTGAGTCCCGCTTTGCCCGCATCACAACATCCTGGTGAGCGGCACTACCGAGCGGCAGCTGTTTATCCCACATGCTGGTCGTGTTGGCCCTTAGACAAGTGGAGCAAAGGACAGCAAGTGTGGCGGGTATTTCCCTCCTTTTGACTCTCATAAAGGAGTAAGCTGACACATTAGGTCACTGGCCACCTGACACGTCTGTGTGGAGCGCTTACATGTACAGGGGCACGGCGCTCGCCCCTTACAGACAGACTCCTAGGAGCATGTTGTCACTGTCCTGTGACAGAGCAGTGACTGACTTATTCCCTCCCTCCCTTCCTTCCTTCCTTCCTTCCTTCCTTCAGTCCCTCAGACTTCCACCTTTGATTCCCAAAGCCACATTTCCAGACAGTCCCAGGGCTGTGCCAAGGCGGGGGTGGGGGGCGCTGCCAGCCTCAGGAACCCCGTCTTAGGGAAGGACCCAGGGGACCTGATCCGGTCAGAGCAGCAAAGGGAACAGAGCAAGGGCAGAGATCCTGGGCCCAGAGAAGGCACTTGCTTGGAGATTTGGGGCACCGGCCTGAGCGGAGAAGCCTTTCTGCCTGGAAGTCCAAGAGGGAACATTTCCTAACCAGGTCCCCCAATTCTACCCCCACTCCCCCATCGACACCTCTAAGGCCAGTGCCCTAGGCTCCCACAGCAAGGCCTGGCACCACAGGCACACAATCAAGTCATTTCCAGTCAAACCAACTAGGAAATCAGATAAAATGGGGCTGAGAGCAGGGCTCTGGCCTCTGAGAAGCTGGCTTCAAGGGCTGAGGAAAAGCTCTTCATTCTGGGGGGGCTCTGAAGGACATCTGCACACCCGTGTCCCCGGGGACCACAGAAAGAGGTGCCCAGCCACCGGGTTCCAGGGGACACAGTGTTTCTCAAGGGTCTTCTTGTCAACCCCCACAGCTACCCCCATGAGGCAGAAATCATCACGTCCAGTTAAATCTAAAGAAGCTGCAAGCTCAGAGAAGTTAAATCACTCACTTTGAGTCACACGGTGACCTTGCCAGGGTCATGTGGTGGCAGAGAACCTACACACCACCTGTTTGATGGGATAAAATCATTAAGCAGTGATTGTTCCAAGCCTTCGCCTCCTCCCTCCCGCTGCGGGGACTCCTCCACTGGCCCACTTCCTTGCCTCTGCTTCCCACCCTTGGAGATATCCTTGTTGGGGAAGCTGGTCTCTCAGCCTTTTACAAGGTCAGAAGTAAAGGGGAAAGGAGAGGAGGATCCGACAGGCACTGGGGTAGCTCTGAGGTGGAGTCATGGGCAGAACTATCCATTTTCGTGGCTGAGAAATCCAAGGACAGAATTGAAATTCTTCTTCCTCTTTTTTTTTTTTTTCCTTGCTTTTTAGGACCACACCTGGGGCATATGGAAGTTCCCGGGCCAGGGGTGCAATCGGAGCTGCAGTTGCCAGCCTACACCACAGCCACAGCAACGCGAGATCCGAGTCCTATCTGCGACCTACACCACGGCTCATGGCAACGCCAGTTCCTTAGTCCACTGAGGCCAGGGATCGAACCTGCAAGCTCATGGATACTAATCGGATTTGTAACCCACTGAGCCACATGGGGAACTGCCAGAACTCAAATGTTAATGACATCATGTTTGGCTTTTGAACTTTGTTCTCTTGAACCGACACCACTGAGGCTGGACCACACGAATCACAGACCTGTAAGCGTTTCATTTGTAAGGAGGGAGGAGGAAAGAAAAGGGAACAGGGACCGAGGCGAGGCAGAGCCCAGCCTCCTCCCACGGCACCTTTGCTTCTTCTCTGTGGGGTATTCTGCTGTGTCACCGCTCGCCTTGCTCACCTTTAGTGACGATTCTGTTTGCATTCCCACCATGAACTCTCTCATTGTCCTCATGCTTCCTGGTTAGGAAATCATTTTCCCACAATTAAACCTGTTGTTGGATCTAAAAGCTTGGCCTTAGGCTGTTCTTGATGCTTCATTGTGATCTCATGTTTTGTAGTTCCATTATCAAGTCTAGAGCTTGTGACTCTATAGGACTGTATGCTGATCCTTAAAGAATTCACAAACCTAACCAGTTTATTGAAGAGTCTCTGTGTAGTAGGAAATAAACCCAAAAATGGTTCTATGTCTTCTACCCTACCTATCCTATGACAAATTCCTTTTCTCATTGGTTAAAGGCTCCCTTAACTGTAACCATACATGTCAATCTCCTTGTGTTTCCAGGACAATCTGGCTCTGTTCCTTAAGACTCAGTTCAGCTTGTTGGCTTGTTCCTTCTCTTCCCCTTCCCAGGAGAGGCCAGAGCTATAGCCCCAGTTACTAGAGATGGAGAAGGGACCTGTTCTGATCTTCATACACTCCCCCTACCTCTTCTGAGGCCAAGGTTATCCAGTGTTTGAGGCAAAGAAGGAAAAGGGCACACATCTAACTTGGGCTGAAGTTCTCTCCAGGTTAGCTGACTCTGCTGATTATTTAGTTAATCCAAGTGACCTTCAGCGCCCTTGGTGGGGCAGGCATCCTGGATCTAGCTCTCCATGGAATGCATGTCTGGGCTCTTCACAGGGCCCTGTAAGAAGCAAAGGGCTGTTTGCTGTTAGTGCTTCTCACTCAACAGGCGGCCTGCTTAGGGGAGGGGAGGAATAGGAGGAAGGGAGAAAGGAGAAGACAGGAGGAGGTGAGAGCAAAGGACTCAAGTCCAGCTGCGTTAGCCGGGATCCACTAACCCATGGGAAACTCAGGAGCCCCGGCTTTGCCTGGTAGCAGGAGAACCTCTGCTCTCTCTCTGTTCCCTCTCTGCTCTGCCAACCTTCTCGAATTCTCTTTCCTGCAGACATTTCTCTCGAATTTCTCTCTCCTCCTCCAGAAAGCCCCTTCTCTCACTCTGTGGGCCCCTTCAAAATATAAAAAGGCTTTTCCAAGCACCTCTAAAAGATGTTTTTTTTTTTTTAACTTTCTGAAAAAGAGGTTTAAAAATAGGCAACTGATTTTTGAATCATCCAGGAAACATGGATAATGGATCCTTTAAGAATGGGTCTCAGACTTCCTAGTGTGGCGCAAGAAGATCGACTGTGTCTCTGCAGCAGCGGGGACATGGGTTCGATTCCCAGCCCGGATCCAGCAGTTGCTGCAACTGTTGGGCTCAGATTCAATCCCTGTCCCAGAAGCTTCCATATGCCACGGGTACGGCCAAAGGAATAGGAATGGATCTCTTGGTGCCCCCTCAACCCCTCCCTGGCTTTAAGAAAGAAAAGGTCTCCCCTTTCCCCTCCATTGGAAAGGGAAGAATAGCCTCTCTCTTCATGAGAGCTGCAGTCTCCCCAAAAGGTCACCGCTTCCAGGTCTCCCAGTCCTCTTCTATAGATCGAGGGGTGGGGGACTTCCATCCAGGGGCCCAGGCAACTGCAGGCAGGTCCATTTGGACAAGGCGAATGTGCCTGTACATAGGAAACAATGCACGAGACAAGACTGCCAGCCAAGTGTGCAGGGCAGATGGCTCTGCCCTACAAGGTATGAGCTGGCCAATTGTTCGTTTCTGTCTGGACGGAATGTGCCTTCATGAGGGGCTGTGGATAACTGTGATCACACGAAACTGTCAGACAAGCTCATCTGGACAACCTAGGGGCAGGTCAGAGTGAATTATCGGGCTTCACAGTATTTTTGAAGAAAGGCCGTTTCACTGCTTTTAAGTAGATACAGTAATGGGAACCAGGTGTGACCAGCAGCGGTCCTTGGGGAACTGCTTCAAGGACTAGCTAAGAATGAGTTGTAGCCAGTAAAGCAGTTGTTTATATGTGAATGATATGATTTTAAATGTCTTGTTTGAATATCTCTCAACATCATTTTCTCACTGTCTTTTTGTACTTCTATGAAGGGAAGTCAGCTAAGCAAAGGTTAACTTCCTCCCCAGCAACACCTAAATTATTCCAAACCTCAAATGACCGTCTCCCCACAATCAAAGATGTTTGCTGGAGTTGGCAGCTCATGAGGAAGCTTGCATTTCACAGCAGGAAGAAGAGTTTAGCCAAAATTCCCACATGAGACAGCCTTGATCCTAGCTCTAATGCATTCCAAAGCAAGTATCTTCAGACTTGGGTGCTCAGTAGCTCTGGGTGAACATGGCTGCATTGAAAGGTCCAGGGGAGAAAGAGAGAAGGCTGAAGGCTCCCATGTGGGACTGGACCTGGACCCAGATCCGGAGAAAAGTATTGAAATCATGACTCATTCAATTTAGTAACTACTGTGTATCTGACTCCTTTTTTTTTTTTTTTTGGTAGGATACTCTGATGAATAAGCCAAGGTCCTCGTCCTCCAGTAAAATTGAATCTTCTAGGATAGGACAAAAATAAACAGCATTCCACAGTGGGACAGGAGAACCACAGGAGACCTTTTGAAGGAGAAGATTTTAAGGTCAGCTTTAAAGCTAAGTTAAAATAAAACAAAAAAAGGGCAAGCTATACCGATAACAGGCACATAAATGAGTATTATATAGAGTACAGTTATTTGGAGAACAGTTTGGAAATATCGCCTATGGTTGAGGACACACATTCCATCACCCAGCAATTACACATCTAGGCATATACGGTGGAAGACTCCATATATGAGTTGAGAGGAGACACACAAAGACATCCAATGCCACTTTCCATGTAATATCAATAAAACTAGAAATGACCTATGTCCACTAATAGAGAAAAGGATGAGTAAATGGAGGTATAGTCATGCAATGGAATGCTATACAAAGGTTAAAGAGAATGTCCTAGAGCTACATGTATCAGCATGGAACAATCTAGAAAATTTTGTTCAACACATTAAGGAAATCTCTGACCAATCATTAATTGGCCTCTAGGCTGACCCAGCAGTGACATCAATGGCTGTGTATACAGGAGATATGGCTTTTACAGAATTAGTCCAGCAAAGTCACTAAACAAACTAACAGCAAAAGCACAACAAAACAATGACAAACCCTTCAAGAAGAGGAAAATCTGATTTCTAGACTTGCCATATTATATTATCTATGCTTAGACATATTATAGCCAAACTGTCAAAAGACAAGAAGAGACACTTGAACGCAGCAAGAGGAAAACTCATCATTTACAAGATACAGTTAAGCAAGAATTTTATATCCCACAGGATTATCCTTCAAAAATGAAGGAGAAATTAAGCCATTCCCAGAGAAACAAATACAACAGAAGTCACAATAAATGTACATGAGCCAATCTAGCCAGAGACTGTTAAACTGGATGTCTAGCTATATGCTCCTTATAAGAGACACTAAGATATATGGACCCAGAAAGTGTGAAGTAAAGAGATGAAATTAAAATATAACAGAATTCACTGAGGGTTTGGGATGAAAATACTATCAAATTGAATTGTGATGATTTTTGTACACCTAAAATTGAAATAAAATTCATTAAATAATGTAAAAAAAATATGTACTATATATACACAATGGAATATTATTCAGCCATAAAAAGGAATTAAATAGTGGCATTTGCAGTGACATGGATGGACTTAGAAATTATCAAGCTAAGTTCGTCAGAGAGTGAGACTCAAATGTCCTATGTTATTACTTACATGTGGGATCTCAAAAAAGGATACTATGCACTTATTTGCAGAACATAAACTGACTCACAGACTTTGAAAAACTTGTGTTTACCCAAGGGATACAGGTTGTGGGGGAGGGATAGGCTGGGGGTTTGGGATGGAAATCTTGTAAAATTGGGGTGTGATGATAGTTGTACAACTATAAATACAATAAAATTCATTTAATTAAAGTGATTTTAAAATAAAAAATAAAATAAAATATAACAGAAAATGGAGTTCCCATTGTGGCTCAGTGATAAAGAAACTGACTAATATCCATGAGGATGAGGGTTTGATCCCTGGCCTTGCTCAGTGGGTTAAGGATCCAGCCTTGCTGTGAGCTGTGGTGTAGGTCACAGATGCAGCTCAGAGCCTGAGTTCCTATGGCTGTGGCATAGGCCGGCAGCTGCAGCTCTGATTGGACCCCTAGCCCCAGACCTTCTATATGCCATGGGTGTGCCCCTAAAAAGCAATAACATAAAATAAAACATAACAGAAAAAATAATTTTTGAAAGAAGGCTGGTATAGTAATATGAATCAGATAAAACAGATTTTAAGGAAAAAGAATCATTAGAGATAAAGAGGGTCAATACGAAACAATGGAAGGAAATTCACTAGTAAGGTATAATTTTTTTAATGTGTAGACACCTAATAACACAACTTCAAAATACATAAAGTTTGGCAGAATTACAAAAAGAAAATCAACAATTCCACAATCATCGCAGATCTCTCTGTAACTGAGAGATCAAAGAAATACTATTAGAAATGATTTAAATTAAGAAGTTTAATTTAATGAACAAATAAATGTAGAACACTTCATGCCATCATGTTATTGATATTTTTTCTTGAAATATTTCTAAAAACATACCATGCATTATGCACAAACTAGAAACTGGAAATTGATAGCAAAAAAAACTTTGAAGACATTGTTTTGTAAATTGATAAACATATTCCTAAATAATCCAAGTGTTAAAGAAATTAAAATGAAAATGAGAAAATATTTAGAACCTCACAATAATTACAATAAAATTTCTAAATGTCTTGATGCAGCTACAGGGATATTAGAGAAAATATTTGCACTTTCACTTATTGTACGAAAAGTAAAGGCTACAACTTAAGAGTTAATTGTCCAGCCTAAGTAAGGAAGGAGAGAAACAACAAAGTAAACACAAATAAAGTAGAAGGAAAGAAATAATAAGATTAAGACAGATTAATAAAGTAGAAAGCCATCATAGCATCAACAAAACCAAAACCTGGCTCTTTGAAAAGACTGATAAAGTAGACAAATCTCTGACAAAGCTGATCAATGTAAAAAGAGTGAAGGTATAAATGAACACTGGTATAGTCAAGTTGCCACACCAACCATGAGCCCTCATCTCCAGAATATTATGTACTTTCTATTAAAATAGACTTCAATCATGCTTAAGCCACTGTCTTTTTTTTTGGCGGGGGGTGGGGGTGAGGGGCACACCCACAGCACACAGAAGTTCCTGGGCCAGGGACCAAACCCACACCACAGCTGTATCCAGAGCCACAGCAGTGACAGCGCAGGCTCCTTAACCCACTGAGCCACGAGGGAACTCCACCATTGTTACTTTGAGTGTCTGCTTCTTGCAATCAAACCTAATCCTAATGAACAAAGAGGGCTGGTCCAGACCTGGGCTGACTCTGGGTATCCCAGCTAGGCTGGGCAGGAGAGGTTGGTAGGAGGTAGCAGAATCTGTACATTTTTTTGGTGGTCAAACCCAACAGAAGCGGCAGGCGAGGTCATAGCCAAGTTGATTTGAGGTGGAAGCTGGGATGGTGCCCACCTGGACAAGTGGTAACCACGGTACATAGTAGACTGCCATGTCTGCTTTCAACAATCTCCTAGCTTCCCAAGTGGGCTCACCCCAGGGCTAATTTTGGGAGCCCAGACTTACTGGGCAGGTCTGGTTCCTCTGGGACAGGCGCCGTGTACCAGACTTTTACTTGCAAGTCACAGGAAGACCGACTCAAACTGGTTTAAACATTAAAGACAATGCATTCCCTCATTTAGCTTAGTTCAATTCAATAGCTTAAACTACGGTTCCAAAGACCCACCACGTTGGCCCCACATGGTTCCATGCTTTCCACCCTTCCAGCTCTAGGCTCTTCTCTGGTAAGAGAAAAACAGCTCCAGGAGTTCCTGACCTCCCATCCACACCATCCAGGGAGAAAGAGTTCCTTTTCCAGCACCTCCCCTAAAGTCTAGTGCCTAGTCTCCCTCATTGGCCAAAATTAGGTCATGTGCCTGTCTCTAGACCAATCAACATGCTGATTGACTTCAGCCAATCAGGACTCACTATTGGATCTGCTGCTAAATTAAGTTGAGTGACTTGGACAATTTACTGAAACTAGCTTTCCTCTTGTATCATAGTGGATGTTAATAATGCCTAATTTGTAGTGTTTTCAGACAGTAGAAATAAAATTATAATGTAGCACAGTGCCTGGCACTCTGTATTTGATCAGTGGGCACTATGAATAGCTGTTTGTACTAATGCTAAAAACAGGGGCTCCATTCTCAAGCCTGGAGCGAGCAAGTTGGGCTGGGGCTTTCGGTTTGAAATGAGCGTTAGACTGGGGCTAGTTCCTGAGAAAAGGAAAAGGTATCAATATTCAACTTGACCCCCAGTCCTAGGAGGTAGACTGAGGCAGAATGCCCATGGTACAGCTGAAAGTGCAGGGATCCGGGGAGGGCTGCAGTTCCCCCAACACCCAGCAATCCCAAGGATACAGAGGCACAGGTGACTCTGCCCAAACATGACTTTCCTAGGGGGCTCTCTCCCCATTTTGTGACCTCCCCGGGGATCATGCGGGCCCCCCTGGGGTAGGGCTGTCCCATTAAATGGCCACATTCAAAGTAAGAGGAGCAGAAATGCTGCAGAGCTCCCCTCCGGCTCGGCTCATGGTGGGTGACAGGGTCATATGCCCTGACAGGCCTTTACCCAGGGAGAAGAATCTTTCTAATAGCCCAGAAGAATGCCCTAATCTGACATCTCGTTTAGCAGATTATTGGGCCTGGCTTTGATCTCTACTGGGCATAATGAGTGCGCCTCTCGGGCCAATCAGCGGTCATTAATTAGCAGAGCAGCCCGCAGCTGGGCCTGCCCAGGAATGGGGCCTTCGGCTTATGAATTGGGAGTTGAGAGAGGAGCTGTTTGTGAGCAAGTTAGACCTAGAGTGAAGCTACAGGATAGATCAGGGTCCCTGGGACCAGCCCCGGGGTCTCTTTGGGAAAGTGCTCTAAGCCGGGCCTGGTACAAGTGATGCAGCAGGGACTGGACAACAAGCAATGGCTCCCACTCTGCAGTACATCACCCGACAGTGAGAATGTAGCACAGACTTCGCACGTAATCAACAGTGTGTGACACCATGACACTCAGCACCACAACGTGCAGACAAATAGCAGAAACCATCCGGCAAGGTCGGACCCTGTCTCTCTGATTTACTGACTCTTTTTTTTTTTTTTTTTTTGTCTTTTCCAGGTCTGCACCTGCGGCATGTAGGGTTTCCCAGGCTGGGGGTCTAATCGGAGCTACAGCTGCCGGCCTTGGCCACAGCTACAGCAACACGGGATCCGAGCCGCGTCTGCTATCTACACCACAGCTCACAGCAACGCCGGATCCTTAACCCAGTGAGCAAGGCCAGGGATTAAACCCGCAACCTCATGGTGCCTACTCGGATTTGCTAACCACTGAGCCACAACGGGACTCCTGATTTATTGACTCTTGATTCCCACTTCTCTCTTCTTGGGCTCCGGGATCCACCCATGTGGTCCTTTGGGTCCCTAGGAGTTGGGTGGGCCAGAGAGAGTGGGTTTTGGGTCCTGTGGTTTCATCATCTCTAAGAGCAGCGGGACACAACCTCACAGTCCTGCATGCGTCTTGGGGTTTCAACAGGGATGTAACCAGGAACACAGCCGGGGAGGAACCACTCGGTGTTCCTGGGTCAGAGGGCCTAGAGGCACTGCAGGATGGGACACGTGCTATAGACTTAGCACAGGAACAGCTGGCTTTATATGCCTTCCTCTGCCATTCACCAAAAACTATGTGACCTTGGGGTAAGCCACCCTGACTTCTCTGAGTGGTAGCTTTGTCCTTTGTGCCAGGACAGGGTCATTTTTCCTCATAATGATTGCAGTATGGGCTGTACTTAGTTTGTATAACACCAAAGCACAGGATTACTTAATACATGTATTTTAAGTGTTCATAATTATTAATACATGTTTAAATCAGTCAAACTAAGCATTATATTTATTCTAATTTTTTTCCTTTTTTTTGAACACACCTGTGGCATGTGGAAGTTCCCAAGCTGGAAACTGAACGTACACCACAGCAGTGACGCAAGCTACTGCAGTGACAACACCGGATCCTTAACCCACGCTGCACCACAAAGGAAATCCCTATTTTAATTTTTAAAATTAATAAGTAGAAGTTCCCACTGTGGCACAGTAGATTCAGAACCCGAATGCAGCCGCTCAGGGTTCATGCTTCAGAGGTGCATGTTTGAATCCCTGCCTGGGTGCAGAGGGTTAAAGGATCCGGCATTGCCACAGCTGGGGCGCAGGTCGTAGCTGAGCCTCAGATTCTGTTTCTGGCTCAGGAGCACCATATGCTATGGGTGCGGCCATAAAACTTTAAAAAAAAAATTAATAAACAGATGAAACATTAAGTAAAACGTTCCTTTATATAAAGATAAACATTAAACTTAATGTTAAATCAGAACAAATATTAGGAGACATTTTAAAATAAATAATTGTTCAAATAATTATATGGATTATTATTCAAAGGGTAAAAGAAATGAAAATTAATATTATTTGATATTGTTGATACAATCCTGAAAAACAAAAGCTCTGATGCTACACCATTCGGGGGGACAGTGCAGAAAGTTATAAACTAATACCAAATTTCCCTTCTGATACCAACACAATGGGGGGAATAAAACCTACCTCTCACTTAACTTTTTTTAATTTTTAAATTATAGTTGATTTCCAGTGTTCTGTCAATTTCTGTTGTATAGCAAAGTGACCCAGTTATACATTTATATTCATTCTTTTATTCACATTATCCTCCATCATGTCCCAACACAAGTGATTAGATATTAATTTTTAATTTATTAAAAACTTTTTAAGCTTTTCTCTGCCAGAAGAGGGCAGAAACTGAGACCTTTTTCTTGATAGTAAGAATTCATTTTTGTTTGTTTTTTAATAAAAGCCTCTTTTACACTCATCAGGTATAGATGGAGACTCTCAAACTATTAGTTGTATCCCTTTCAATGCTCTTGTGTCCTCTGAAGCAGAACTAGAGCTTCAGAAGAGACTTTGCTGTGTTGCTTAGCATTTTCTTTCTCCTGAGAATTATGGAAATGTAAAAAAAAAAACAAAAAACTTCTAAATGAGTGTCCCTTTGTTCTATTTGGAATTTTAATGTAGCATACAACTCTCTGGGTGGTTTCAAGACAAATTACCCTGATTTTAGATTTTTTTAAAAAACGTGAATAGTATTACACTAAGAAACAACTGGTGTGTGATATATTAAAAACCCACCCCGAGAAACTAATAAAAACTGGCTTTGCAATAGTTTGTTCCAGATAGGTGGTTTCTGAAGATTTTCTACCGTCAGGACCCTTTACTGAGGGACCTGAATGCAGAAAACCAACAAAAGCAGGGGTCCTTGAACCAAGCCGATGCAAAGTGCTGAGCCCTTCTCCTCCCTCACACCCCTACACACACTCACACGCACTAGTATGGGGCTAGGGGAGGGGATGATGGCCAAGACCCCCAGTGGACAGAACCCAACATCTTAGGTGGTCTCTAGACCTCAAGGCCCTTTCTATTCCTGAACCTCCACGAGGCAGGCATGTCCCGTCTCATTCACTCCAGCCACACGACTGGTGCCATCTTCTTCCACGCCTCACAGTCCTTTGTGGTTTCCAGGGTTTGGGTCCAGATTTTACAAGAATTGCTAGTTCTCTCACCATCCCTGTCACCGAATCCCCTCCTCCTTCCTCTCCCACCATCATCACCTCCATCGCTCCTCACCCCCTGCAGCCTTCCGGCTCCTCAGTGACACGGATGCCCCTAAGAGGCGTCTCCATCACGTGACCACCTCATCGTGTGGCACTGATTTCATCACAAGGCCTTTTCTGTAGAGGGTAGAGGATGGCCTTTCCTCTAACCTCACTGATCAAACCATGCCCTTTGTTATTCGGAAGTTTAAAATGTTTATTTCAGGGAATTCCCATCGTGGCTCAGTGGTTAACGAAGCCGACTAGCATCCGTGAGGACTTGGGTTCGATCCCTGGCCTCACTTAGCAGGTTAAGGATCCGGCGTTGCCGTGAGCTGCAGTGCAGGTTGCAGACGCGGCTCGGATCCCACATTGCAGTGGCTGTGTCGTAGGCCGGCAGCTACAGCTCCGATTCAACCCCTAGCCTGGGAAACTCCATATGCTGCAGGTGCAGCCCTTTAAAAAAAAAAATATATATATATATATATGTATATATACAAAAAAAATTTTTAAAAATCTAAAAATAATATGTTTATTTCAGCTTCTTAACCAAAGTCATGTGAAGTTTTAAGATTGTTGTCAGTTGGGTAAATCCTTAATGCGTTTCCCATACGAGCTAGATTGAAAGAACTTTCTACAGGCCAGCCTCTGGCTCTGTACCTTTCAAACCTTGTTTCTCTGCCATACCCACCGCCTCCTATCCCAAGAGCCATAGGACACATTCTCACTGCATCACACCAGGTGAGTCAACAGCACAGAAGGCAGGAGAATTCCTGGAATTCCCCTCCCCCAGTAACTATAACGGGACACCCCAGTGACAGAGAGCCACATTCATTAAATGCTCTCTGCGCACGCTGCAGCCCACATCAAGGTTGGCCACTCACCCACGCTAAATGCATCCCCAACTCAAGTTTCCCTCGCTGGATCCCCAAACGCTCAGTTATTCCAAGCCCACCCGACAGGAGGGAAAATGTGAGAGGGGAAGTCAGGCTGAAGTGAAACAGCAGCCTTCGATGATTGTGGTCAAAATAAAGCACTTTTGCAAGCTTTTCCAAAAACATGAGACCGTGTGAAAGCACCACCAGGGCCCCTCCCAAGGCCTGAGACGGACCCGAGCAAGCAAGGGGCCCAGCAGGGCTGTGCACAGGCGGGCAGCCCTCAGAGATGAAAGAGGTGAGGAGAAGTGTAATTACCGACAGAGGGGCCTCGGGCTGCGGCCGCTGGCACAATTATCTTAACAAGTTAAATTAGCCCCAGATAAACCTGTAACTAATAAACCTGGGTTGCCTGTGCCTGGAGCCTCCAGGAGGAAGGAGGACTTCAAAGCCCCAAGGCCAGGTCAGCAGAGGTGGCAGGGGCTGCGGGCCAAGACAGGGCTGTAATCTCCCCTCTCACGTACCCAGCACCCAGATCACAGAGGAGCACCCACACAGACTCCAGGACCCCGACACGCCTTTGCTGCCCCCTCCCCAGAACACTTCCGTACCCAGCAGCTCATCCAACAAAACACACAGACCCCCAAGTGCCATTCCCAAGTCCAGGACAGTGGTCTCTCCCGGGCCTCCCTGGGAGCGGAGAGCAGGTGAGGAATGAAGATGCCACTTGCTCCCTCTTCGTCACTCACAGGGGGGAGTCACGCTGGGGGGCTCTGGCTGCCACCTTCTTTTTTAACTTTACCGAGGACTGACACATGAGTGTAGGTATTTAAAGTGCACAATGTCATGATTTGATAGTACATACACGTTGTGGAATGATCATTAAGATCAAGATAATTAACACATCCATCACCTCACCTATAACATAAGTTAACTCTTTGTCACGTGTGCAGTGAGAATGCTCAAGATCTACTCTCTGGAGTTTCCGTCGTGGCTCAGTGTTTAACGAATCCGACTAGGAATCATGAAGTTGCGGGTTCGATCCCTGGCCTCGCTCAGTGGGTTAAGGATCCGGGTTGCCGTGAGCTGTGATGTAGGTTGCAGACGCAGCTCGGATCCCGCATTGCTGTGGCTGTGGCTTAGGCCAGTGGCTACAGCTCCAATTAGACCCCTAGCCTGGGAACCTCCATATGCCACGGGTACGGCCCTAGAAAAGGCAAAATAAAAAAATCTGCTCGCTGCAACATTCAAGTCCCTAATACTATATTAACTATAGTCACCATGCTGTGTACAGATCCTCATAATTTACTTTTTTGCAGGGGGGGGGCACCTGCAGCATATGGAAGTTCCCAGACTAGGGGTCCAATCGGAGCTGCAGCCACAACAATTCGGGATCTAAGCCACATCTGCGACCAACACCACAGCTTACAGCAATGCTAGATCCTTAACACACTGAGTGAGCGAAGGGATCAAACCCACATCCTCATGGATTCTTAACCCCTGAGCCACAACGGGAATTCCAGAACTTTCTTACAACTGAAAGTTTGTACTCATTGACCTACCTCAGCCCATTTTCCTTTCCCCCCGATAAAATGGCAACCACCATTCTGTTCTTGCTTCTGTGACACCCTGCCTTTCCTCTTTACTGCTCATGCCAGAGCCAAAGTTCAAGGCTCTGCAGACCTGGAATGCACCCTGCCCCCGGCCCTTCCTCTTCTTTCATTCCATGTATCTCTTCCACCCAAGGAGCCAAACAGCGGGACAAGATGCTGCCTCTGTGGTTCAGGGCGGAGTTACATACCGAGCCCCAGATCACGCCAGCCTCACATGACACAGGCTGGAGAGAGGCGAGGTCACCTGCCGGCCCCAGTCTCCACCCCAGGACAAGTGCGAAATGATGGGGGTGATGGGCTCGGAACCTCCCAGGGCTTCGAGGTTGGCCAAAATCCTGGCTTGCCTCACTCAGGCCCTGGAGTCCAGAAACCTGCCCCTTAGCCCTGGCTACTGAGTTCCAGGGCAGCGTGAAGCCCCAGGTTTTGCCAAGAAGCTTGTCTGATCAGCAAAGGGTTTTCAAAGACCAAGTTGGGAGTCAAGGCCCTGGGTTCAAATTCCAGGTCTCAGGAGTTTGAGGAGAGGTAATGGCTGCTAGGATCTTTGGGTGAGTGGGTGAGGGGTTCTCATCCTGAGTAGCAAGGGCCACAGGCTTGCTGCTCAGCCAGAACTAGCTGGTAGTGGGCCAGGTCTTTGAGGCTCTTCCGCTCAGGAAAACCCTGTTCTCCGTCCTGAGCCAGAGGGGGAAGGAAAACAGGAAACACATGTGCTGTAGGGGAGGCTGAGCACCCAGCCCTGAGAAGCCCCCAGGGAGGACCTGCCCCCCTCGACGAGAGTTTCCCAGCCCCACCTGGGGACCCAGCCCTGACCGGCCTCGAGGGAGAGGCACACTCATCAAGCTTATACAAAGAGAGCCGTGAGGCCAACATCTGCGTTCTCTTCCCAAACTCCTGTGCAGCCTTGGGCCGGAAGCTCAGCCACTTTGGTCCTCTCCTTCTTCCCCTATCAAGTGGAGGTGACAGTCCCTGCCTCCCTCTTTGCCTTGCCTGCCTCGTTGGCTTTGGAAATGACAAAGTACCACACACGTGGGAACACTTTCGGGAATCTCAGAGGGCTTCCTCCCTCTCTATCCTTCATGCCTCAGCCTCCAGGAAGCCCTCCCTGATTGCCCTCAGAGGGAAAGGCCGACTTGCTCATATGATCCCTCCTGACCTTCACCCTTGACCCCTCTTTGAGGGGCCTGACACAGACTCTGCATCAAAGAAAAGTCACCTTGTCCACACAATCGTGAGCAACTTGCAGCCCAGCCAGCCTTGTTTCATGTCCTCCCCGGGGGCCAGCAAGTGTATAAGAAGCCCTGGTTGGGGGTCCAAGGCCTGGGTCAGGTGATAAGTCATCCTTGCCCTCCAGCCAACGTTCTCCTTACACGGACAGAGTCATCAACTCCCAGCACCTCTTGCATCTGGGACCACGCGACTGGTCCTCATGGCAGGAAGGTGCGCTGCTGCATCCGGGTCAAAGTGCTTAAGAGAGTTACCTTTCCCACCACTTCCCTGTCTACCCGCCGGATGCAAGGAGCCTGGATCCCTGAATCACCACATGGAAGGCCTCCTGCTGGCCAGGAACATCCACCTTGAACTGTTATGAGTAAGAATTGATCCATTGTGCTCAGCCACTGACATTTCGGGATTTACTTGCTTCATCAACAAACATTTCCCTAAAGCACTTGCCTTAGAGGAGCAAGACGGCAAGGCGATAACAAGCTCAGCATCTCAGATCTGCCTACGCAGTCCCCATTTAGGACTTGGGATGAGACCGGAGCCCACCCCTTCAGTCCCGGCCCGTGTTTCAGCCCCAATTGGGGGGATGCTTTGACTTCAAACACCTGAGAGCAGAACTGTCCACTCCTCACTCATCTTCTGGCCCCTGTCATCATCCAGCCTCCCTCCAGCCCTGCCTATATCAGGCCCTCCCTTCAGCCCCGCTGATCCCAGGCCCTCCAACTTGGCCTCCTGACTGGATCCTCTCCAGTCTCCAAGCTCCAGCATTGTGTCCTGGCCAGCACAGGGTCTCCCCACTCTTCTTCCAGCCTCCCAGGATCATGGTCCCCACCTTTACCTGGTGCCCTCACCCTTGCCCCTTCCTTCCTCAGAGGCTGCTGTGAAAGTCCAGAAGCCAGATCAAGGAGTTCCCGTCGTGGCTCAGTGGTTAATGAATCCGACTAGGAACCATGAGGTTGAGAGTTCGATCCCTGGCCTCGCTCAGTGGGTTAAGGATTCGGTGTTACCATGAGCTGTGATGTAGGTTGCAGACGCGGCTCGGATCCCGCGTTGCTGTGGCTGTGGCGAAGGCCGGCAGCTACAGCTCCTGTTAGACCCCTAGCCTGGGAACCTCCATATGCTGCAGGTGCGGCCCTAGGTAAGGCAAAAAGACAAAAAAAAAAAAAAGAAGCAGAAGCTAGATCAGGCCCGTGGATGTCTACAGCAGGCTCACGGTACAGCAGATACCTCTGTGCTGAGGGTTTTCTGTGCCTCAGCCGAATCAGTCTTCACAACAAGCCCACTTGGTAGATAGACACCTGGATCACCATCCTGATTCTGTGCTAGAGTATTATAATTCCCATTCTACAGATGAGAAAACCAAGGCATGAAGAAGTAAGTCACTCATTCAAGGGCACATAGCTCATACCTGGTAGAGCCAGGCCTAGAATCCAGTCATTGAGACTCTGGAGCCCACACTCTGACATCACCAGTGGCCAAGCCAAGGCCCCTGGGTGGTTAGTGTGAAGTGGCCCTGAGACGTTCTGCAGGGTCCTCATCAAGAAGGTGGCATTTGGGGTCGAGTCACATAAGCAGGCTGGGCTTCGTTTTCCTTCCAAGGTTCTGTCAATTGCTCAGGCATCGGGGTGTGTGTGTGTGTGTGTGTGTGTGTGTGTGTGTGTGTAAAACCTACATAGGCTTGGACATGAAAATATAACAGGAGAGGCTTTAGTGCAGTGCTGGTCAACAGAAGTATGACACAGGCCACAGGTGCAAGCCATATATATCATTTAAAATTCTCCCGTTGTACATGAAAAACAGATAAAGAAACATGAAATTAACTTTAATAAATTATTTTATCCGCTATGAGGTAACATTGTCATCTCGGTATGTAATCCACGAGGAACATTATGAATGAGATCTTACGCTCTTTTGTGCTAAGCCTTCAAAGTCCAGGGTATATTCCCCATGGGCCTCTCAGCTCAGTCTAGCTGCATCTCAAGTGGTCCCGAGCCACAAAAGGCTGGTGACCGCTGTATTGGACAGCGAGGCTCTGGAGAGGTTCTGGGCTTGGGAGGTCAAGCTGACCCTGGGAACGTGGGCCTAGGACATGTTGGGCCTCCCAGACCCTGAAGGGCACACCTGCTCAGGCCCGGCTTAGCAGAGAGCCACACAAGTCTGGAAGAAGCACACAAGGCCATGACTCCTGCCTAAACACACACCGCTGTGTGTCAGGATTCAGGGAAAGCAGCTGATGGTTTTCATTTGCTGCCAAACCGGCATGTGTTTGTACTTTCCTATTTACAGTAGGCGCTCTAAGGAGGCTTGTAAACAACTCGAGGAGCGTCAAGGAGCCTGGCAGTCCACGCAGCTGTTCTGCGTTCCCTGATCGCCCCAGACCCCCGGGTTACAAGCAAGCGCAGATTAAACCCAGAATGTTTTCACGACCGAGGAGCATGGTCTGCGAAACATGACGGGAAAGAAAGCTGAGCAAAAAGCCAGGTTGGGAAATTGTTGCCAGCTGTGCCACGTGGGAGCCAGGGATGGGGATGGGACCCCAAAAGGCAGCCCTGAGTCCTGCTCTATATCATCTGGGGTCTGTGTCTAGCCCAGGAGGTATCACCCAAGAGAGAAGTTTCACAAACGCAAGCTAGCCTGCAGAACGAGTGTGAAATTATCTGCCAGAATCGGTGGCAGCCAGGCCTGGGACCCGTGTGGTCACACAGGTCCCTTCACTTACAAGGGCCCGTGCCCAGAAGGGCCCCACACTTGCTTTAATGCTCTGCAGTCGCCACCTTGAAATTCTTATTAGTTTTGGAACCAAGACATGTTCGTTTTGCACTGGGCCCACAAATGATGGAGCTGGTTCCGAATGGAGGGCACTGCAGGAAACAAGAAGCCCCTTCTGCCTGAGGTCCCCTGCTAGGGAGGGGATCAGCATTCTCATGACCTTTCCAGAGCCCGGGCCCCTGGTCCAGCCCCTCCACCCGTGCACAGACCATCTGGAGGAAAGGCAGAGCCGGCCTGACGAGGGCTGCCCGAGACCGCCTTGGAGAACAGCACCAGGATGTTGTGTATTTTCCAAAGTTCGATTCACAATGGTCTCTTTTCATTTAAAGAAAATACCGCAACCATTTCCTAGCAGAGGTTAAGTCTTTACACTGAAAGAAAAAAAAATGTTTTTTAACCTGCCAAGGAATGTGCTTTTTTAAGCTTGCTTCCTGCCCTTCCTGAAGTTGAGGTGCCCTCCCCCTGCTCACAGGGAGAGCCCTGGGGTTGAGAGTGGGGAGCGGCCAAGCAGTCACTGCCCCCAAAAGCAGGTCAGGGAAGGAGCAGGGGTGCAGGAGCCAGTGCACAGTACCCAGCCCCTGGTTTACCTGCCAGTCAATCAGGACAGGAGCCCCTGGCGCCCAAAGTCCACCAAGTCTCTTATTGTGGAATCTGTAGGGTCTGTATTAAAGTCCCCTTTCTCATTGTTAATATCAGTTAGCTTCTCTCTCACTCGCTCCCTGATTCTTTGACCAGAGGCTTGTTAATTTTACCAGTCTTTTCATAAGACTGTGGATTCTTTCCATTGTTTGTTTTCGGTTTCATCAATTTATGCCCACATCTTCATTATTTTTAATCATCCTATTTGCTTTGGATTTGGTTTGCTTTGGGTTTAGTTTATTTTTCTAACTTCTTGAGCTGCATATTTAAATCATTGATTCTTCAGCCTGTCTTTTCTAATACAAGCATTCGAGGCCATAAATCTAAGGCCAGCATTACGCTGCAAAATATGTAGGGTGCAGTTGGTCTCTTTATCATCTTTCCTTTCCAAATTCTTATTTCTATTGAGATTTCTTCTTTGACCATTGGTTATTATTATTATTATTTTCTGTCTGCTTAGGGCCGCACCCATGGCATATGGAGGTTCCTGGGCTAGGGGTCCAATTGGAGTTGTAGACACCAGCCCACACCACAGCCACAGCAACATGGGATCCGAGCCGCATCTACGACCCACACCACGGCCCATGGCAAAGCCGGATCCTTAACCCACTGAGTGAGGCCAGGGATCGAACCTGCAACCTCATGGTTCCTAGTCGTATTGGTTTCCTCTGTGCCACGACGGGAACTCCCTGACCATTGGTTATTTTTCTAAAAATATTGCTTAATTTCCAAACATGTGAGGATTTTCTAATTGTTTTTTCTGTTGCCGGTCTTAAGTTTAAATCCAATATAGTCAGTGAATAGATTCATTTTAGTCCTTTGAAACTTGTTGAGATGTGCTTTAAGGTCTCACATTGGATCAATTTTTATAACTATTCTATCTGCACTTGCAAAAAGATGTATATCTGAAATTGTTGGAAACTATGTTCTCTGTGTATCAACTAGTTCAAGTTTGTTAATCATTTCATTCAAACCTTCTGCATCCTTACTGGGTATTTTTTCTCCTTGATGCACACCCCTCGCACTGAAAGGGGTATATAAAATCTCTTACGTATATGACTGTGGATTTTCTATTTCTCCTTTTAGTTCTGTCTATATTTGTTTACTTTGAGGTAATATTGTTAGATTCATACTACTTTAGAATTGTCTCAGCTTCCTGGTTAACTGAACCTTTTATTATGGTGAAGCATCACTAACTCTAGCAACAATATTTTTTTGCCTTAAAAATCTATTTCATTTGATATAAATATACCTACTCCAAATTCCTTTATACAGTATATTTTATCATTTTTTTCTTCCAATCTTTCTGTGTACTCCTACTTAAAATCTGCCTCTTATAAGCAGGATAGAGTTACATTTTGTTATTTGCTCTGACAATTGTATATTTTAAGTGGACTGTTTAATCCTTCTGTGTTTACTTTAATTACAGTTATATTGGGTTTTAATCTACCATCTTATTTGCTTTATATTCAAGCTGACTGTTCTACAATCCTTTCTTGCCTCCTTTTGGATTGATTCAATGTTTTTATATTGCCATTTGACTCACTCTTTTGAGAGTAATACACTTTTGTGTTTTAGATTTTTTTTTTTTAATGTGATGTGGTTGCAACATCTTTGATTAATCAAAGTCTGATACAATTAAGTATTCCTACCACTTCTTGGATAACGTGGGGACCTCAGACTTCTTTAAATCTACCACCATCCTCCAACATAAGCTCTTACCATATGTTATTTCAGATAGTTTAATTCATCGTACGTTTAGAACCCCACAAAATATCATCATTGTTGTAAACGTGGTCAATATTCACTTACATTCAGACATGTATTTACCTTTTCTATTGTTCTTCATTCCTTCCTGCATCTCCCAGATTACATTTGAGTTTATTTTCCTTCTGCCTGAAGAACACCCTTTAGTATTTCCTTTGGTGCAGGTCAGCTGGTGATGAGATTTCTCAAGCGTTGTTTTTCAAAAAAACGTATTTATTTCCTCTTTATTTTGGAAGGATATCTGTGCTTGCATAGACTTCCACTCATTGTCATTCTCTTTCAGGGCTTTGAAGATATTACTTTATTGTCTTTCGGCTTCCATTGTTTCACTTGAGAAGTCAGTGTGGGTCTTCTGTATCTTTTCTCTCTGCCTGCTTTTAAGGTTTTATCTTTGTTGTTTGCTCTTCAAACGGTCAATGTCCCTGGAAGAGGTAAGAAGAAATCTGGGAGGTGGGGAGGCAGGGGTGCTTCTGTGACCTCAGAGCCTTCATACCAGCCAAGGGAAGCCCTAAGAGAGTCACCCTAGGACGGTGGCCACCAGATCTTGGGTTTTCCCAAGGAGTGACTTTGATCACTGAAGAGCAGGATAAAAACTCCCGGGTTGTGTAGAAGAGGATGGAAAAAAGGAGAGAGTGGGGAAGGGGATATGCTACCTGAGCCATTTAAAACCAACCAGGACAATGAGATTATGACCTTGACACCTAAACTCCAAAGCCAGTGAATGAAGTCACATCACAGCACTAGAAATTCAGCCCTATGAGGGCAGTGATTTTTTTGCCCCTTAAACAAAACCCCTTAACCATGTGATCAGCCTTCCTGGATCCTCCCTGGTAACTCTCTACCCAACCCTTATAACACACAGTAAGAGAGAAGCCTGTAGCCTCTAATTTCACCCAAAGGCTGGCCTTTGGGTGAGTATGTTGCACTAACACATGGGGGTGTGCCTACAGATACCCGATTGTGGACAGCCAAATAGCAACTAGTTTAGAAAATGTTTTTATTACAAACAAAGGAAAACTCTTCAATATAAGATTCAGAAGTTGTGCCTTTCCTATCCTATTAAAACCCAAGACTGCAAGTAGAACTACGCCTACCACAGCGGTGGCAGAAAGAAGGCTCTTGGCACAGACTGCTTCATTAGCAGAATGTACACTGGCTGAGAGCCCCACCCACTACTTTCAGTCTCCAAACAAGCCTGTGGTAAAGCAAACAGCAAAGAAACAGCCCTATGAAACCATGCCTGCTGAATGCTGTATTCTAAGTCTAACCGTTGGGAAATTAGAAAAACGAGGAGTTCCTAGGCTGCATGTCCTAAGAAGAAAGGGAGCAGCTGTCATGGAACCACCTGGGACTCCAAACGATTTGGAACAAGAGGAGGACTGGAAGAAAGGGCAGAACCCGGATACTGTCTGAAACCGGGGCTAGAAGATGGACTGGAACATTCCTTTCTCAATCCCTTGTTGAGGAGGGACTGGAAATTAAAAGCAGGCGCATACCCTATATTGTCTGAGATTGCTATGGACGTGACTGCCTAACTGTTCAGAAAACCATGTATAGTTCATCTGTACTATAGGTTAGGTTTTTCTCAACACGTCCCTTTTGCTGCCATTACTAAGTTCTTTGTAAACCTCCCCCCGATGGCGTAGGAGACACAGGGGGACCCATCACCTAACCATCTCAGGTGAGGACCCTGGGTCTGGAGTGGGAAGCCATGTCAGAGCCATGCCTCAGGGCAGGAGGCCAGGGCCTGGCCCACTCCGGTCTGGGATCGCCCAGCTGTGCCACACAACATGTAGGTTGCAGGTTTTGTTTATCCTCCTAAACTGGCCTTTCCTTGTTTCTAGAAAAAGATAAAACACACCCTGAAAACTCATCTGCTGATTATTGGAGGGGGGGTGGACACAGGATTCTGAATTCCACTTTGCAAGTGGCCAGAAAGGTGTCCATTGAAATGAATAATTATTTCCACTTATAGAGGACAGGATACCCTTCTCCAGCATGTCCAGGCCCTTCCTGGGTGCTCTCAGGCCTGAGAGAGCTGGGCTCCTGTCCTCCCAGCCCCGTCTCCCGAGGGAGACTGGAGCCCCACACCTCAGAGCACTACCAGTGCTGGCCTCTGAACACATGACCAGAGCCATCCGGGTCTCTCCTGCTGGCCCTTCCAGGGCAGTGAGGGCTCTGAAAGGCCCGGCCAAACTCTGGACTCCAGCAACATCCTCTCTTGGCCCCAGAGAGCAGGAGGGCAGCCGAGGGGAAGCAGAAACGGGCTGTTGGTTTTTCTGCCCCTGCTTTGATTTTTTGTTTTTCCAAGAAGAAAACACTCAGCCCCGATCCCGGGGGAAGCAGGGAGGACAGAGCAAAGGCTATTTCTGAGCCTTCTGCCTCCCCCAAAGGAAGGGTGTGAACAGTGCAAAAAGAGTCCAGCCCTGCCTTCCTGGAATCGAGCATGTGGGCAGGCTTCTGCAGTTTGCAACGATGCTTTGATCACTTTATCTCGTCGGGGGACCTCACAGTAACCCTGGTGGGTGAGAATAGAAAGGGGTTGTTACCCCCACTTGACTAGTGAGGAAACCGAGGCTCTGGGGTGGTACCTAACCACTGAGAAAGAACTGAAGTTCAGATCCTAGGGCAGGCCCTCTGACTGCAAACCTCCGGCCTCATCCCCCACCTCCATGTGCCTCTGGATGGGGACGCTTCCACACCCCTGTGCCCAGGCTCCGCGGGCCAGCATCCCGGAAGAGACCTGGCTTAGAGTGACAAGAATCAACGCCCTGTTCCAGCTCTGCCACCATTGCTGCGTGGCCTTGGGCACATTCTTTTTTTTTTTTTTTTTTTTTTTTTTTGCCTTTTGTCATTTTAGGGCCGCACCTGCGGCATGTGGAGGTTCCCAGGCTAGGGGTCTTATCGGAGCTGTAGCCACTGGCCTACGCCACGGCCACAGCTACGCAGGATCCGAGCCGCGTCTGCGACCTACACCACAGCTCACGGCAACGCCGGATCGTTAACCCACTGAGCAAGGCCAGGGACCGAACCCGCAACCTCATGGTTCCTAGTCGGATTCGTTAACCACTGCGCCACGACGGGAACTCCTTGGGCACATTCTTGATCCCTCCAGGGGGGCCCCAGTTTCTTCATTTGCATGTTGTGATAACAGTCCTTTCCTTGTCCACCTCTATCCATTGATGGGAGAATCAAATAAGGTGCCCTATGGGAAATGGCTTTGCAAGTTCTAGCATATTCTGCCAATACGGGTAGTATTACCTTCATGATGGGAGCGAGCAGAAAGGGTCCCTGCCTCGCATCATCTCCCTCCCCTCCCTCCACTGGCATTCAGCTCCTAGTGAGTCTTTCCTCCTAGGAAAAGGCAGATCTACCTGGAAAGGCACACACCTCCAACCATTATCAGTCATGAGTTTCACAGAGGAAATGAGTTTATCAGCCACCCAGGGCTGGGGTGGTGGGGGGCAGCTGGAGCAGAGGGTGTTCAGTGCCCACCTGGATAAAAACAATGAGATGGGAGTTCCCGTTGTGGCTCAGCAGAATCGAATCTGACTGGCATCCACGAGGAGGCAGGTTCGATCCCTGGCCTCGCTCAGTGGGTTAAGGATCCGGTATTGCCATGAGCTGTGGTGCAGGTCGCATATGCAACTCGGATCCAGTCTTGCTGTGGCTGTGGTGTAGGCCAGTGGCTACAGTTCCAATACAACCCCTAGTCTGGGAACCACCATATGCCATGGGTGTGGCCCTAAAAAGACAAAAAAAAAAAACAGGAGACAGTCACAATGTGTCTGAGGCCTGGGGAGCAGTTTTTCAGTTCTGCACTCTGAGGGTTCTGAGAAAGGGGCGGGCTGAGGATAGAAAAGAGCTCTCCTCCTTCCTAACACCCCCACCTCTGCTGACACCCCCCTCCGTGCAGAAGTGCCCAGGCCTTCCTAGGAGCAGGGTCCTCCTCCCTGACCCCCCGGGGCCCCCAACAAGGACACCCTGTGGGGAGCAAGGCAGTGTGTAACCACCCAGACCTATGCTTCCACGGGAGCCCAGCTGGGAGCCAGAAGACTCAGTGCGTCCCCCCCGGGTCCTCCCACTCCTGTCCCCGATCTGCCCAGAGACACAAGCCAGACCGACTCATGCCTGTGCCCACTTGGGGCTGCACCCTTTTCTGCTACAACTGTGATGGGTGGCCCAGGCCAGCTAGAGACAAAAGCAAACATGCAGGGTTCGTTTCCCAGCTCTGTCATAACCTCCCCGTCCCCAGTCCCCCCCCCCCCAAACTCCTTTCTATGCCCCTAATCCACCCCCAAGAACCTCTCCTCTCTTCCCAGAGTCCCCGGTACCTCCCTGCAACCCTGGCTGTGGTGGCCGCAGGGGACTCGTTACACCGAGGTCTTCTTGGCTTAATGTGGGAGCTTCCCAACATCAGTGCTCTGCCCAGAGGTTCTGATGTGCGGATTTCAGGCATCTGGGAAGCAGAGCGAGACAAAGGGATGGGGAAAAGGCCTTCCCACCCGCCTCACGTCCATTGAGTGTGGCTACCTGCACCTGCTGTAAAAGCACAGCCCGATGGCCCCAGGACCTGAGAACTCAGTGCTCTGCAGCCTAGAAATTAACAAAACGGGGCTGAGCAAGAATGTGCCCCAAGGGCTGGGGGCAAGGGTGCCCCCTTTAGATGTTGGATGGGTGCAGCCCCAACAGGCAGCTTGTTGGACAGCCCCTCACTAAGTCACAGCTCATTCACCCAGGTTCATCCACCGAGACCTCACCAAGCCCCACCCATCAGAAAGAGGAAGAAATAAAGGAAGGCAAGTGTGAGAAAACCATTTTATAGCTCTTTAATCACTGTTTTGCTAGGTTCTGTTTATTCTGTTCAAAGTATGTTATAAAAATATTCTGCAATTAAGGAAAGAAAAAAAACAGGAAAGTCCTTTTAAAAACAGGTTTGAGGTAAAGAACAGGTTGATCCTATCAGCTCGGGGAAAACACCTCCTGCAGCAAAAGACATCCGTGAATATCCGTGTGCACTCGCTGGGAGAGGCGGACGATGGTGAGGCCAGGGGGACACAGAGGGCAGCCCCGGGCCTGAGGGCAGCTCTCTGTCCTGCACCTGCAGTGCTGGAGCAGGAAGACAGTCACTCACACCAAGGTCACCCGAAGACACACAGCTTTTCTCCCCGGGGATCTGATCTCCACAAGCACCTCTCTTCACAGCTCGTCCAGCCCTACAAACAGAGTCTGGGTCAGTGACCCAAGCCATCCTTTCAGCCTCTATAGGGCAATCCTCCATCTTTCAGCTCCCATCACCCTCTCCAGATGTCAGGGGACTCAAGGCGAGGGGAGGGGACAGCTGTGTGAACTCGTGTGGATGGAAAAGCAGCCTAGTCCTGGGGTAGATTCGCGTCTTATCCTCCGCTCCTCTCTCCCCCTTCCTGAAAGAGGGCGATACCCGCCTGCTCGTGGCCATGGGACTTGCCACGACTTCTACGACAGGACCATCCTTCCCCACCCCACTGACATGGCCACTGTGTGACGCGTCTTGGCCAGTGGCATGTGAAGGCAGATGACGTGTGCTATGTCCAAGCAAATATGTTAAGAGCCAGTGTTGGCTCCCCCCACCCCGCCCTCTTAGTCTTCTCCCCTGCCCTGAGAAGGGCATGTCCCACATTGGCGTTGCTCCTTCAGGCAGAGTTCCAAACTGAGAAGACATGTGGGACAGAGCCCAGCCAACCGCAGCCACCAACAAATAGTATGGATGCAAAATAAACTGCAGTGTTTTAAGATGTGGAGTTACGAGGACTATTTGTTACTGAGGACTTACCTAGCCATAGCTGACTAATACAAGGCCTTGTCCTCCTCCAGATCCTCCAAAGTAATATCTCTCATCCACTTGCATAAAGTCCATGGCTAGAGAATCCTGCCCTGCTTGCTCTGTCTTGGACAGAGTCCTCCCCTCACCCAGATCCCCTAAGATCCAACTGTGACTCATATTTGACACCTAGCACAGGTGGTCTTCCCTGTGACCCTCAATTATAGGACACTCGACTCCTGTTGCTACAGCCCCCTCTGGGTAAACTTCCCAGTCCTTTTCAGCTAATTTCCAGGGTCATTTGGGCTCACATGGACATTTCTAGTGCCCATCAACTGCCTCAGGCCCTCACTCTGCCCAACCTCACTGCCTCCATATTTACTCTGATGCAGTCATCCACAGGTTGGTGTAGGAGCTGGCTTCAACGCGGCATCCTCGAACCACCGCACCCACCTCCTGCCGTGAGGCAGAATAATGCCCCTCTACCTTTAGCATCCCCTCAGCCAGACCAGAACTGAGCCAGGGTAGAAGTAATCGGAGCACACTCCTCTTACCCCCTGCCACGCTCTTACAAAGCTTCCTCCACAATCCGTGGCCCTGGAAGGCGTTTCCTCCTTCCTCCTTGTCCTCACCTGAGCCTCCCCACCTGCGGAGAGGTAAACTGTCATCTAAGCCACCAAGACTGACCTGAAGATGGTAACAGAGGATCTGTTAGCCACCCCTCTATGTCTGCAGAGCCTGGATTTCCACATCACTGTCTCACTGACTTTGAGCGCAAAGATGACCGCTCTCCCAGCGCTTCCCTGGGGTGGTTTTTGATGGCTCATCTTCTGAGGTGGAAACTGTAAGAAACCATGACCAGGAGTTCCCACTGAGACTCAGCGGAAATGAATCTGACTAGGAACCATGAGGGTTGCGGGTTCGATCCCTGGCCTCGCTCAGTGGATTAAGGATCCAGCGTTGCCATGAGCTGTGGTGTAGGTCACAGATGGGGCTCGGATCCCATGTTGCTGTGACTGCAGCTGTGGCCTAGGCTGGTGGCTGCAGCTCCAACTGGACCCTTGCCTAGGAACCTCCATATGCCGTGGGTATGGCCCTAAAAAGACAAAAAGACAAAAAAAAAAAAAAGTCAGTTCAAACTCAATATAATTTGCCAATTAATTTTCTGCTTCACATCATCTAGACCCATGTGCAGAAGAGAAGTAAGAAGTAAGATGGGCTGGCCCCACTTCTCTTCAACGTTGTTCTGTATGGTATGTCCTGTTTTCTCCTTCTTTGGGATTCTTAGAGCTTTAACTGTCCTCATTCTTCAGAGAAGGGGAAAGATACTTCACTACAACCCAGCCTGCTGTACTGTTAGTGCTTAAGAGTGGCCCTACCCATCCCATGTGACTTTCTGACCCCCAGTAAAATCCCCTAGTCTCCTTGCCACGAACACGGAATGTGAGAGGCTTGACATAGGCGCTAGTAAGCTCAGAGTCATTCAGGAATTGGGTTGCCTGCACAGAACAGAAAGCCCAAGTAACAGTGGCTAAACCACTTAAACAGTGGCTCATTTTCCTTTCACACAATGAGAAGATCAAAGGTTGGAAAGCCAGGACAGTCTAGCATCCCCACAATGTTGTCCTGGGCCCAGAGTCACTCCAGCTTTCCCCTCTACTGCTGTAGCGAGTGACCTTGACGTTCACGATCACAAAATGGTTGCTGGAGTCACCACCATCGTACCCAGCCTACTGGCAAGAGGGAGGGTTCAGGGCTCAGTGTCCTCCCCCCTTTGTAAGGAGATTTCATGGAAACCCAGTCCAGCTTCTGCTTCTACCTCGTTGTCCAGCACTGCATTACGTGGCTCCCCCTAGCTTCAAATGAGGCTGAAAAATGCAGTGTTATAGCTAGGCCAATTGCCAACTCCGCTAAGAGTCAAGATGCTATAAAGTAAGGAAGAAGAGGAGAGGGGAGAGTTGGGCAGGAGCTGCAGGGACGGGCAGCCCCCGTCACTCATTCCTAACACCAATGTTTTCCTGAGAGGTTCTGAGGTTGGTGTCTAATTTGTGCCTCCTTTCTGCCCTCTAAGAGGATATACCTCTTTGCAAACAGAGACAAAGTGTTATTCATTTTTGGTACTGTCTCTTCCCCCAGTGCCAACCTTTCGATCATACTGTCCCAGCTCAATATATGCAAATTTCAAGAAGGAAAAGACAGAGCTCCCTGGTGGCCTAGTGTTAAGGATCCAGTGTCGTCGCTGCTGTGGCTTGGGTTCGATCCCTGGCCCAGGAACATCCATATGCTGTGGGCACGGCCAAAAAAGGAAGGAAGGAAGAAAAAAGAAAGAAAGAGGGAGGGAGGGAGGGAGGGAGGGAGGACTCTCTCACTATTAACTCTATGTGCCTTGTGACGTTTTCCATTACTTCCTTGAATCACTGTTCTTTTGTCATTTTACATTTCCTAGGTGTATGCAGTAGCTAACTCAGTTGTAAACTCCTAAGAGTCTGGAAGTGCCAATCCAGGGAACTTCATGCCAGGAGTGCTTTCATGAACTGTGCGACTGCAGGTCCTGGGTTGCAGCAGTTATCAGTAACCACAACAATAGTAATTTGACCTCTTTCTGATACGTTAGAGTTTACACAAGCTCCTTCAGCCCCATTATCTCATAGGGCTTTTGAATAACTCTTTTAAGTGAGTAGAGCTGTTATAATTATGCCTTTTTTACAGATGATGAAACGGAGGCTAAGCAAAGGTACACGATTTGCCCAAGGGCATGCAGTGAGTATTTAGTCTAGAATTTACGTGGAGGTCTTCTGACTTCAGATCTGGAGATTTTCCATCAAACTTTAGGCCTTAACTACCTCACTTTCAAAACGAAGAAATTAACTTAGGTGATTTCTAAAGCACTGCTGTCCAACAGAAATAGAATGTATGCCACAGATGTAATTTTACACTTAGTATCTCTTTAAAAGTAAGAAGAAATGATGGGATTAATTTTAAGAATAAATTTTTTATTTAACCCAAACTATGGTAAGTTCAACATGAAATCATGATTTAAAAAAAAACTTTTTGGCCATGCCCACAGCATGCAGAAGTTCCTGAGCCAGAAATGGACCCTGAGCCACAGCAGTGACTCAAGCCCCAGCAGTGACAATGCCAGATCCTTAACCCACTGAGCAAGGCCAGGGATCAAACCCATATCCACAAACCTCTTGGACACTTTGTCAGGTTCTTAACCTGCTGAGTCACAACGGGAACTCCAACTAGACATTTTACATTACTTTTTTTATTAATATATGAAATTCAGTGTATTTACTATATCTTCAGCACATCTCAGTTCAAATTAAACCACATTTCAGATGCTCAAAAGTCACGCATGTCCAGCAGCCACTGTATTGGAAAGGTCAACTCTAACGTTTGAAATTTAAATTTAAAATTAAGAGCTGAAATTTATTTCATTACCAAGAATTTTACAAATTATCTAAAATAATTACTTTCTATACATTCTTGTAATAAAGGACTGTGTCCCGACCAACCATGGCGGGGAACACCTCTGTGCTTAGATCCATCACAAAGCACTACTGCCATCTGGTGACAGCCTCCTGAATTGCAAGCAAATTCCCCAAGGTGCAATAGTTAATTCAGTTTCTAGGAATGTGCGTGTTGCATCTGATTTACCACTGAAGCTCTTAAAAATGCAGACTGCTTGACCCCCAGGATCTCCAGGACAGATCCCAAACACCACATACATACTCTAACTTGAGAACCGTTGGTATAAAGAACGTGCCTACTTAATGCAACCATAGAAAATTTAGTGGCAACAAATATCAGAGGGGGAACTCATTTTTCCATAATACTGCTCTCATATTTTGAAAACCACTGTCTTCTCTTTGTAGTCTGATGGGTTATATGGAGCTGTGCTGTCGTTTCTAAATAGAAAAAAAAAAAAAATACCGCATTCACCCAGCACATAGAAAGTTGATAAAAGGCCATAATCCAATTACTTTTAAAGTTTACATGCCACCTCCTCCCATGCATTCTGTTAACTGATATATATATATATACGTGTGTGTGTATGTATGTATGTATGTATGTGTGTATGTGTGTGTGTGTATGTGTGTATATATATATATATATATATATATATATCACAAGGCTGAACACAAGCCAGCTTCTTCCTCTCCTCTTGTCCCTACTCTCCTCACACCCTGAGCAGCCCAAGGCCCTCCCCTGCCTGAGACTTTGCAAATGCTGTTCCATCTACCTGGAACAGCATTCCTCTTCGTCTAGCCTCAATAACAACTCACCCCTCAGGATGCAGCCTGAGCATCCCCTACTGAGGACCTTCCACTCTTCCTCCCCAAATTTCCTGTACAGTCATTGTCTGCAATCTACTCCATTGCACTATCAGCTCCTAGGTGGAGGGTATGTCTCTTTTCTCTGTATCTCCACAACACAGCAAAAGCTCTGCTACAAAGCAACATTTTAAAATATTTGCTGGGTAAATAAATGTTTTCTAAAAACAATGAGTAGTCTGGTTTTTAAAATAATAGCCATGGTGCTAATGTGTCTGAAAGAGCCTAACATGCCAGCCCCCTCGGTGAAGGCATTTCACGGGCACCTTCACCAGGCACGGCAACCTCGCCTGACAACCATCCTGGTGGGACTCGGGGCTACAACTCACTGAGCAGGATTCTGTGTGGGGAGGCGAGGGTGATCTGGACGCCCATGAGGCAGCAAGACAGGGAGGGGCACGGGAAGAGGGCAGGAACAGAGTAACCTGGGAATGTCCTCGCTGCCTCCCAGGAAAGGAGCCATTTCCCCAGAGGACAGAGGCCTGTCACATCTCGCCCGGCTAATCTGACAGAAGCCAGCTGCAGCACTGGCTGGGCCTGCCCCCGGGAAGGCGTGCTCGGGCTGGGAACCTCATGCCGCCGTGTGCCCCAGGGACAGGGGCACAGAGGGAGGGTAATTGACTTGTCTCCCAAATTTATTTATTAATTCCTAGCTGCACCATTTGATGTGGTTTCCAAGGGGCACGCTGTTGAAATCTGCCCCCTCCCCTGGCCGCCCCCTCCCCCTCCCGCCGGAACCTTTAGGACATGGTCCCCCAGGGCGGTGGGCAAGGCTCAGAGCCGGCCCCACAGAGAAGAGCAACATAGGCAAGGGGCTGGAAAGGGTGCCCACCGTGCAGGGGGGCTCAGGGCCCCCAGCTTAGACTTGTTGAGAGGGTTCGAGAAGACAGTGGGACAGCGTGCTCAGGAGGCCTGGGTGGGACAAGGCAGGGCACACATGGGGACAAGGCTCACCTGCCTGCTTCAGCTTCCCAGCTACGGAAAGGAGAAAACTGTGACTTCTGATGGCCTTTCATGAGGCTGTGCAAGAAGATCAAATGTGACAAGGACAGGAAAGTGCTATGACAAGTAAAGGGCACCCATAACCGGTGGGAATTCGGACACAGTGGGCCTTCCAAGTGGGCAAGGGTGTCCATCTCCAAGGGCCAGGCTTGAGTCACCGAGATGTTCTTTTTCATGCTTGCCCCATTTTCCATATTTCCTACAATTAGCAGAAATGAGTTTTATAACCAGGGAAAAACACCAGAACAAACAAAAAGATGGGAAGTTTGTGGACCCGAGGTGGAGCATGTGCCTTAACTTGCATCCTACAAGAGGCAGGCCCTCGTGGCCGAATCCCAACAAGCAGGGTGGGTACAGGGTGGAGGGAGAAAGGGGGTTCTCCCTCCAGGTCTGCCGAGCAGGAAGGCGGGAGAGGGCGGAGACCTTAGGGCAAGCGGTAGGGTTGCTTTCTCGGGTGAATGTGGCCACAGACCCCAGCAAGAGGGGATGGGAGTCAGGCCCCCACAATTCTCCATCATTAACCCACCTTGAGCTGGGGGAGGACCCACCACGCAGATGAACCCTACTGAGCTGGCATGCGGCTCCCAGTTCCGCAGACCTTCTCCAAGGAGAGACTCCGGCCCACTTGCAAGACGGAGGAGGGAGATGACTGCAGAGGCCAGCAGCCCCGACGCCCAGCGCACCCTCATCCCAGAGGCGGGAATGGCTGCAGGGCACACACGCCTGTCCGAGGCCCCAGCCAGCTGCCCTGGCCCCTGACCACAGCCTGTGGTTCCCCTACCCCGTCCCTGCCACCGACCCTTGGAGAAGGAGCTGATGAGGAAGAAAATGTTCAAAGGTCTCAAAGTGGGCAGCCAGCCAGGGGGCTGGCAATCCTCAAACTGACAAGACATAGACTGGCACATATGCCAAGGTGCCTGCCCTTGGAGGCTTCAGGACAACCGGCCCAGACCCTGGCACTCATGTGTGCCCTACACTGCGCCGCCCCTCAGCACTGGCTTCCAGTGAAAAGCTGGGGGGACAGATAGCGCTCCTGCCCCAGGTTCTCGGCCGCACTGCCACACGGACGGGCTTGAACCTCGGCGCCCACCCCCTTCCTTTACTCCGTTAAACATCACTCGCACAAGTTAACCGTGTACAAAGCAGACCCCAGTGAAGGTCGGGGTGACTGAGGGCTTAGTGACCTCCGTGCCTGCGTCACCTGCTGCCATTCAAGGCCTCCCAGCTTCTACATTTTCCCGTCTCATCCCCTCGAACCCGCCTCCATGGAAATGAATTCTTTTCGCTTTGTTTCACAGCCTGCCTTTCCAACCCCCTGCATCCTAACTCGGCTCCCTGCTTCTCTTTCCACTGCAAAGACTCACTCCCCCCACTCACCGCACCCTGCGCTGCCCGCCCCCGCCCCAGGCCCTACCCAGCAGCGCCACGGAAACACTTAGGAGAAGCTCTAAAAATCTGTCCGTCTTTCCCTCCCTCCTCACACCTTCACAAACACCCACACCCACCCTTCTTCGCAGGCCACTCCTGGAAAGGCAAAATCCTGCTCAACTTCCAGTCCCAGGATGTTCCAGGGCCCAGGCCAAGGAATCCTTTCTCTTGGCACTTCAGGTGCAAAAGTTTAGGGACACCAAAAAATTCAGTAGGCAAGACGAATCATGTTTCAAAGCAAATCCTTTTGAAAACCTAAGCCAATGCAAAATATCTATGATGGATGAATGAAGTACCAAATTTCAATAAAGGCAGGATCTGTATTACTGATTTTTTGCTTTTGCCTCGGGCTCCAACTTGATGGGGCCCAGCATTGTGTTGACTCTACATCGAGCTGAGATGATCCCAGACAGGAAAGTACTCCTCCTCCGAAGCACCAAGAGGAGGATGGGAACACGCAGCTTGGGGAGGATTTAAGGAGACTCCGCAACCAGCCAGATGAGTTTTGCAGAGGCTTAAACAGTCTGCACGGCGGCATCCACGAAGGAAAAAGGCCCTCAGAGCAGCTAGACTCGGGGAAAGCAAAGTCCAGGGCCAGTCCAGCTTCCGCGCACGCCAGGAGAGGGCAAAGCAGAGAGATGGGGGGAGAAAAGTGAGACCAAGGAAGACCGCAGGGAGGGGGAGAAGCAGGAGACAGGGCTGGTGGCCTCCCCTGTCCTCCCTGCAGCAACCCAAGCCTGCTCAGGCCTGCCTGCATAACTCAGGCCGGGCTGGGCCCGCTAAGACACTGAGTGCTCATGTCTAAGGCCAATGCGACCTCCATCTCTCTAGGGCCACCAAGACGCTTCCAGGAAAGAACATACAGCTCTGGAGACCCCTTTACAGAAGGCTGGGCAGGTCATCAGGCCAGGGGACCCTGACCTAGGAGCCCCTATAGTCTGGCCAACGTGCTGGGCCAGGGCCCAGGAGGACAGGAGCCCAGTTCCTGGGCCACATAATTCAGTGGGCTGCTGGCTCCTGCAAGCAAAGGGTCCTGTCATCACACCTGCCGGGAAGGTTCACTTTTCCCTCAAAATTGGAAAAGTTCAAACCAGCTCATAACTTCTGCCTCTTCCCCCCCCCCCTTTTTTTTTTTTTAGGGCAGCATCCACGGCATACAGAAATTCCCAGGCTAGGGGTCAAATTGGAACTGCAGCTGCTGGCCTACACCACAGCCACAGCAACACGGGATCCGAGCTGCATCTGTGACCTACACCACAGCTCACGGCAATGCCGGATCCTTAACCCACTGAGGCCAGGAATCGAACCCGCATCCTCATGGATATTAGTCGGGTTCGTTACCACTGAGCCACCATGGGAACTCCAAGAACTCTGCCTCTTAAAGACTCAAATTATCTTCATCTCCAGAAGGGAAGCCTGTGTCTGCTCAGTCAGACCAGAGCAGAGACTGGACTCCTGCCCCCATGGCTCCAGGACCTTCCCAAGGACAGAAGCCTCCCCACCTCCAGGCCAGGGCCAGCTTCCAGAATGTTCTAGCTATTTTACCTCATAATTACAGGAAGCACTGGGCTCAGTATGGCTGCAGGCAGCTGGAGGTCCAGTCTGTGGAAGCAGGGGGACAGTAGGGTGGGACACAGTGGAGCCATGGCCCCAGCCCGATCACGTACCATCAAGCCTGCACTGCGGTAAGACAGCTGAGCCAGTGTCCAGCCACTGAGGAGGCCAGGCGGCCCTACTTGAGTTGATGCAGGCCTCTGGCCGGACAGTTTTAGCTGCTGTTTTTGGAGTTCGGTCTTCCCTAGGGATCTGCGCTGTGCCTACATTCACACTTATTCACTCAACAAACATAGGCACCCACTATGGGCTAGGCCCCCACCCATGCGGGCCAGGCTGTGTGCACACTCCTGCTGAGTCGCACACGTACAAACCTGGGCTGGGTGGTGTCACGCACCCGCTCCAAGGGCTAGATGGAATGCACACTCACGTCCACGCCCAGCCTGGGCTGTGCTGACACATGCTCGTCTTGACTGGCCGTGCTCATGTTCAAGGGCTCTCTTGGTCTCCAGCCTCTGTCCACTGGGCTGACACCTGCCCCAAACAACAGATGTCACTTTTTGGTGCAGGGGGTTGAGACACCCAGAGGCCTGTTCCAAGGGTCAGAGCCACAGCGGTCAGGGTGGTGAAGGAGGGGCGGGGCCTGGGTTGGGTCAGGGCCCGGCTTCCGTCTCCAAGGCCCATTTGGATTCATTGGTCTGTGAGCGAGGAGCTGTCCCAGGCCGACACAGTGTTCTTGGATCAGAGGGATCCAAACACAGAAAGAAGACCTGAAGAGTGTTCAAGAGTCACAAAAGGCGACGTGGATTCAGTTCTGCCACCTTCCATCTGACTCCCAGCCCCAAGCTTCTTCACTCTAAACACCCACTGCCTCCATCCCTATCAACCATGTGGCCTGATCATCTGGCCAGTCTTTCAGCAGTCTTTCTCCTCCCTCCAGAATCTTCAGTAGCTCCCCACTACCTAAGGAGGAACTCTGGCTGCCATTCAAGGCCCTCTCCATGAACAGGTGCTCTAGCTTCCTTTTCTTCTCGACTCCACCTGGATCGGTACCAGCACTTTCAAAAAGGCCTTGCCCTTTCCCAACCCAGAAGCCTTCCCTGAGGACCACAGCCCCCGGGGACCCCCCTCCCTGTCTCCTCTCTGTACCATGTGCTGCTCCTCCCGGTCTCACCCCAGCCCAAGCACTGCAGACTGCTGTCACCCCAGCCCCTCCGGCCACCCAACTGTGACTGTCTGTCCCTGGAAGGTGTGCCCCTGGCCAGCCAAGCTCCTTCCTCCAAAGGCAGCAGCCACTGCGGCCAGTGCTCTAGTCAGGCCACAGCCTGCTCTGCTGGGCGGGAACCCGCACACATTCCTTCAGAATTAAACAAGGTCTTGCCGGCTCCAGGCTCCCCAGCACATCAATCCTGTTAGCCTTTGGAAGTAGCTTTTCGCCCTCCCCAGGCAGTGAGGCCCACCGGGTTGCCAAGGAAAGTTCCCTGGTCTCGGGGTGGGGGTGGGGGTTGGCAGAGACCTCACCAGTTACAGGGGAGGGGAAAGGTCACATCTGGGCCACTTGGAAACCTGAATCCAGACCTAAAACTCTATCTCAGCCACCTGCAGCCTAGTGTGCATCCTGCCCTACAGCTGGTGAGCACACACATGTGCAAACACACAGACACACAGGTGCACCGCCCCAGACACAGGCATGCATGTCAACACATACCCCCGCACACGAACACCCACGTATGTGCACATATGCACAGATAGGAGTACGTGTGTAAACAGAGACATGCACACGCAGACGCACATGTAAACACAGACCCGCACAGACACACACATATACAAGCACACACTCACACACACACCCTGCTGCCACCTCTAATGGGGCTGAATCTCTGACAAAAAGCCCATCTCTCCTCACCCCAGAGCAGCGTCAGGAAGCACCGAGCCCTGATCTGAAGCATGGCCAGATCATTTTTCACAGCTCGCCCTCGAAAACCTTGGCCCTAAGAAAGGGCACACTTTTTAGCAAAGCTAAAATTAAAGCATTCCCATCACCCTGCCCCCACCTACGGCCAAGGGTAGGGACAGAAACAGACCAGGCAGGGAAGGAAGGAGTGGACAGGCCCGATGCCACACAGCTCCGGGCTTCTGGAACATGGTGGCCACAGTGGCTCACATCTGCCCAGTGGACAGCACGTGGGAAGGGCCTCACTGTCCCCTGGGAAAGACCTGCTCAATGCCTGGGCGCCGTCTGCCTGCCGGTCTTGGAACTGAGAGCACGGGGGTCCTGCCTCCTGGAGCAGCGGGAGGCGCAGAACCAGAGGGGTCAGGGGCAGGCGCATCCATACCCCACAGGCCCGCGCGGAGCCAGGGGCCAGGGCACCAGGGCAGCAGCGACAGGCAGAGCACAGGCTCTCATGGCGCAGAAGCAAGAAACTGCCTCCGGCTCAGCTGGGCAGTCAGATGGCCAATCTTGCTCTGCCACTGCCTGGCCGTGGGACCCCCACCTCCTTACAGGGGGATGTGGGGGTGGACGTGGCAGGCTGGGGATCGGCTTGAACCTCAGTTTGATTGAGTCAGACCTTCGACATCTGGGGAACCAAGACCTGGGAGTTGAAAACAGCCTGGAGAGACTGCAGGGGAGTGGCAGTCTCTGTTTCGGGGTCATGGACCCTAAGTGATTCGTGTGCCTCTCTGGTAGAATCTGAGGTGGCTAGACGCTTCGCCCCCTCTAGTCTCCGCACCATGGGCCTCGTTGTCAGAAGCCCATAGGGGAAACAGGCAGAGAGGAGCCATGAGGACACTGCCATGCTCCAAGCTCTCAATACTCACCCAAGGACTGCAGGTCAGCGCTGGGAGGAAAGGGAGAGGCCCCCTTCCCTCGGGCCCAGCCAGCCACCCCGGCCCCCGCTGGCACCCCCTGTGACTCTGGGCTTCACTGACCTCTTCCTTCCTTCTCCCAAAGTCAGCTCCTGAATTGGGGATATTGGGAACCAGAAGCCCTGTGCATAGGCCAATGAGATGTGCAATGAAATAGAAGTTTCTAAAAGAAGTAGGTGCGTCCCAGAGCCATGCCAGCTTTGGTCTCAGGGCTCCCAGATGGTTCCCGGCTGGCCAGAACAGGGATCATTCAGAGTTCCCCTTGTGTGGAAACAAATCCAACTAGTATCCGCAAGGTTGTGGGTTCGATCCCTGGCCTTGATCAGTGGGTTAAGGATCCGGCGTTGCCATGAGCTGTGGTATAGGTCGCAGACACAGCTTGGATCCAGCTTTGCCGTGGCTGTGGTGTAGGCAGGCAGCTACAGCTCTGATTCAACATCTAGCCTGGGAACCTCCATATGCCACAGTTATGGCCCTAAAATAATAATAATAGTAAAAATAATAATAGTTAATAACAAATCCAGCCTTGTTTATATTCACCTTTATACTCGCAGTCTAAATATTATGTATTTTATTTTTTTATTAAAGTATAATCGATTTACAATGTTGTGTCTATTTCTACTATGCAGCATAGTGACCTGTTCTCACATACATGCACGTTCTTTTTCTCATATTATCTTCCATCATGTTCTGTCACAAGTGACTGGATATAATTCCCTGGGTTATATGTTGCTTATCCATTCTAAATGTAATAGTTTGCATTTTAAAGAAAGCATAAATTTATGCATGTATGACTGGGTCACTTTGCTATACAGAGGAAATTGGCACAACAGTGTAAATCAACTATACTTTGATAAAATAATTTTTTTTTAATTTTTTAAAAATTTTTTAAAAAGAAAGCATAAATTTAATTTTTTAAAGAGGAAGAATCCTACAAAAGCAAAGGAGCTCTGGGTGCTACGCGTGTCAAGGATTGGGGTCTGAACTCATGTGGATTCACTGCTTCTCTCCTTCTTAAGGGTCTAAAATGTAAGCCCCTCAGGACAGGCTGCCCCCAGCAGGTCCCAGAACCTCACTGCCTCTCCTCAAAGCTGGTACAACAATACCCACCCTGGAGGCCACAGGGCAAAAGAAGGAGTGGTCAGGGCAGAGGGGAGGGCGGGACTCGAGCCAGGGTCAACACAGGGGCTTGGCTGGCGGCTGCGGCTGGCCAGTGTCCCCCCTTAGCACTGAATGGGCTGGCCAGCACATCGCGGTCAAAGACCCTGTCCATGTGGCGCGCACAACTCCTTCCAACCAGGTTCAAACCAGCCCGCCTGGCTGTACTCAGCTGGTTGCAATTGCAGCCCCACTGGGCTGGGGTTTCACTTTCAACATTGATTTATGGGAAACACAAGGTTGCCTGAAATCCATTCAAATTCCTCTTCCGTGAAGCAATGGTTCCGGAAGGGAGGGAAGGGCCCTGGCACCCTAACGTGGGCTAGGGGAGCATCCACCGAGCTGGAGCTCTGTGCACAAGGAGGTCCCCCAGGGAGCAGAGCCGCACGCCCAGGGAGCAGGCAGGAGGCCTCCTTGGAGAGATGATGGAATCAGGCAGTGGAATCCTGCGCAGCGTAGGAAATAAGTGAGCTAGAGTCACATATGTCTAAGGGCTAGAATCCCTAAACATACTGAGAAGCAGAAACTGATTACACGAGAACACATGTTAGTGACATTATTTATACAGGTTCCAAAGCATGCAGAACAACTCTGTCCGTATTTCAGAAAAACGTGCGTATGCAACCAAAAAGATAAAGAAATTTGTGAGAATGAAAAACGCCACATACCGGATACTAGCTATTTCTTGGGGGGAAGGGGAGGGTGCGGGGGAAGGGAGGCGGGTTTGGAAGGTGCTCGTGGATCCAGCCTTCAACTGGATTTGTAACTTTATTCCTGAAACTGGTTTGCGGCTACAAGGGTGTTCACTATTGCACTCTGTTCTGGTATTTTCAGGAAAATGAGGCCTGAAGGGGGTAGAGGATGAAACAAAAATTTCTACCGTCACCTCCAGCAATAGCCATGAGGAGAGAAAACACATCCGTAGCCAGACCCGGGTCCGTCACTTCACTCCCACATCTCCCAGGGAGGAAGACGGGGGGGGCTGGGGGGCATTCAGGACAGACCTCTGGCTGCCCCAGGGGGGCCCGACACTCAGTGGGGCTGATAGCAAGCAGATGTGAGGTCCCCAGTGTGCTCAAGGCTGGGGTGAGGAAATGCACCCCAGGACTCCTGCTTAAGGTCCCAGAGCCCCACTGTCACCCTATTTATCAATTCTCCCAGACGACCCAACCTTCCCGCCCCTAGATTTTCCCCTCTGTCCGCATAGGGCTCATAGGAAAAGCACGGGCCCGTACAGCTGTTCAGGCCGAGAACCTAGGCCTCGGCCCCTGCTGCAGCCACAAACCCCAAAGCCACCCAGAGGGCCCAAGATACAGCCATCTCCTGCTGCTGCTCCTCCAAGAACCAGGAGACGGGGTCTGGACCTGCCCCTTCCCTGCCTCCAGCGCAGAACCGGTGCCTTACTTAGTCCTAGCTGGAGGCTCCCTCTCCAGCCAGCCAGCGGCCAGCTGCTCCCTGTGATGCCACCAAAGGATTGCATTTGAAAACGTTAAACATTCATGGAGTTCCTGTCGTGTCTCAGCGGTAATGAACCCGACTAGCATCCACGAGGACGCAGGTTCAATCCCTGGCCTCGCTCAGTGGGTTAAGGATCCGGCGTTGCCATGAGCTGTGGTGTAGGTCGCAGACGTGGCTCAGATCACGTTGCTGTGGCCGTGGTGTAGGCCGGCAGCTGTAGCTCCAGTTCAACCCCTAGCCTGGGAACCTCCATAGGCCATGAGTGCAGCCCTGGGGAGAAAAAACAAAAGGAAAACTTTAAATATTCAGAGACACGGAGGGTCTTGGAAAAGTGCTCTTAGGAGCCTCGGTGCCCACTGCTCTCCGCTGCTCCCCAACCTGGGCCCACTGCCTTGCCAGGTCCCTGTGGGCAGTGGGGCTCGTGAATCCTCACTTTGGGACCTGGGAACAGTCTTGCGGGTGGGGAAATACGGCTCCATGATGCGTGTGTTCAGCGCGTCGGCCCCTTCCCGGGCCCGCAGCAGCCAAGGCGGGAGGTGAGAGCCGACAGTCAGGAAAGAGAGCCTGGTATGGAGGCAACCCCAGGACCACAGCGAGAGGGGACAGCTTGGCCGCACAGCCTACAGCCAAGCGGCGGGGAGGAAAGGCCGATGAGCCCTGACAGTTAGACAGCTATGTGGTTAGAGCTGGGAAGGCGGTGTCTGGCTGGACCTGGGGAGGGCTGGGAGCTGGCGTTCTTCTTAAATTCTAAAATAAGCCTCTTTCCAGGGTACAGGGTCATCCCCTCGACCCTCTCGTCCTCACCCCCAGACTCGCAGCTCCCCGCTTCTCCCCAGGCACAGGCCCACAGGAGAAGGAAAGGAGGCCTTAGCCTGCCCCAGGGCTTTCCAAGACAGGTGGCCGGAAGGCGCACCCACCACCAAGGGACAGCCGCCAGCCTAGGAATGAATTCAACTGCAAGAAGGAGCTGAACACCCCAGGGCCTTCAGAAGGATGGGTTCTGAGGGTGGGAGCCGAGGAGACAGGCGCTCCCAGGGCGCTGAGGGCAGGGGCGGGGTTGATGGACCTCCTTCCGCTCCTCGCCTTCCTCCTACATCCACACTCCCCGGCCAAAAGGAAGAGCAGGCCCCAAAGTCAAATTGGCTCAGGTCACAGAGAGACAAAGGGACGACCATGAATGTCCCCTGGCCACCGAAACCAGAGACCAACAGGCGGCTTCCCCTGACCACCCCGACTGGTTATGGATGCCAGACAAAATCACCATGGGAACAGCCCAGAGCCACAAAAAACAAGCTTTCAGGCAACACACTCTCATCTATTTCTCTATGTTTACACAAATATCGACTGACTTAACATCCGGCAAGCACCAGAGACTTAATGCAATCTTATTGGAGGAAAACTCAAGAGGGAAAATCTCCAAACTGTTAACTTGACATTTTCCTGCAGATCAGGACAAGGCAGCCAAGATCTGGTCTGAGCTGTGAGAAGACATCTGTTTTGGGTAACGAATGCAGAGACCCCTCAGCTGTGTGACTCTGGGCCCACTGTCTTAATAGGCCACTACTACTGCCAGGCCGTTCAGGTGTGACATGAGAGACACCTGCCATTGGGGGCCATCCCCTCCCAGCCAGTTGGTCACGGGCTTCCAGAGCTTTTCCAGCAGTGGGAGGGGTCTACATGGAGCCTTCTGGACTCTCCTGCCCAATCCCTATGGGTTCTGGCCAGGATCGGAGTGACAATGGACGAGACTGGGGTCCACAGAGACCACCAGGCCCTTCCCCAGCCTACTTCAGCACCTCTTTTTCCTCCTAGCAGACCCCAAGCACTCAGCCTGACTCCTGACCACCACCCTGGCGGGGACCTGGCCCTCTCACCCTGCCTCCACCGTTGGGCTCCTTTTCCAGAAATCTGCTTGTGCAGCAGGAAATGACTTCTCAGACACCCTCCCTCTTCCAGCATCCCCCGAACAAGCCCACAGAGCATCTTTTCACTGCGAAGGTTCACTGCCAGGACTGAAAGAAAACAGAGCGCAGATGATAAAGTTCACAACCACGGGGAAGGGACCAAGGCCCGGGCAGCCTTCCTCTGCAGTTTTACAGGCGCAGTTCTTGGCCGGCCAGCGTTAATGTTCCTTTGGCCCCAAAGCCAATCATCCTCCCTTTTAACCTTCGCCCTCCTCCCCTCCTTCCTCCAACCTCCTCCTCCAGGCACTTTAACTGCCAACAGCTTACTTTCCCAACTTTGATTTACCTCCACCGGAGGGAACGTAAAGTTAGATCCAGAGCCACCCCCATACCGTCTTTAAAAGTAACCCCCACACACCCTGTAGAACTCCTAGATTAAGTAAACACTCAAACCCACCCCCAGACAGAGGCACGAAGACACACATCCATAGGCGTTCCCGTCGTGGCACAGCAGAAACGAATCCGACTAGGAACCATGAGGTTGCGGGTTCCACCCCTGGCCTCGCTCGGTGGGTTAAGGATCTGGCGTTGCTGTGGCTGTGGCGTAGGCCGGCAGCTGTAGCTCCGATTCGACCCCCAGCCTGGGAATCTCCATATGTCGCAGGTGCGGCCCTAAAAAGCACACACACACACACAAAAAGACACACATCCACATATACAGAGACAAAGGGGGGGGCACGCCAAACACCCCACACACTCCCCCCAAATCAGGACAGAGCCCCTCACACTGTCAGGCATGCACCCAGGAGCCTGCCCTGCCCTTCGAGCCACTTGGAGTATCTTTTGAGGAAAAACATTGCTCCAAAGAAGGTTCCTGACAGGGGTGTGTGTGTGTGTGTGTGTGTGTGTGTCCCTCCCTCCCCAGAGAGGCTGGATAAATTGCTTTTGTGCAAAAATAAACACAAGTGAACTGCATTAGCTGAGCGAGTGACACATTAGTTACAGATGCGGGGCCTGTCAGAACATTGAGGGAACAGCTTTTATTGGGGAAGGGCTGAGAGACTCATAAATAACTGGTTGGCAATCTCACATAAACATTTGTGCACTCACATAAACACCGCCTACCACAAACGCTGGCCAGGCTTCCAGCACGGCCTGGAAGAGCACCCCCCTTCCTTCTCTTTCTCTCCATCCACCCCCCCTCCCCAACTCCCCCCACCCCCCGCCCCATCCTCAGAGCCAAACTGGGCAGGGAGGTGGGGGAGGGGTCACAGGCGCCTCTTCGCCCAGAGTCCCAGCACCCTGGCTGGGCTCCCGCCCCGACGACGGGTGGAGGAAGGGATCCAAGCTCCATCCTGAACGTCTGCCAGAAAATGAGGGTTGAGGCCCAGTCACGACAGGACAACAGGTCCGCTTTCCTCCCTCAGCAAAGGACAGGACAGACTAGAGGATGTTGTTGACCAGGGGGGACTGTGTAATTTTATTTTATTTTTTTTGTCTTGTTGCCTTTTCTAGGGCTGCACTCGCAGCATATGGAGGGTCCCAGGCTAGGGGTCTAATCAGAGCTGTAGCCGCCGGCCTACACCACAGCCACAGCAACGTGGGATCCGAGCCGCATCTGCAACCTACACCACAGCTCACGACAACGCTGGATCCGTAACCCACACAAAACGAGGCCAGGGATCAAACCCGCAACCTCATGTTTCCTAGTCAGATTCGTTAACCACTGAGCTATGACGGGAACTCCGGGGCTATGTAATTAAATGAAGCCAAGTAAGGGGTTTAAAAAGGGAATGCCTTGGAAATTTGGATACAACTCCAGTGGTTCCCACTAGAATCAAGGATAAAGTGGGAAAAGAGCAGCACCACCCTCCCTCCATGGACAACGGCCACAGCCGTCCAGGGAATGGGGAGCCTGAGCTTCTTCCCGTTGGCTCCTGCGGTGCCCCTGCCTGGGGCCCCAGGGTTCTCTCCCCTGAGTCAAAACACCTCAGAGCCACATGGAGCTGACCCATGAAGAAGGACAAAGCAGGTCACGGGAGTTGACCCAAGGCTGTCCTCCCTACTTCTCCCGTGGTACCTGCCTGTCCAGCCTGATACCCTCACACGCACACCTGTCCAAGCAAAATCCACTCTCTAGAAAGCATCTGGTACATCATTTGCCCCGAGGTTCAAGTAACAGTCAATGGCTGTTGTGCTTCCTTCCCTCGCCTCTCGCTCTTTCTTGTCACAAATGCTTGAGGCAACGGGACAAAGTACAAAGTGGTAGGATTTAAAGCAAATGGCTAACACGCAACGTTTCTGTTAAGTTTTTGAATCAACCAAGAGGGCAGAAGGGTTGGGATCTTTTCAGGGAAGAGAAAGGAGAGAACGTTCACTGGCCCCAAGATCACATCACAGATGATGAGCTTCCAAACCAGCTCCATCCTCCCCCCCCCCCCCCCCCCCCCCCCCCCCCCCCCGATAACTCTCCACTGGCCCTTCACTCTCCGCCCTATGCGAGGCCAAGATCCTTGGATGGAGTGGCCTCTTCCTTTATCCAGCATATTTCTTGATCCGCTCCCACCCACCTTCAAGCTGATTTCCCTCACTGCCTGCCCCTCAGGCATCTTGGGGTCCAGCCCAACTGAATTCATTCCTCTCCTCTTCATCCACATGTTACAACTTTGTACTTTCCCTACATCAGTCCCTCTTCCGAGAAGGCCTTTTCCTTCCACTTCTTCGGATCTGCATCCAACCCATCCTTCCAGATTCAATTCAAAAGCTGCTTCATCTCTCCCTCCTTTAAATTCGGGGAGAACTTTTCAGAAGCTTGCTGCTGACACCTTCCTTCTTGTTCTCAGTTGTTTGTGTATCTGGACATCGCTCTAGATTTTTTTTTGTTTTTGTTTTGTTTTTGTTTTTTTTTTGCTTTTTAGGGCTATACTCTGTGGCATAGGGAAGTTCCCAGATCCAAGCCACGTCTGTGACTTATACCACAGCTCACGGCAACGCCAGATCCTTAACCCACTGAGAGAGGCCAGGGATCAAACCCTTATCTTCAGATACTATTTCGGCTTGTTACTGCCGAGCCACAGTGGGAACTTCCCCCTCTAGAGATTTTTAAAACTCAGTTCTGTGTCCTGTTAATTTCCCAGGTTTCCCTCCCTCCCAAACCATAGCCAGTGCCTGGGAAATGGTAGGTGTGTTGCACCCAGGAAGGATGTCACGATGATGTCTGGCCTCTTGGTGGTGACGGTGGTGGGGACATGGCGGGTGGGGCTGTAAGGAGGGAGATGGCAGTAGTGATGGAAGGTGGCCAAGAAATCTTTCCCTTTGGCTTTCATTTCGCAGTTCCACAGCAAGTAGGGCTGTTGTTGCTTTGGAAGAGAAATTAAGATGCCAGGCAGGTACAGACGGCCAAGCACCACAGCTCTATTGAGTCAAGCTCAGCTGTCTAGCCCTTTCTTCCCATCAACAAATGGAATGCTTTATGAGAAAATACAAAGCACAGCCCTAGACAGAAATATTGAAGGCTCTTTGGCCAGAACATCCCTCAGGAGGGAACACAGTGTAGCCACAATTTATTGCATTTGATATTTTCATTTCCAATCTTATTTTTATAGACATTATTTCATAGACTGGAGCTTAAACACAGATGGAAAAGATTCTGGCTTTGTAATAAGAGAAGGTTTATGGCGGGCCAGCCCACTGCTCTGTGTTTGTATGTGGGTAAATGCACATTATCATGTCCTTAGGTGCGGCAGGGAGATGCCTTTATTATGTTTTTGGACTTTGATCCAGCAATTCTGCCTCCATCTCTCCCCTTGGCCCAGGCCTCTGGATGCTCCCAAAGGGAGGAAGTGACAAACACCACAGTGGGGCAAGGGAGAGAAGGATGGGCCAGCCTTTGAAATGCATTCCTGGCTCTGGCTAGATATACCATTCCTTGGGTCTTCAAAGGACCTTGGCTCAGGGACAGGGCCTAGCCCCCAAAGGGCAGAGTTGAAAGGAAGCAAACACTACGGTGCTATGTACGTGACTGTGTTGTGAGATCTGCATTGTTTATTTTTTGCACGGTGCAGTTTAGAAACCTGAGCTCACACTGCCAGTAAATGCCGCGTGAGCCTTCTTCCCGCCACAGAGATCACAGGTAGGTTCATGTCAATGAACATTCTTAAAAGCACGATTTGGCTTACGAAGTTCATGGTCTGGATGTACTAAGGTTTGTTTGACCAGCCTCATCTGGGTGGAAGGGAGAGGGCCGCGGGAGAGGGGAAGGGGAGTGCTGAGGGGGAACAAGGAGAGAGGGAGACAGAGAAGAAGGGAGGAGGAAGCCCACCAGAGCAGGGGGTCAGGCATGTCTGGGACCAAGGTGTGGCCCCCCACATCCACAGCTTCCCTGCCGGGGGGAGCAGTGGGCCTGATGGAGCTTGGGCGGGCGGCCTACAAGGCCTGCCATCCGGCCCCTCCTTTCTTCCCCCTCGGGGTTAGTGTTCGGCAGACCCTAAGGAACCTGCGGTGTGTGTGTCAGGAAACACTGGGGACTTTGGGCTGATCGGGGAGGGAGGAGGAAGGGGCCGCAGTTCTGTTTCGCTGGGAGGGTCCGTGGAAAGTGAACCGAGAGAGGGGAGAACCTGGGAGGGTCCCCTGTGGGTCCTAGCTGCTGAGCTTCTGGGGGATTCCAGGTGGGGGAGGAGCTGGGTGAGAGGCTGTCCGCTGGAGCCTGCATCCACTGCGAGCCTGTGGCCAGGGCTCCGGGGGAGGGGGCCGACCCCCTCAGCGCCTGACGGAAATGGCGTCTTTGATGTTTACTGCAGAGACGTCTCTAGCGTGCATAACTGCAGTGATACGGTTCTGGGGGGCGGGGGTTGGCATGAGTCTGGGCTCTAGGAACCCTCAGGTAGGTCTGAGGGTTCCAAGAGCCAGAGGAGAAGGTAGCCCAGACCCAGCAAGCCTTGTGCCTTTACGGGCTCAGTCATTTCTGCTCTGCTGGTGACTGGCACACCTGCACCAGGGGTTTGGCCAGGGATTGAAAGCTTTGAAAGAGGAGTGGGTGAGGAATCTGCTTCAGGCAGCCACCGGCTTCAGGAAGATAGTGCCTACTAACCTGGGCTGCTTGAGACATCTGGCCCAGGTGCCTGGCACAAGAGACCAAGAAACTAAATTTCACAAGCGAGTCTAGGCAGGTGCGGAAGGCCTGTTGCGTTCTGACTGCCTCCCTTCCTTGGGGGGCAACCACGCCCGCCTCCCCTACCCTCTAACTCGAGAAGTGTGGGTGAGCCATCTGTCAACTGCAGGGCTCCCCAACCCCCATCCCTAAAAACTAAGTACGAGCCCCACGTCTCTGTCCCTGGACTCCCCGGCTGCGGGAGACAATATATTTCCTGTTGAATTGGTTTTTCGTCACTTGCAGTTGACAATGTCTCAATGGCTATGCCAGGTTAATAACTGACTACAGAATATGTTTCAAACCAAAGAACTAAATCAAAGAGAGAATAAGTCTTCCAAGGATACGGGTCCTGGGGAACTTCAGGAGGGAGGCACACCTCCGTCAGACCTGCACGGGAAGGCTGAGGGCACGAACGCACACAGTTAACACACGGATGCCTCTGTCTCTTAGCATCCAGCCCTCAGCCCTTGCACAGGTGATCTCTAATCCTGGACATCCGCTCTCCTGGGTAACACCATTCGGGCCTCAGAGAAATGCTTTTCCACATCATTTGTGTTAAGTCCTTGAATCAAAAGGAGACTGTGTCTAAATGCTATTAAAAAAAAAAAAAATGGAGGGTTGTGCTGCTACTGACCTCTGAGATGGGCCCTGCTCTGGAGTGTAGGGAGGGTTAAATGGTAGATGCACTTGGGTTGGAGAAAAGTCAGGCTGATTTATCAAATCCTCCCTCTCAGATGCAAGGATGCGATAGAAGCAGTGTCCCAATAGGGGCAAACATGCATTTTCTTACTTCTCTTTATGGTTCCAGAGGAACTCAAAAAGCACGGTAGTTGTCACAATTGTACATGACAGCTGAGGAATATTTTTCCAGTATAAATTATTCATAATTCTCCTATATTTGTACATATGCAGGTCAAGACATAACATGTATGCAGTGGGATACTGATTCTTTATATTGGTAACTAGACAGACATGAAAACAATCCTAGAACTGGGAATGATTTTATGTTTATAAAAATATTTACTAAGGGGTTTTCACCACAGTAGGGTGGGTTAAGAATCTGACTGCAGTAGCCCAGGTCGCTGCAGAGGCCAAGGTTTGATCCCTGGCCTGGTGCAGTGGGTTCAAGTATCCAGCGCTGTCACAGCCATGGCTGAGGTCGCAGCTGCAGCTTAGATTTGACCCCTGGCCCAGGAACTTCCATATGCCACAGTGCAGCCATTTAAAAAAAAAAAAGACTAAGATTTATCTAAATCGTGGAGTTCCCTGGTGACTCAGCAGGTTAAGGATCCAGTGTCATTGCTGCTATGGTACAGTTTTGATCCTGGGCCCAGGAACTTCTGCATGCTGCAGGTGAGGCCAAAAAAAATTTTTTTAATTAAATTTTCACATTTTAAAAGAAAATTCAGGAGTTCCCATTGTGGCTCAGTGCAGACAAATCTGATTGGTATCTACGAGGACGCAGGTTCGATCCCTGGCCTCGCCCAGTGGGCCAGGGATCAGACCTGCACCTCCACACAGCAACCTGAGCTGCTGCGGTCGGCTGCTGCGGTCGGCTGCTGCGGTCGGATTCTTAACCCTGCGCCACAGCAGGAACTCCAATAGATAAATCTGAATATTAAAAAAAGGTAAAAACCTATACGAAAAGGAATTTGAAGCTCTGATCTTTTATAACTGATTTGCATTTTACTAAAATACATACAATTTTTTAACAGTTTCAGTTATCTATTGCTGTTCAAAAAATATCCTCAAACTTGGTGGCTTAAAATAAATTATATTTAAGAATTCCCTGGTGGCTCAGCGAGTTGAGGACCGGCACTGTCACGGCTATGGCACAGGTTCTATCCCTGGCCCAGGAACTTCCACATGCCAGGGGCATAGCCTAATAAATAAATAATGCTTCTCACAGTTCTGTGGTTTGACTGGCTCAGTGGTCACTTGGAGAGGGGACGTCTCTTGTGTGCTTGCAGTCAGACGGTGACAAGGTCTAGCGTCAAACGCAAGTTCAGCTGGGACCGTATGTTCAAGGTGGCAACGTGTGCCTTCTCATATCCAGGACTCAGCTGGGGCGGCTGGAACAGGTGGAGTCTGGCAGACTACACGGCCTTCTCCTGCGACCTATCCACAGGGCCAGTTGGCTCAGAGCGTGGCAGTCTCAGAGGCCTCAGACGTCTTACACGAGGGCTGACTTATCCCAGAAGGAGCATTCTAAGAGACCCAGGCCAAAGTTGAAAGGCTTCCTGTGACCTGTCCTCAGAAATCACTCAGCACCGCTGTTGCCGCTTTCTAGTGGCCAAAAGTGAGTCACAGGGACAGTCCAGATAAAGACAGAGGACCACGCAAGGTCACGAATACCAGGAGATGAGCTTCCCTGGGGACTAGCTTTGAAGATTGCCCCCATCAGCCTCTGGCCCCTAATGAATCACATCCCTCACTCTTTCCAAAGACACTCACTGTCTGAGACCCTCCCTCCCAAAGTCTGATCCCTGAAGGAGACTCACAGGCTTAGGCTCCAAACCCGGGACCTTGACATCCACTTCAGGTCCACCGCAGAGGAGGCCCCTCACGTGCTTAGGGAGGCTGTCTCTCAACGTGGGGGCCTGTGAGCTAAAGAGACAAGCTATCTCCCTCCCCAAACCTAACACACAGCAGGGGAGTCGGCACAGGACACCTGCCACAGACACTCTCGTTCAAAAAGTGGGAGAAAGTTGTGCAGAGCAATTCTGAAATCCAACCGGTTCCTGCTCTCGGGAGAACCACTCCCAGTTCTGAGGTAGCCTTCCTTTTCCAGAAGAAATGGGCGGTGTTTGCAGCCAGACTGACTTCTCAGCCTGCTTCCTGCCCATAGAAAAGGTCTCTTCAGTTGGAATTGTCTCTGTCCCTTTCAATCCAAGCTGAAAAAAATTCTCGCACAGATCTGTGGGTTTCTTAGCTATCTAACTATAACCTGCTCCCTTAGACAAAAGGCATACCCCCACTGATTTCCCAAAAGGCCCTTCTCACCTTAAGCTCCCTATTCTCCAACAGAGAGGACCTGAGAAGTACACCTTTAACGTTCTTAGCAGCCCTGTTGTCTAGCCAAAAGGTTGCGAGGCATGCCCTTAAATATTTCTAAAGGGTCTTACAGGCACTGTGCTAGAGGTCACATTTTACTGGCAGCATCCCGGACCTTATCGTTGCCCTGATATCACATCTTACTTTTCCAGTCTTTTATGGTTGGAACAGTAGACCAGGGCCCCTTAGGTTTCCTATATTCTGCTCCCAAGCTTCTTTAGTTCATCTCTATCTTTTCCTGTCTTATCAGAGTCAGCTGGAAGAAGCCAGTGAGCACTTTGGACATTCTGCCCTGGAACGGGCTTCATTCAGACCACGAGTTTATTAGGCAGCCTTGCTACTTGCCCTTGACCACAGGGATAGCCTCATGTAATCCTTCTGAGTGACCATCTCAGGTCCCCTCCTCTCCAGCCTCCGATGACGGTTTCCTTACTGTTTCCGGCCTTTAGGAACTCCTCAAGACTCCCCAGCTTCTGCCCTCTAACCGTCCCCAAGCAAACCACAGGCTTTAGGGGTTTTGTGACATCACTCCCTGGTAGCACCAAGGTACCTGGCCTCCAAGGAAGGCACAAGGAACAAGACCTCCTGGTATGCATGCCCTGTGTGGTCCTCCCCGCACCGAATCGGGCCTGGCCTGTGACTCATGCTAACACATGGAACGCGCTGGACATATATCGAACAAGCTTTGGACGTAGCCTTTAAGCGGACTGGAAGTTTCCTCTTCCTCTTTTTTGAAATACTCCCTCTGGGAGTCCTGAGCTGCCATCTGGGAAGTCCAGCTACCCTACTGGAGTAAAGCGCATGGAGACAGAGGCCCAGAGGTTACATGGAAAGAAGGAAGGGACCAGCTGTCCCGGTATCTCAGTTGAGCATCTTGATGAGTCTAGCCCCAAGGCTGCGCACCAAGGCACAAGCACATGAGAATTCCCAAGCAAAGCAGCAGAAAGGATGTTCAGCTGGACCCAATCAACCCACAGAAGCATGAAAGATAATAAAATACTGCCTAGTTTAAATCACCAACCCTTATGGTTTCCAAATGAGACAAGTTGGGGGGGTGGGGGGATGCACTGAGGGTTTGGGATGGACATGCTATAAACTTTGGTTGTGATGATTTTTGTACACCTATAATTGTAATAAAATTCATTAAGTAATAATAAAAATAAATAGATAAATAAATCACCAAGCCTTGGAGTGTTTTGTTACGCAGTAATAAGTAACTAAAACCTCTCTGAATACAAGTGCATCTCATTTTTAAACCTTTAGATCATTACTGTCTCTGGAACACAAATTGAGTTCTCTATTATAAAAGCTGAAATGAAGGCCAGAAAATAAATTTTAAAGAATAAGCATTTACTAATTTATGAATCATAAATGTCTTTACAATATACATATCTTTATATTATTATTCATTCGAGCATCACTAGCCCATCAACAGAATCCCTGATGTGCCGAATACTTTAATTCTGCTTTTTTTTAAGATTTTGCAAACATTCAATCCTATAACAAATCATAACTACAATATTTCTTTTCAGTTTTATTTTGAAAAGTTAAACCTCTCAAGGTTGAAGGACAGAACATATTATAATTAACAGCTTGTTAGTCTGACTTACTAATATTTAGGCACATGGTCTGTGGGCCCCCATTGTACTCTGCCCCAGGAATGGATATCACAGAAACCAGCGCAACAGGTGCCTGATCAAGGTGGGAGCAAGAAGCACTGCAGCAGTCAGAAGAAGAGAATCTGGGCACTTTTAGGGCCAGGAGGAATACCTGAGCGACCACAGCAGCGAAGACCAGAGGGGAGTATGGGGGTGGAAGAGGATGCTGAGAGGCCCGCCTGCCCCATCACTGCTCCACCGGCCAAATCTGACAGGCCTGGCCTGGCCTAGCCTAGGACCAGGTGTAGGAACACCACAGAGCTAAGCCTCCCCCGAGGCATCCTAAAACCTGATGCTGGAGGCATCACACCCTCCGGAGGCCCCAGGTCTGGGCCCAGGGCCTAGTGCTCGGCTAGGAGGGGTCTGCAGTCAAACTGAGTCAGGGCTTGTCCCTGATGAGTAACTGAGATCTATTATTTCCACAGTCACCCATTTCTATAGTTTCCAACAAGCTTTCTTTCTCCCATAGTTTTCTTTTCTTTCTTTTTTTTTTTTTTTGTCTTTTTGCCTTTTCTAGAGCCGCAGTTGCAGCATATGGAGGGTCCCAGTCTATGGGTGTAATCGGAGCTGTAGCTGCCGGCCTTCGCCACAGCCACAGCAACGTGGGATCCGAGCCGCGTCTGCATCCTACACCACAGCTCACGGCAATGCCAGATCCTTAACCTACGGAGCGAGGCCAGGGATCGAACCTGCTACCTCACGGTTCCTAGTGGGATTCAATAACCACTGAGCCACGACGGGAACTCCCCCACAGTTTTCTTCTAAGGATTATTTCTGAGAAGTCCTAATCTTTTCTTTGCAAAATTGAGGTGAAAAGGATTTGTCCTGATGTACACAAAAGTGTAGAGTGGGGAAAGAGAGAAGGGGATGGGCTGAGGCAGTAACAGCCACAGCTACTTGAAGGCCAGGAAAGCCGGGACCTGTGAGGCCAGGGCTCACAGGTCTGTCTTGATTCACAAGGCTATGCAGGCAGGTGATCTGGATCCTAAGATGACACATGTTTGGGGCTCGTGTGTAGCTCTCCAGCTCTCTCCTGACTGGTCCAAGGGGTGCCTGGGGGTGAGACTCTCAGAACTTTCTCGGGGAAAAGCTGAGGATGATGGTTGGCCTTTATATTGGAGGTCCAGACTCAAGTTCTGGTGTGGAGGGGGCACTGCCTGGGTTTGGGTCCTCACTCTGCCCCTTTCTAACCTGGGGATTTCGGGCAAATTACTTAATCTCTTTACACCTGTCTCCTGATCGATAAAATGGGGATGATGATGGTGATGTTGAAGATAATGATATTTGTTTGGGGGATTAAATGAGTAATATTTTACTTAAGTGCTAAGAACAGAGCCTGGCTCACAGGAAGTGCCCATGTTAATATTACCAATAGAGAGAACAATCCAGGAGAAAGATAAGGTAAACGCAGATTTGCATGGGGGGGGGGGTTGTTTCTCAGTTAAATGCAAATGCATTAAGGAGGGGCGTTCACATCTTTTCAAGCAGAACTATTCCTGTGGCTCATGGCTGGGGCCCAGACTGGGAGCAGAAGTGTCTCCCATGTCACAGACACCATCACACAACAGCCTAAGTTCTTTTAAAAAGATGTCCTTACCACCTTACACCAGCCAGAATGGCCATCATCAAAAAGTGTACAAAAAATAAATACTGGAGGGGTGTGGAGAAAGGAGAAGGTGCACTGTTGGTGGGAATGTGCACTAGTGCAACCACTATGGAAAACAGTGTGGAGGGTCCTCAAGAAACTAAGAATAGAATTACCATACAATCCAGCTGTCCTACTCCTGAGCATCTATCCAGGGAAAACCATAATTCGAAAAGATACATGTACCCCAGTGTTCATTGCAGCACTATTTACAATAGCCAAGACGTGGAAGCCACCTAAATGTCCAACAACAGAGGAATGGATAAAGAAGATGTGGTGCATATATATGATGGACTATTACTTAGCCATAAAAAAGAACGAAATAATGCCATCTGCAGCAACATGTATGGACCCAGAAACTATCATACCAAGTGAAGTTAGAGAGTGACAGACAACCATCATACAATATCACCTACGAGTGGAATCTCAAAAAAAAAAAAAAGGGGGGGGGTTACCAATGAGCTTATTTGCAGAACAGAAACAGACTCACAGACTTTGAAAAACTTACAGTTACCAAAGGGGACAGGAGTGGAGGTGGGAGGGGTAGACTGGGGCCTGGGGTTGGCATATGCACAAGAGGTACATAGAATGACTGGCCAGTGGGGACCCGCAGTATTAGCACAGAGAACCCTACCCAGTGTTCCGTGATAACTATGTGGGAAAAGATTCAGACAGAATGGATATGTATATATATACGACTGGGTCACTTTGTTGTACAGCAGAAATTATCACAGCCTTGTAAATTAACTATACTTCAATAAAACTTTTAATAAAAATAAAACTTTTAAAACTTTTAAAGAAATAAAACGTCCTTGGGTCTGGATTAAAACCGTAGTCAGCCACTCAGAGCAAGGAGCTATCCCTTTGGATGCCTGCGTCTCTGGGTTGGGCCCAATTTCCATAACCTGCACACACAGGAAGGCTTAGTCTTTCCCCCACGGAGCCTTATCCTGGGACACACTAAACATCAGAGTCAGAGTTAAGACTTGAGGTTGAAGATTCACGAGGTGACCTCAGACACATCCCACCCCAGCTCAGTTTTTTAGCCTACAAAAGGAAGGGGCTGGACTAGATGATGTCAAAGCCTCCAGCCCACTCTAACGTTCAGGGACAATGACTTCGTACTGCCCACCCAGGCCTGATCCTTGGTCAAAGCCCACATCTGGTGTAGTGTTCACTCAGCCGGAGCCATAGGCTTACCTGAGCCGCCTTGCCCTCCCTTTTGTGCAGAGACCTCTCCGCCAAGTCCCAGGAAGCCCAGGGGACCTCCCAGTTGGGTCTACCTCAAAGCCTCCACCTGGGGGAAGCCTGGCCCTGGGATGGAGGAGAGGAAAAAGAGCCGCACTTGGGCAAATCCAGAGAAATTAAGACCATTGCCCAGGGGCAATCTTGCACCCACAAAGGACAAGAGGATGGGAAGAGGCCAGGGGTCCAGAGGTCTCAGGCAAAGCCAAAGCCTGATTTACTTCCTAGAGACGAAGTCATATCTGGCCTCTTTCCCCCAAAACCACGCTGAACCCCTCCCACAAGAGTAGGGCCTGTGAACAACATTTACAACAACAGGTGTAATACAGAAGGCACGTGGAAGTCCTCTCACAGAGAACAAACACTATCACATTAGGCCAGTTAGTCAGGAGGCTAGAATGTTCTGCAAGAATGAGCATGCATGTGGTAGGGAGTCCATGCCTCATGACGTGTCTCGTAGAAGTGCATCTACTCGTATTGGGGTTTTTTGTTTTTTAGGGCCGCACCTATGGCATATGGAAATTCCCAGGCCAGGGCTCGAATTAGAGCTGCGGCTGCAGGCCTACACCACAACCACAGCAATGCCAGATCCGAGCCACATCTGTGGCTCACACCACAGCCCACGATTACCCGGATACCCAACCCACTGAGCAAGGCCTCATGGATACTAGCCAGGTTCACTACCACTGAGCCACAACGGGAGCTCCTGTAGGTTACTTCACATCTGCAGGAAAGACTCTGATGGACTGGGGGTGTCTGTGAGGAAGACAGCAAAATGGCTGGTGGTTACCAGTACAGGCTCTGAGGCCTGACTGCCTGGGCTTGAATCCCAGGTTCAACAATTACTGGCTTTGTGACCTTGAGCTGTCATCTCTGTGTGACTCAATTCACCCATCTGTTAATTGGGATAAATAACAATACCTACCTCATACAGTTGTTAAAAGGATTCAGTTGCTTAATCCTCTCGTATAGAATTAGAACAATGCCTACTGTGTAGGAAATTTCCAGTAGGTTATAATTACTATGTTTGACTATATATCTATATCTAAAAAGTAGATTGAGGAGCTTCTGTGTAAAGGTTTTAGGGCATCTGTATATCTCCGAAAATGGGAATGCACACATCTGTGTAACCGTGTCTTTCGATTATGTGACTAGGTGTAGGAGACCTTTCTGTGCGCCCAGTGCTAACAATGGCTGGAGTCAATTTCATGCCTCCGGTGTCAGGCACCACCCCAAGAGGCCCACAAGGACTCACGTGGAAACACACGTGTCCTGACACATGGGCTAGTGAGTACCTACGAGTGTGGCCTGTCAGCCCTGCCAGTAGAAACCCTCTTCCTGAGTGGGCTGCATGAGGGGAGGGGGGAGTAAATTACACCCACCACCCACCCCCTCTCCCAGGCGCCCAGTTAGCTTGAAGCGCCTGTCTGCTTTCCTCCAATAGGAGAGAGGCCTGGAGAGGAGCCTACCAATCATAGCCTTCCTTTCATCCTACGGCTGTCTTGGTCTTGCCAGGGGCCCCAGGGAGCTCGGGACGGTTCCCGCTGGACTGGCCCACCTTTTCACGGTGTGTGCCATTTCTCACTGAGGGACAGCTGCTTCTGACTTCCTGTGTATCTCCTGAAAGGACAGAGTCCAACACGAACAAGACAGTGAACTATCCTCGTGGAGCAAGCCTTCACATGGTACCTGCTGTGTTTCCGTTGGTTCCATTATCCAATGTTGGTAACGTTTCAAGCATAAAAGGATGCTTGAAGATTTATGAATGTGCTTTTCTTTCTTGCCTCTATGAATACGTGACCTTCCTATACTTTTGAGGCATCCATCTCTGCCTGAGGAGAGACTAGGATGAAGTTGTGACATCGAAAGCACAGAAGAAAAATGGTGTAATATTTGGCATCTGACATGCAAAATACAATGATGTGGTAGGTCAGAAGTCTTCCAAACCAGGCTATTCACTTGAAGGCGTGCTTTCTGGATGCCTTCATTTCTCTCCTTGGGTGTGATCGTGACATTTTTTTGTAACAGATGCTGAGACAAGAAGTTCCATCTGCTTTGCTCTAGAGAAGGAACCCCAGGGAGGCCCCTGTCCCAGTCTCCCAGGCTGCCCTGAACCCACCCATCCTCTGCCTCCAACACTAGGGCTCCAGGGTACAGCAGAAGAGACTCAGAAGTTTCACAAGCCCACTTCAGTTCCCACAGGCCAGGCTGCCACGCTGTGAGCCAGCAGGTCGGCTGGGGTCAAGCCGCACAACAAGAAGATGCCACAGGGAGGGCGGGGGCACTGCCGGGTCAGTGGAGGCCCCGTGGGAGGCCCAGAAGAATCCGGGTGCAGTGGGCTGGTCAGCCAGGGCCACCACAGGGGCTGTGACCAGACCAGGAGGGACCAGATCATGAGTTATATAAACTCAGCTTCAAGTACAAGCCGTGGCCAGCAGGGACAAGGGACCTTGCTGGAGAAACCAGAAGGCACCAAACCCCAGATTCCCAACACCTCGCTCCTGCCAGATGTCACATGACCTGCCCTTGTCTGTCCACACACCTCAGTCTCATCTTAGTGGGCGAAGATTAGGAAAGCAATCTGAAAACTGAGCACTTTTCTCTAAGAGAAACAATCACTTAATAAGCCAGGCTAAACTGTTGGGTCCCATGACATTTAAATCAAGTTGCACGTGTCACTGTTTTTCTCACTCTTCATTAGATACGGGTTGGGGGAAAGGTCGGATTAGTTATATAATAAATAAAGAAATTACTCGTTTTTCTGCACAGATGAACTGAAGTGTGAGTGAAATTCTCAACCCTGTTGCACACACAAAATGCAGGACTCTCTCCCCTGCCTACACTGAAATGCCAGCTGGCCTGTCCAACTAAAGACAATGACCCCAGAAGAGGACAAGTCCTGGCCTCCTGCAGGTGGTGGGACAGGTTGTGGCAGAGTACGATGAGGCTTCCCTTCCACCCAAATGCTTACATCAAACCTTCTTGGGCTCACACACAGCGGGTCCCCTCCTCTTGCCCTATCTGTGCTTTTTTGAAAGCATAAGGTCTTAAGTATCTTTCCAGGGCATTTGGGCTCCAGGCCCTGGTGACGTTCTCGGAGGCCATTCTGGTTCCCTCTCCTTCCCCGAGGAGGTGGGAATGTGGGCCATGAACTGCGAGCCTTCCAAGGCCCTACACCCTAGGTGTCTGGGAAGGAGGGTTGGAGTGGAGAGCAGATATGCAGAGGGCAATGCTGCCACCTGCTGGAGCCCTGGGGAGGGACAGCCCAGTGGGGAACCTTGTTCCGCCAGACCAGGGGTGGGGGACCACCTCAGAATCTTACCCTCGAATGAGTCGCTGTCTTTTTTCCAAAATAGTGTCCCACCTGTTCCCCCATTTGGTCATCCGGTTTGCTGGTTGGGGGCGATGTCATTCATCCCATTTTATGATGAGTAAACTAATACCCAAGAAAAAGTAGAATGCCATCTGATGTCACGTGAGGATGGCTTCAAGACGACAGTTGGTCTCCTGGCTCCTAGCCAAGAGCTGTGTCCCCAACTTGGTACTCAGACCAGTGTGTTGGGAAAAAAGAGAGGGGTCCCTTTATGAACAAGGCTGACAGGGCCAGTCCCAACATCCAGGGAGATGGCGTGAGGAGCAGGGGGACTAGGGCATCAGGCGCTAATAACAACCCTGTAGTAGCTCTGGGCCTGATATACACCCACAGCGATTTCATTTTCAACGGAGTGACATATGCATTACCGTACAGATCATTTCAGCCAATCCGGAGTCATTTTCTGAAATGCCACAAGAGCAGGCTGGCTGCTGGGACCAGTGCCTGTCCTGACTCACTGGGCCCCTCCGTGTCTCAGAGGGCTCACGGTCCCTGTTCAGAGTTCTCAGTCTTGCAGCTTCCCTGGTTCCCCAGCCCCCGTGGGACCCAGACCCCAGCCCTGCCCTGCGACTCCCCCAGTCGCAGGCTGTCTACCAGAACTGCCCACATGGGACTCCCCTATGCCCTGGGACAACTGCATCTCAGACCAGCTGACAAGGGCGCCCGGACCACACCAGAGTTGGCCCCAGCCTCTGTCCTGCTGTGAATAACTGTCAAGTGGAGAGATGATGGCCCGTTCAGAGCTAGGGCTGGAGTCTGAGCCCAGTGGCCTTCACAGGCACCCCCCTCAGGTAGCCACAGCAGCCCTCGGCTCCGTCTCATAACCACATCGCGACCAGCAACTTCTCTGAGGTGGCTCAGAGGGCAGATTAGGAAGCCGTGAAAATACAACTGAAGAAAAAGACTGTTGAACTGAACTCGGGGCAGGCAATGACTTTCCAGGCAAAGAAGAGATCATACAGGGCAAGACGTGGCTTAACAAATTGTTGAAACTTCTGAACATCAAAAACATCTCAAAATGAAGAGGCGAGCAGGCCCTCAGGGGGAACACTTTTGACACCCTTAACGTGTTTTTTCCATGAATGTCTTTTACGTCCTTGCTGATTTTCAGTTGGGAATGTTAGGTTGTGCTTTTATATATTAAACAAGAGAAGCTTACTTATTTTGTCCCTTTGAATTGTGAATCTTTGAGAGTATATTACCTTTGACTAAAAAAAGAAAAAGATGGCATTTTCAATATAAATCAAATGAAATATTTTAATTGACTCTCTGTGAACAGTTTATGAATGAAAATGTAATATTAAAAAAAAAAATTCCCAAGGGGAAACTCTGCCCCAGGCCTCAGCCCAGACAGCAGAGAAAGTGACTAAGTGTCTCCAGTAGCCCCCACCCTCTGCTTTCTGTTCCCCTGTGCCTCTTCCAAGCACCCTTCTTTCCCAATGCCACCCACACACACTCCCTATCCTTCTTTCCCACCCTCGCAATCTGCTCTCAGATGGGCTCTGCTAAACCCACACATGCTGAGGGCTGAGGAGGGCCTGATAGGCTGCCCACCCGAGGGAGCATTGAGGAGCGGGAGGAAAACTGTAGCCATTGAGATGGGACCTTATTTTTATGTTCTTTCTCTCTTTATTTTTAGGGCCGCACACACAGCATATGGAAATTCCCAGGCTAGGGGTCGAATTAGGGCTGCAGCTGTCAGTCTACACCACAGCCACAGCAATGCAGGATCTGAGCCGCATTTGCAACCTACACCACAGCTTGTGGCAATGCTGGATCTCTGACCCACTGAGCAAGGCCAGGGATCAAACCTGCATCCTCAGATTCTTAACTTGCTAAGCCACAACGGGAACCCTTTATTTTATGTTCTGACATCTACACTGCAGGCCAAGTCCACTGTTAAACAGCTGATACATAGCAAGTCATGACCTGGAACTGGTGTGGGCTTGGAAGAAGAGTTAAAAGTTTATTGCAGTGATGTTGTTTTTGGATGAGAATCTCGAGGACCTGAGCCCTGGGGGAGAGTCTTGGATGAATCCTTCCATATGAAACAGGTGATAAGAGATCCAGGGCCAGCATCCTCGGAGCCATTTTCCCAAAGGGCAGGGGCAGCCAGAGGACGGATGGGGACCTGGCTAAGGCTGTCCCTGTGGTCAGCAGAGGGCTAACAGGCAGATGACGAGGCCATCCCTCCCCCCAATCTAGGCCTTCACTGGGGGAAATAGTTTGTGGGGCAGGAATACTACCTTTTCTCTGCCCAAACCCCAGCCCTCGTACCTTCCACTGGGGAGCAAGTCCGCTTTTCCCAATGTGCTTTGCTCCCACTGGGAGGTGATTTGGGCCAGTGTCCGATTGGTCCAGGACAGAATCCCTGCGCCTCCTCCTGACAGCTGCTGGACGGTCACCTCACTGCCAACACTCTGCACTGACCCAAGCCGCCTCCTCTCCAAAGCCTCCTGCCCCCCTCTTCCCTCTCTCCTTGGGGTGCCAGAGTCCAGGAAAGGCAGAAAGCTCTGGACAGGCCCCCCGGTTGCCCTGTAGGCTGTAGATAAAATAAGGTCAGTGGCTGGTCCCAACGCGGGCACTGCTCAAGCTCTACTACCTGGGGGAGCCGTCTAAGGCAGATCCACAGCGCCACCTCGTGGTAAAGGGCCAACTGCGCAGCTAGGCCAGAGCAGCCCAAAGACAGATACCTCCTGCGTGCCTCTTTCTTAACTATTCCAGTAGTTTCTGGGGGGTCTTCCCTAGATCCCAGGAAAGCCCCATCCTTAGGGCTGAGGGACCACTGTAAAGTTGAAGTCCTCAGTCACATCTCTGACACACACACCCCCATACACATAGTAAAACCCTTCTGTCTGGGTTTGGTGCCTGAGACACCTAGAAAGGGCCTGGGCTTCTGTGTCAGGAGGACTAGGTCACTTCTAACTTCTCTGGTTGATACATGTCTGAGCTCAGGCAATTACATAACCTCATGAGCCTCAGTGTCCTGCCTCTAAATTCGCCTTTTTTTTTGGCCTTGCCCTCAGTATATGGAAGTTCCCCGGGACCAGGGATCAAATCTGCTTCACAGCAGTGACAACAGCAGAGCCTTCACCACTGGGCCACTAGGGAACTCCTAAAATAGAAGCAATTAAAAGGCTTCCACAGATTAGGAGTCAATTATGTAAAAAGAAGTCCCTACAGCAGTAGCTGGCTCATTGCAAGTGTTCAAGAAATAATGGTTTCCTTACCCTTCTCTCTGGGTTTGGCGCCTGAGACACCTAGACTTACTCAAAGACAGGGCCAAGGGGATAGTCAACACCCAAAGTCTAGGGTGAGAAATGTTTCTATCTCAGCTCCTCCAAGAAGCCACTCCAAGCTACTATTTGCCTGTCTCTGAACACCTTTGACTGAGGGTGACCAGCCCACCTGGCTTACACGGACTGGGGGAATTTCCAAGAAGAGAAGGACTTGTGGTGCTGTTCCAGGCCATCGTGGCTGCATCGACCACCCAGTCCTTTCCTCACTGCCCAGGTCCAGGGCTTCACAGAACCATGGGCTGTAGCCCAGGAATCTGCACAGTAACATTCCCCAGCTGATTCCTATAAACATCAGTCACTGCCCCCACACTGTGTCTTCTCCTCAGCTTCTCGTGGGAACAATACTCTTCAGCTAGATGGAAGCCACCTGGGGCGCAGCACACACTCAGGGACAACACCTTGGAAAGATTCCAAAGAACTTTCTAAAAACCAGGCTCCAGACCTGGAATCTGCAAGGTAAACCAGCAGCAGTGGGACCCATTTTCTCTACTCAGCGTTAACATTTGCAGCCAGGTGTTGCTCCTCTATGATCTTCCATTCATTCCTTAAGTATCTGTTGAGTGCCTATCAGCCTGGCACAGGAGGAATTAATATCCTAGTGGTGGGAGAAAAGCAATTCTCACTTAAATAAACACAGTGATTTTCGATAGTAGTAAATACCACTATCTTATATTCAAAGGCATTTCTGAGGAGTGGACATGAGACTGAGCCATGGAGGTTAAGGATCCAGCCCTCTAAGATTTGAGCAAAAGTCTTCCACTAGAAGGAACAGCCCTTGCAAAGGCCCTGAGGCAAAAACAAGGAATAGAAAGACTAGCGTGGCTGGGGCAGAGTAAGTGGGGACAGAGTGACAGGAGCTAAGGTTGGGAGGTGGGCAGGGGCTGGTGCAGACACGTGGGAGCTTCTGGGCCACTGGAGGTCCATGCATTTTATCCTGCATGTGGTGGAAAGCCGTCAGTGGTTTTAAGCTAGGGATCGAAACTGCAGCCTCATGGATACTAGTCAGGCTCCTGACATGATCCCTGCTGTGGCTTGGGTTGGATTCCTGGCCTCCACATGCCATGAGCATGGCCAAAAAAAAAAAAAAAAAAAAAAAGACTAAGAGACTAAGAGATAAAATAGAAATGTGTTAGTTTGGGATTTGTAGATGCAAACTATTGCATGTGGAGTGAATAAGCAATGAGGTCCTGCTGTACAGCACAAGGGACTCTGTCCAATCACTTGTGATGGAACATGATGGGAGATATCAGAAAAAGGATTTATATAACTGAGTCATTTTGCTGTTCAGCAGAAATTGACAGAACATTGTACATCAACTATAATTAAAAATTAAATTAAATTAAAAAATAAAATAGAAATGGCTTAAGCTAAAGGCTGTAGGACAGAGTCCAAGGGCCAGAAGCACCAGGCAGGCTGAGCGTGGAACCTCATGGGCTTTTCTAAGCCTGGGTTATCTTCAGGGCACCCCTGCGAGCTGAGCTCCCTGGACAGCTGTGCCTTCTGTCAGAGCCTCCAGTAAGTGCCCCTCCCTAAAATATCCATTGGGGAAAGGCATTCAGTGGTGCCTCCCCTGCAGCTGGCATGCCCAGTCAGTCGGCCCAGGCCCTTCAACCATGGCTCTTAGGATGAGAATTCCAGAGGCCTCACAATTCATGGATTGTCACAACGGAAACTTTTTTTTTTTTTTTTTGCTTTTTAGGACCGCACCTGCAACATATTGAGGTTCCCAGACTAGGGATCAAATCAGGGCCACAGCTGCCAGCCTATACCACAGCCACAGCCACAGCCACAGCCACAGCCACAAGGGATCCAAGCCACGTGTGCAACCTACACCACAGCTCACGGCAACGCCGGATCCTTAACACAAGGCCAGGGACGGAACCAGCATCCTCATGGATAATAGTCAGGTTCATAACCTGGGCTGAGTCACAATGGGAACTCCAGAAACCCTTTTTTTGTTGTTTTTTTTTGGCTGCCCCCAAGGCACGTGTTGCACCACTGCAGCAACCTGAGCCACAGCAGTGACAACACTGGATCCTTAACCTGCTGAGCCACCAGAGAACTCCCAGAAGCCCTCTTTAAAGATGATTTTGCACATCTGGAAATTTTTACATATATTATATATATTGTATATTTAATGCATGTGTTATATAAAACATGAATTATATATAACATTACATTATATATATAATATAAATGACTATATACAAAATTCTATATATAATTATATACCTATATATTTTAGAGATAGCTATCCATCCCTCGGGCCAGCAATCCCACATACAGAACCTATCTCAAAGATATAATAGCAAAATATACTAAACAGGGTGAAAAGATCTATTCATTGCAGCACTATCTACAAAACCCAACTACTGAAAACAGCTGAAACATTTGGAGTAGAAGACTGGCTCAATAAACTGTGGTACATCCACAGGAACAGAATACTATTCAGCTGTGATAAGGGCTGCAGAAGAGTTCTATCTGCAACTCCGATATAACAAAAATATACTGTTAATGAAATTAGCATGGAATAGAAGAGCTTTGGAAAAAGAAGGAGTGGAATACAAACATAAGTATGTTTTTGCTTATATTTTTTAAGATTGAATAATGGAAAGATAAATCAAAAAAGTAACTTTAAAATTATTACCTATACAGAGAAAGAGGAAAAAAGATTAGGGGACAAGGACAGAAGCTAGACTGCTCAGAATAAAACTTTTTGTATAGTTTTGACTTTGGAAGCATGTAAATGTTTTAGATAAATAAGTTAAAAGAAAAAAAAGAATTCCTAAAAATGTAAAATAAACTCAGTCAAATGGCATTCACTGTGTATCAAGTCGATAACATAGCCATACACAGAAAAATTACTTTGACTTAAGTAAGAATGTCAGATCCTTAAGGATGCCAGGTCCTTAACCTGCTGAGCCACCTGGGAACTCTTACTTTGATTTTAAAACACAATATTTTTTTTTTTTTTTTTTTTTTTT
>PVHT021183519.1:966402-1064938 GCA_004024745.2 Catagonus wagneri | reverse complement strand
AAAAATATTTTGCAAGTCAGTACTGGAAAGCCAAACAAAACCTGCCTGGAGGTGAGATTTGTTCCACAGATTGCTGTTTTGTGATCTCTGACACCACACCATGTAATGCATTATACAGCCACGCATTAATAATTGGTTGACATTCTCAGCAGCTGGGTCACACGGCCAGGACAACTGAGGTTGTCCATATCTGAAATGCCCAGATCCCCTCTGCATGCAAACAGCTGTCACACCAGGCATTCCTCTGCACTGAACTCTGAACTGAACACAGGCTACAATTATGTCTATCAAATTGCATCTTGTTGTTTGTCAGAAACATTTGTCTCTGGATTGGCTTCACTCTTCCTCCAAATTCTACTGAATTTGGACTCCCTTCCAGCTTTGTATCATGCACAGTTTTAATAAGCCTATCTTCAGCCAAGCCACCTACAGTTCCTAGTAGGATTCGTTTCTGCAGCACCATGATGGGAACTCCCAAGCCAAGCCACCTATAAAGGTCAACCTGTGTGTACACCACAGCCACCGCCACAGCCACGCCAGATCTGTGCAGCGTCTGTGACCTACAGCACAGCTCACAGCAATGCCAGATCGTTAACCCTCTGAGCAAGGCCAGGGATAGAACCCGCAACCTCATGGTTCCTAGTTGGATTTGTTAATCGCTGTGCCACAACGGGAACTCCTCAAGCTACCTTCTGAGTTCATCCACTTCCAATTTACCCATCTTCCTCCTTGAAGCCACCAAAGCATTGCATAAAGGCCTAATCCACTAGTTTTATGGTGACAAGAGTCCCACCTCCTTTGTATAATATAGGTAGTAGTTTATGGTTCTTATAGCATTTTCCAATAATTTTCTGACTTGACCTTTATCACTCATCCCGACCTATAAAAACTCTATCAAAATCACATTATGACATTGCTCTACAATCTGCCAGTGGTCCATTTGTTTGTAATCCACTAATAACCTCCTAGCTGGTGATTTCTAGATTAAATAGAGCAAGGGTAACAAAATTTAGCTTCTTACCTTCCCACTTCACCATCTCACCAGAAAAAGAGGTCCCCAAACCACCAGCAATCCAGTAAAAACCTACAGGGATAGAAACAATATTTAAGAGTAAAAATGTTGTAACCACAAGAGTTGACAGAAAATGGAATGTGTTGCCTTCTGAGGAAGTGACATTTTGATGCTGGAACTTTCCAAATAGGAGCTAGGGATTTGTAGAGGGGATTCCAACATGGATAGGGAGTTGCGGGAGGATGAACCTGCTCTCTGCTCAGCTCTTGGAAGCATCTAACAAGTTCTTGTAGCCATAAGCTCTGAAGGTTAAAACATACACTTGGCAAGTGTGACCATTTTTATGCTTTGTAACATTTTAAAATTAATTGCCTTTTAAAAAGCAGTTTTCAGCAAATGTTTTTTTAAATGCCAACCTTTTCTCCATCGTTCAAAATTGGAAAGAAATCTATACAGTGGAATATTATTCAGCCATAAAAAAGAAATGAGGTACTGACACCGGGAGGACATGGATGAACCTTGAAAACGTTAGGCTAACTGAAAGAAGCTAGTCACAAAAGACCACATTTTATATGATTTCATATGAAAGTCCGTAATAGGGAAATGTAGACAGAAAGTAGATTAGTGGCTATTTAGGGATGAGGTGGGATGAGCGCTAAAGGACACAGGATTTCCTACTGAGTTGATGAAAATGTTCAAAAAACGCCTGTGGTGATGGTTGCACCTATCAGCGAATATACTAAAATCCAGTGAATTGTATGTACACTTTAACTGGGTGAATTGTAAGGTATAGGAATTATATCTCCCTAAAGATTTTTTTTTTAATTAAGCAAACTGGCGGGGGGCTGGGGGGTGCGGATAGATACTTGTTTCCAGGCTGGCTAGATTTCCAACAGGGAGCACTCACCATGTGCTGACGATGAGCCTATGTTTGAAGGGGTCTGGTCCAGCGAGGATCTGGCGGCCAGGGTAGGTGAGGTGGGTGGACCTTCTCCCATTTCAGGTGGCGTGGGGCTCCTCCTTCGGGATCTGGGGCTGCGATTAGAAGACAGACAAGGGCTCCACCCTCCATCCACTTTTCTCTGAGCTTTCTAGGTCTTGCCTCTCACCACTCCTGGTAGTATTTACATCCCAGGAGTTAACTACTAGCACGTCCAAAACAACAGCTGAAACCACTCTTGCGGGAGAACGCGTCCAGGAGGCCTCTCATCCCGGCTAAACTTGTTCCCTACTTGGCCCAGCTTCCTGGGGATGTGGAGCGCCCCCACCCCTTGGCGAAGCAGCCCCCGGCCTCCGAGGAGTGTTCGCGTGCGGGCACATTTCCTGCTCCCTGGGAGGGCTTCTGAACCTGGGACCGGCGGCAAGCAAGAAAGGTCACCCGCCGCTCTGATATCCCTAGAAAACGTCTGTTCTCCGGTCTTGCCAGCAAATTCCACCACTCCTGACTGACACGCGGGAGAAGGGGCACAGGGGAGGGGGAGAGAACGGCCCAGGCACCTTTCCCAAGCTCTGCAAGTCCGCCCAGGGAGGCCTGGAGGCCTGGGCAGGGGAGGAGAGCCTGCGGTCTAGGAGCTCCGCGAGTCGGAGGGAGGAGGCCATGACTAGTTAGTAGCAGTTAAAAGCGAGGAGGACGACCGCTCCCCTTGAGCCCCTGCTCTTGGGCCTCGGGCTCCAACTCCCGAGAATGGAGGCCCGGCTCGGGCAGCGGCCGGGAACCTGAGCCGGGAGCTCAGGCACGACTCACAGAGGGGGCGCCTGGGATCGTCGGTGAGCGAGGCCCAGGTAGAACACCAGGACGCCATCACCTGTGCAGCGCCCCGGGACCTCCTGTCTGCATCACCGGTACAGGGACCAGGGGCTGGGAGCCGTTCAAGGACATGCCTAGGAAGAGGGAGCAGCATGCAAATGTCAGGTTCCGGCGGCTTGGTGGTGAGCGGCGGCAACAAGTAGCTTGGAGACAGAGGAAGAAGCGCCCCTGTTTCTAGTCCGCCGAGGAGCGGGGCTGGTAGGCAGAGCAGCCAGAGGAAGGAACTGAAGAAACTAAAGAAAGACTGACTGGATTCCTTAGGCGAAGAGATAAAAGTGTGACAGAGGTATACAAAAGAGTCGTGCTCCAGGTGAGGCTCGAACTCACAACCTCGGCATCGCTCTGCATGTACTGCCGTATAAGTACCGCGCGCTAACCGATTGCGCCACTGGAGCTCCGCTTACCGCGCTTCGCGAAGGCTCTATCAGAGTTCACCCAGGCCCTCTGCGGACCTTTACGGAGCATGCGCACCAACGGCTCACTGCTCGGCGGGAACAAGCCCCGGCCCGAAACCCCGCACCTTCCGGTCCGGCTATCCCCCGGCCGAGGGAACGCATACAGGCTGCGAAGGTCTTCCTCCGGGACGTCAGGATTGTTTGGCAGGGACCTGGAAAGAGCGCAGCCCGCCTCCCTCGGCAGCTCGGGAGGAGGAGCCTCGGACGCTGCAGTCTCATACTAGCTCCGCATCCTCCGTGTGGAACTTCGCTTCCCGGGAGCGGACCCCGCGAGGAGCAGGCCTAGCGCAGGAGCCAGGCTGCGGCCGGCGGGTGGGCCTTGTTGCGAGGGTTGGGGCCGAGCGGGGTGACCTCGGCTTCAGAGACCGCAGATGCCCTGGGCGGCCGCCCCTGCTCCGCACCGCCGCGTGACCCTTGAGCTGGGGGATCCCCTCCACTCTTCCGCGCCGCGCTGGAAAGTCGGCGGGAGCGGGAAAACCCAGAATGAACGAAACCCGCGCCAGCCGGTGGGGAAGCCAGGACGCGCCTGGGCCGAGGTGGTGACCGAGTTTCCCACACCAAAACCGGCGGGCGTTTAACCATCATATCCATGTCTTGCCCCCAAGGCTTTCTGCTGCCCCTTCTTCCATCCTGAGCAGGGTGCTTGGGGCACTCAGGCTGAAGACGTGTCCTAGAAATCGTGCCAAGCCATGGGTATTCCAGGAACACGATGATAGCCCAAGCCTTCCTCAGGTTGCAGGCTAAGCACCACGTGTTTTGTTGGGCCACAATGTGCATGTTTTGTTTAATAAAGCGAGTCACTAACATTTAAAATAAAGACGTCCCATACAAATATCTGGAAATCCATTACTTCTTTTAAAACCAGAAAGGGTAAACACTGTACCCAGGGCCCAATTATGACCGTCCAGTGCCCTAGGCACTTTTGTCTTGGTGGGCCCCTTCCTCCATCAAAAAGAAAAAAAATGTTTTAAACTACATTTTGCAACTGCAAAACAAAGCCAGCTATAATCCAGGTTGGATCTATTGCTACTTTTTTTTTTCATATTTCAAAAAAAAAAATTAAATGCAAACATTTTTGCAGGTCCTAGGTACTGTGCCAGCTGTCCCCGACTGATAACTCTGCTGCCAGCCTGCATCCTTCAGGGAGGGTAGCTGCAGCTACCTCCACAAAGTAACCCCCTCCCCACCCTCTCTTCCTCTGGGGTTGCCAGGATTGTCTCTTGGGCCTCTGTTGGTATGCTAGTTACCCTGTTTGGTGACCTCTGCTTTCCTGGGAGAGCCAAAAGAGCCAACAGAATACTCTGTTTTTTGGAACCGGCATGAGCAAGTGATAAAGATCATGCATAATCAGCTTGATGGTGACTTGCCCACCTTAACAGGTTGTGTTAGGGTGATGAGTGCCAAGCTGCCAAGCGGTAGGATTGTAGAAAGCCTTGGAATTCGAGCAGAAGGGATTAGAGTGATCAGGCAGATGAGGAGACAGGCACAGGTTCTTTGTAGGGCAGAGGCCTCTTTAAGGTGGTGTTTTTAGGAAGTTCAATGCCATGTGCAGACTGGGTTATACAGCCAGAGATAGGTGAGCCTCCCCAGATGGTTTTGTAAACTGTGGGAGACACACATTTAGAGCAGGAGCTCAGAAAGGAAGTGGTCAACACCCCTGCAAGATCCCATCAGGCAGGAGGCAGGTGGTGGGATGCAGAACTATGTACAACATGCCAGGGATGTTTTATTTTCCCCCAGACCAGGGATCAAACCCGCATCACACCAGCAACCCAAGCTGCTGCAGTGACAATGCCAGATCCTCAACCCCCTGTACCAAAAGGGAACTCCAAGGATTAGGGCTCCTTGGAGCATGCATTGGCAAGTCCAGGGTAAAGCAAAGGCAGCAGAGAGTGAGCCTTTGAAATAAATGCCTCCCAAAATATGGAACAGGCTATAAAGGTGAGGGGAAGGCAGCACCTGACACAGCCTATGGGAACTGAAATTCCTTAGTCCCCAAGGAAATTGGGGCTCTAAAGGAGGAAACTAGTGAGGGCAATGCTGAACCTAGAGGGGGCAGTGTCAGACCCTCTGCTACCAGAGAGATTTTTCAGCAAGAACAAATAAGTATCCTGAGAACTTCAAATCACTTAACCTCATATATTCTAACCCTGAAAAGAAATGAACTAAGAGTCTGAGCCGTGGCCCTGCCTGGCTGTGTGACCTTAAGTAAATCTCTTACTCTTTCTGGGCCTAAGTTGCCTCATTTATAAACTGAGGGGTCTAGACCAGATAATGCTATAAAACTTGGTTGTGATGATTTTTGTACACCTATAAATATAATAAAATTCAATAAGTAATTTTAAAAAAGAGAAACACCAAAAAAAAAAAAGAAAACTTTTTAGCTTATCCTGACTGGAGAATTTTTTTTATCATGTATACGCTTGACAACACCCTGCAATTATTTCATCATATATTAATTTGTGTGATGTGTAATGATGTGATTTTTAAAATAAAACTTTTAGATAAAATTTGGTTGTGATGATTGTTGTACACCTATAAATGTAGTAAAATTAATTATAAAATAAAATAAAACTTTTAGATATATGTATAATGTTAGAATAATCTTGAGTAATACACCCAGTATAAGACTAGTCTCAACTTTTTTCCATTTACCATGTAATGCAAAATATTTAATTTACTTGAATTATGTAAGGGAAAAGCATGCTTTGCTAACAACTTTTAAAAGACCTTGTATCATATTGGTCTTAAAACAAATGTATATTAAAATGTATGAAATTTAATGACTCATTGTAGCATCAAAAATAGACACAAACTGCTTTTTTAAATGAATGTTTATAATTTATGCTTTTTGCACTTTAAAAAACTGGTATATTTTTACTGCCTTCATGTTTTTGTGTCTAAATGATGAGCTAAAACAGAAGGGTTCTGATGCTTTATGCAAGAACCATTCTGCAAATAACACAAAGTGGGTATGGATAGTCTTTATTCCTAATAATAAAAGGCCAAATTGGATATAATGATCACTGTCGTCTGTTTTAAACACACCGACTCTGCCCTGCTCCGTGACCCCACCAGCCAGAGCCATGCTTTGGCCTCTCAGGGGAAAGAAGGTGCGGGAGGAACACTGGAGGGCCTTCCCCGCCGCTGCGCTTTTCTTGTGGCTCCTACAGCACAGCTGCCAGTGGGTGGCTTCCAGTCAGATTTTGTCATCATGCAGCACAGTCTCCTGCTTGCCAACCCCAGCCTGCGGCACCTCAGCAAACTTCTCTGCCATCCAGCAAGCGCCCACCACGCCCCTCCCCAGGAGCTGTGAGTCTCAGCTTTGGCGGGGAGGGAGGGCCTTTTCCAAGTTTATCCTTCCGTGGGTTCTCTCTGTCATCTCTGGAGGTAGCTGCTGCTCCCTTTTATCCCTTATTTCTGTATCCTTTAGAGTTCCTTTTGCCTCTCTTTAGCAGTTAGCCTGCACGTACTAGTTAACAGTTCTTTATATTGAATTTTCCTTGTTCAAATTACTGGTGTGGTTTCTGCCTCCTGACTGGATCCTGGCTGGATCCTAATTCTTTCTTTCACTTGTCATGTAAGAACAAAACCTTTCGAGGAATAGAGAGCATGGCAGTAGGTGAGTAAGAATTACACACTCACACAGCGCTTACCACGTGCCAGGCACTGTTCTAAGAACTTTACACCTTATGAACTAATTGAGTCCTCATGCCCACCCTATAAACAGTATTTTCTATTACACATGAGGAAACTGAGGCACAGTCAGGCTGCCTAAGTAAGTGGTAGAGCCGGGATTCAAATACAGACTGTGTTACTTTCAAGAGTCCAGGCGCTAAGGAGTCCCATGAAGGTCACCCTCAGGAGAGGCTCTAATCCTGGCTCACAGAGACACCGCATGATGGTGGTCAAAGGGTTCCACCTTGAAATATGGGAAAGATCAGGCAGAACAAGGACCCCTCGAGAGATGCAAATGGGATCCAGGAATGCTGGGGCACACAAACAAATGTCCAAGGCCCTGGAGCTGAGATGCAGTAATTCCTCTGTCAGTTCTGGCAACAGTTGAATCCAAATCTACTGGACCAGGTACAGGATGGCAGGTCTTAGAGACTAAGCACAGATAATGATGGGGTTCTTCTCTTTGAGAGGAGGAAGAGTCTTAGCAGAGGCAGCCTGGGAATTCTGGTGTTCCAGTGACATTCAGGGCTGTCCTTAGGTCAAAATTTTGGAGTAAGAAGGAGTTCCTGTCATGGCTCAGTTGTTAACAAATCCAACTAGGAACCATGAGGTTGCGGGTTTGATCCCTGGCCTTGCTCAGTGGGTTAAGGATCTGGTGTTGCCGTGAGCTGTGGTGTAGGTTGCAGACACGGCTCGGATCCCGCGTTGCTGTGGCTGTTAGACCCTTAGCCTGGGAACCTCCATATGCCACGGATGCGGCCCTAGATAAGACAAAAAAGAAAAAAAATTTTGGAGCAAGAAAACGCACCCTATGGGACTGAAGGAAGATAATGAACTGGAACCTTTGTTCATATCTCTGTTTAGCCAACAGCTGACTGAGTGGCTTCAATAATATTTCTTTACATGTATACACCACAGTTGGTTAGCCATTCCCCTATTAATGAACGTCTTGGGTTATTTTCGGAGTCATTATAAACAAAGCTGCTAAGAGCACCCTTGTACAAATTCTTTTGCTTTCATTTCTTTTCAGTCAATCCAAGAGTGGGATTGCTGGGTCATAAGGTTGGGTTTTGTATAGCTTTTTAAAAGCATTTTTTGAGTGTGGTAAAACATACAAAACGTAAAATTAGCCATTTTAAGTGTACAATTCAGTGGCATGAAGTTCATTTACCTTATTGTGCAACTGTCCCCACTGTCCATCTCCAGAACGATTTCATCATCCCAAACGAAAATCTGTACAGATTAAACAATAAACTCTCCATCTCCCTTCCCTCAGGCCCTGATAACCATTCTTCTGCTTTCTGTCTCTACAAGTCTGACTATTCTAGGTAACTTACATAAATGAAATCGCACACGGCATTTATCCTTTCGTGTCGGGCTTGTTTCGGTTAGCGTTATGTTTTCGAGATTTACCCACGTTACAACATGTGTCAAAATTTCATTCCCTTCCCATTGTATGTATATACCACATTTGTTTATCCATTCATCAGCTGATAGACTCTTAGGTTGCTTTCATCTTTTGGCTCTTGTGAATTATACTGCTATGAAGATGAGTACACAAATATCTGTTCAGCGTCCTGCTTTCACATCTTTTGCATATATACCTGAAAGTGGAATTGCTGGATCTTGTGATAATTATGTTTCGTTTTTGTAGGAACCATCATACTGTCTTTCACAGCAGCTACACGTCATTTTATGCTCCCACCGGTAATGTACAAGGATTCCAATTTCTCCACATCTTTACCAAGACTTATTTTCTGTTTGTTTGGGGTTCTTTTTAATGAGTTATCCAACTGGGTGTGAAGTAGTATCTCATTGTGATTTGGGTTTGCCTTTCCTTAATAATTAGTGCTGTTGAGCATCTTTTCATGTGCTTATTGACCATTTGTGTATCTTCTTTAGAGAAATGTCTATTCAGATCCTTTGCCCATTTTTAATTAGGTTGTTTGGTTTTTTGTTGTTGAGTTTTTTGTGCTCTTTATGTATTCTGAATACGAATCCCTTACTAGATATGTTACAAATACTCTATCCATTTTGGGGGTTCCCTTTTCATTCTCTTGATAGTGTCCTTTGATGCACAAAAGTTTTTAATCGTGATGATTTCTATGTTTCGTTTTACAAGAAACTGTCAGATCTTTATTTCCAAAGTAGTTGTGCCATTTTATACTCTTACCAGCAATGCTGAGCATTCCAGTTACTCTGAATCCCTGTCAGCACTTGGTGTTGGCAGTCTTTTTCGTTTTAGCCATTCTGCTGGGTGTGTAATAGTATCTGGCTGTAGATTTAATTTGTATATCCCTGATGACTAATGGGATTGAGCATTTTTTGCTTATTGGCTATTTGTAAATCTTTGTGAAATGTTTGTTCAAAGCACTTTGTTGGTTTTTTTTTTCATTTGTTTTGTCTTTTGTGTCTTTTGGGTTTTGATCATCTTTGAAATTAAGTTGTAGAAATGGCTGATATTCCTGTTTTCTCACCTGTAGGTAGCAAGTATGAATTCCCCCATGATACCTGGGCCAAAAGAAATGCCAGGCTCAGCCACAGTCCACAGTGCTCTGGACTCATAAGTGCCCACAAATGTCCACGCCCATCCAGGGCATGTGGGACCCGTGGCAGGAAGAATGAGGGGGACGTTGTGGGATGTGGGGGGGAAGGGGCGGTGGGGTGTCTAACACAGAGTGATCCGAAGGGAGGTAGCATTCATGGCCCCCGGCAGAGGGAGCAAAGAGGACCTATGATCTCCAGAATATTATCTCTACGGGAGGAAGGAGGAAGGAAAGGGAGGTGGAAGAGCCCACTGGCCCTGCAGCCAGAACAATGGGAATGTAGCTGGTATATAACCCAAACCAAGAGCTCATAGCTCCCCGAGGAGTTTCTGCCCGTGAGACAACAGAGACATAAACTTTCAGCTCTATTTGCAGAGAGCCCTGAAAAGCTGACAGTGACCGCCATGCAGATGAAGGGCTTTCTCCTCAGCTGCCCCACCCTGCCCTGACCAGTGGGGTCTTAGCTGCAGTTGCGGGCTCCATCCCAGGGCCAATAGCCAACTCTGATCACGTTAGAGAGGCAGGACGCTGAAGAGTTAACGTTGTTTACTGTTTAATGACCGATCTTAGAACCTAGCCCTCTTTGAGTTGCAAATCATCACCACAAAGAAATCTTCTAATGTAGACAAATAAGCTAATAAAAACATATCAGTCAGGAGACAGAAACCAAGCCAGTTATTTAACAAAGAGCACTGTCAAAAGTTGTTTAACAAAACAAGCTGTGAAACAAAAAAGCTGTTTAAACTGTACCTTTAAAGTTGTTAACTAGTAGCTGAAAAGTCCAAAAAAAAAAATCTGTAGTATCACAGAAGTAGTAAATGCAAGACACAATCACTGCCCACCTAGGGCTGAGGGAACCAAAGAAGTCGAATTACTAAAACCTGGAAGACGGAGGAAGACTTCTGCAGAACTGAAACTCAAACCTCTGGAAGGGCACACCAGCTTATGCAATCAGGACCTCTGATGGGGTCACTTTTAAAGGTGATTCTGCCAAGACCTGGAAAAACTGCAAACTGGATTGAGAAACTGCTAAAGGAAGGAGCCAAGGTGATGAGCCCAGGAGCCACACACAGGCAGACAGGGGACAGACAGGAAGCAACCAGGAGGGAGCAAGTCCCTGCAGTCTCCCTCTGTTACCTCCACTTTGCAAGCCTAATAGAACCATCTGGCAAAGCATTAATGAAGTTTGCAGAATCCCAGCCCCTGCATCATAATGCAGAATTCAGAAAGTGAGTGAGCAGCTGAGAGACAATAACTTAATAACTGGTTAGTATGTTCAGAAACACATTAAGACATCTAGGTATTGCCAGGATAAAACTTTTATTTTATTTATTTATTTTGTCTTTTTTTGCCTTTATGTAGAGCCGCACCCGTGGCATATGGAGCTTCCCAGGCTAGGGGTCTAACAGGAGCTGTAGCCGCCGGCCTTCGCCACAGCCACAGCAACGCGGGATCCGAGCCGCGTCTGCAACCTACACCACAGCTCGCGGCAACGCCGGATCCTTAACCCACTGAGTAAGGCCAGGGATCGAACCCACAACCTCATGGTTCTTAGTCGGATTCGTTAACCACTGAGCCACGAAGGGAACTCCCAGGATAAAACTTTTAAATAATAATCTAAACGACATTAACATAGACATTGCCAGTAGGGAATTCAGTCTTGCCCAGATTCTTTTGTCCTTACCTTGGTCTTGGGGTAGATATAGGTGCGGATTAACAATACACATTATTAGAAATCTGTAAATCTAAATATATGCATGTATTTAAAGAATAACTACTAGATCCATAGATATAGAATGCAAAGTTGGGAAATGGGTCAACAAGCTTGGTCAAGGAGTCATGGCTCAGTGGCCAAAAAATCCATGAGGATGCAGGTTCGATCCCTAGCCTTGCTCAGTGGGTTGAGGGTCTGTTATTGCCATGGACTGTGGCGTAGGTCGCAGATACAACTGGGATCCCGCGTTGCTGTGGCTGCGGTGTAGGCCGGCGGCTACAGCTCAGATTAGACCCCTAGCCTGGGAACCTCCATATGCCGCACGTGCGGCCCTTAAAAAAAAAAGCAAAAAAACTTGGTCGAAAGCCAGGTGTAGTAGACTTGGTTCACTACCTTCCAAGCATCATTCGCCGCCTCCCAGTGAATATCTCCCCCCTCCCCCATGACCACACACTTTGGGGGAAGCCAACTCCATCTCTAGCTTCAAATACAGATTTTTTTTTTTGGTCTTTTTGCCTTTTCTAGGGCCGTACTTGAGGCATATGGAGGTTCCCAGGCTAGGGGTCTAATCAGAGCTGTAGCCGCCGGCCTACACCGCAGCCACAGCAACACGGGATCTGAGCTGTGTCTGCAACCTACACCACAGCTCACGGCAACGCCGGATCCTTAACCCACTGAGCAAGGCCAGAGATTGAACCTGCAACCTCATGGTTCCTAGTCGGATTCGTTAACCACTGCGCCATGACCGGAACTCCTCAAATACAGATTTTAATTTGACGAAATCAATCAGAGTATCCCACTGCCTTCATTCCAGTAATTGGTGCAGGGGTGGGCGTGTAAACTGTGTATTGCCAGTAACACATCTGGTTGTCACCTGGGGGCACTTGGCATTGTCTGGAGACATTTTTGGTTGTCCCACCTAGGAGAGAGTTGCTAGCGTCTCGTGGAGAGAAGCCACAGAGCTGCTAAACATCCCACAATGCAAAGGCCAGCTCCCCATAGCAGTTACCCATAATGTCAATGGTGCTAAAGTTTGAGAACCCCTGGACTAAAGGAAAAGCTGTGGATAGTTTACATCCCTTGTCCCTTCAGGACACTAGACTTGGGAGGAAGCGGATGCTTCAGGGAGCAGATCTGAGGAATGGAAAGAACCAGGGTCCATGATGACACCGCTAGGTCACGAGCTCATTCTCTCTCTGGGCATCCAGTTGCGTATGCCTTTAACTTTCAATTGATTAAGCCACTGTTTAACTGGGGTCTTTATTATTTGCACCCATAAGCACCCAGAGAAACTAGGAAAGAGAATATTTGTGTAACACAACAGGTTAAACTAATAGAAACATTTAGAACTACATTCTAGGAGTTGCCATTGTGGCTCAGCAGTGACGAACCCAGCTAGTATCCATGAGGATGGATCTGGCGTTGCTGTGGCTATGGTTTGGGCCAGCAGCTGCAGCTCCAATTCAACTCCTAGCCTGGGAACTTCCATATGCTGCAGGTGCGGCCCTAAAAAAGCAAAAAAATAAAATAGAACTATGTTCTAAGCGGAGACTACACATTCACAAAATTGACCATTGACAAAGTTGCAAAGGAAATCTTAATACATTCCTCCCCAAAATAATATGCAGACAGTCTTCACTCACCACCCTGCAATAAAATGAGAGACAAAAACCAAAAAAAAAAAAAAAAAGATTAGCCCAACAAAAAAAAAAACTTCAAATCAACCATAGGTCTAGAAATTTTAAAAAAGACTTGTAAATAATTCAAGCTAAAGGGAAAGCAGGACCAGAACCAGATTTCCGAGTAACCAGTACAGTTCACAATATAGCCCTTTTACTCACATTTGTTCTTAAAAATTTGCTGAATTATATGAAAATGAGAGAAAGTGGGAGAGAGAAGGAGGCAGAGACAGACAAAGGTGGGTTGGGATAGGGGTCAGCTGGAGAAACTAGTTCAGTTGATTGAGAAATTAAAGAGATCAGACTGTTAGCAGCAGCCAGGCTCAGAAGCATCTACTGGTTTCAGTGAGCTGGGTAGGCCACTGTCATCTCGGGGGGACCAGAGCCAGGTACCTGCAAGCAGAACGGGCTCTGATGAGCTCCGGTCCAAGGGCAGAGCCTGCTTCTGATTCCATGGTGACGAGGAGCTCCTGCGTGCGGAGAGAAGAGCGGGCTGCTGTGAGCTGGTAAGTTCCAGAAACTAACAGGAGCCCATGGGGCATTAACTGGAAGGAGTCCAGATGGCTGTGACTAAACAATGCCAGAATGCTCAGATGAAATTTGAATTGTTGATTTTCTGAACATTGAGTCAAACTGGTGTTCAACACCAGAGCCAAGAGGCGTCCCAGTTGAATAGACATCGTGTTTTATCCACGCAGCACATGCCAAATGGCATATTTGACAGCGACTATGCAGCAGATTATTTAGCCTGTAGTTAGGGTTCATCTAGATAGCTCAGACCCCAAACAGTCACTTGTGACCTCAATTACTCACGTTATTTGACTAGTTAGATTAAAATCTAGGGTAACTGTCATTCTTTTCTTTGAATGTCATGAACGTCTGTTGGGCTGAAATCATGGTGGGTTTTTTTCCCCTTTAGTGTGAGTTCATTCATGCCGTTATCTACCTACCCACCCATCCGTCCATTTAACAAATATCAGAAGTGCACCTCACACGTCATAGATCTTTGGTGTTTCATGTGTCACTGTTTGCGTCTCCCCTGATGACTAGCAGACGGGAAAGGTTAAGAATATGGTTTGAGTTATTTTCGTGCCAAATAGATCTTAGAAGGAAATGCTCAGGAAAAAAAAGTTCTAAATAAATAACTTTAAAAGAAGGAAAAAGGGGGTGGGGGGAGAGGCAGGTGCTGGTAGAGAGGAAACAGAGGGGGCCCGGCGGAGGAGGGAGGTGTGAGTCCCTGTGTCTGAGGGTGCTGAGAAACCCCACCCACCCCAGGCATCAGGGAAGGGCAACATGAGATGAGGGGCAAGGATCGGAAGAGTTTCCAACTTCTTTCTTTCCTTTTTTTTTTTTTGGTCTTTTTAGGGCCGCACTGGAGCATATGGAGGTTCCCAGGCTAGAGGTCCAATCCGAGCTATAGCACCCGCCTGCACCACAGCCCCAGCAAAGCAACACCAGATCTGAGCCGCCTCTGCGACCTACACCACAGCTCGTGGCAATGCTGCATCAACCCCCAGAGCAAGGCGGGGCACTGAACTCGCATCCTCCTCGTGGTTACTAGTCAGATTCGTTTTTACTGAGCCAGGACAGGGAACTGCCCAATTTCTTAAACCCTACAGTCTAGATTGTGGTGCCAGAGCCTTCTCCCCCACCTCTCTCTCACCTGCTACCTCCAGCTCTGCCCTCTTCACGCGCGCGCGCACACACACACACACACAGTTTTCCTAGGAACTGTGAGTCAGGAGGAGGAAAGAAGAAAGTAGGGGTCCGCGGTCCCTTCCCCCAGGAATCCCGTTACAGCCTCTCACCCTAGTTTGGAATCATAACTCGGGTTTGTTGCCCTCCCCACACTGAACCCCAGATTCCTGAGGTCCTACTGTTGGGTTCTTCATCTGTAAAACTCATCATAAATTGCCGTGTGCTTTGAGTCTGTCCCCAAGACATGGAAGGAGTGCAGAACCGTGCTGGGCACCTTGTCCGTGCTCCGCCTGCCCCTTGCGAGCGTGGGTGAAGGGACCGCGCTCTCCAGCCCCGGCGGGCGGGTCCCTGCCGTGCATTCCGCCGGGCTCCGAGCTTTGCTCCCACCACCGCTCCTGGCGTCGTCTCCCGAACCGGTCACAGGCAAAGCCGAGCGGGCCGCGCCTGACAAATCGTCGGGCTCTGGGAGATCCTTGTGAGACGACAGGGGTCTAACCTCAATCGGGGCCTATGGTGGCCGCTATGCAACCCGAGGTGGCCGTGTAGAGGCTCCCAGTTTTCAGATGAGAAAACTGAGGCCTCAGCCCAGTGCTACTCCCCTGTACTTAGGCTCTTGGGTTTCCAAAGCCTTTCCTTCTTACAGGTTTCCTTTGGGACTTTCTGGGAAAGTCTGGAGACAAGGGATCAGGAAGGTTCTGAATCTTGTGTCTGACGCCTGGATCGGGAGCCCCACTCCCGCGCGGGTGGGCAGGGCGCCGGGTCAGTGCGGCAGGGAAGCGGGGCGCCTGGGTCACGGGGCCTGGCAGGGGCAGACCGGTCTGGCGGGAGAGCCGAGGGCTCTAGACCAAAGTCCGTCAGAGGCCAGAGCGGGGCCGGGGGCATTGCCCCGCCCTTTAACCCCCGGGATACTGATTAACCAAGCAGCCAATAGGCGGCCGCGCTGAGCCGCGCCCCTCCGACGGCGCGGAGGACGCAGCTCCAGAGCGCGGCTCCGGGGTAAAGCCATGGAGCGCCCGGTGGGAGTGAAGGCTTGGGTGGAGGAAAACCGGGCCTCCTTCCTGCCCCCGGTCTGCAACAAGCTCATGTGAGTCCCACGCCCGCCCGCATCCTGCTGCCCTCTGTCCTCACCTCCTCCTCCATCTGCACCCCTCAACTCCAACTCCGACTTCCTTGACCCAGAAGCTTGCAGAACCGGACGATGTCATCCTCGTGGTGTTCGGGGGGGGGGGGGGGGGCGGCCTGTTCCGGGTTTCCCCACCGTCGTCTGTTCCTCTTTTTGGTGACTGCGTGATTGTGGCCTTGACGTCTGAGGATGGCTTGGTGGCTGAGACTAGGAGAGATGCAGATGGCAGGCAGGTCGCAGTTCTGCGCCCCCCCGGGCTGAGAAACGGCTCTTCGACCCCCACTGACTCTCAGAGATTGGGGGGAGGGCGGGAGTGATACCGCAGAATTGCCGTAGAACCCCAAGGCCGCATCTCCACTCGGTCCAGGAAGCTGCAGGCCGAGGGCGAAGTCAGGGTCAGCTCCTGTAGAAGGGTCTTGATTTGGTGCTCTTCCCCGGCTCCCTTTCCTGGGGGCGCGCACACTCTCCCGCCCGGCCCTGCCCGTCACCTCTGCCCACAGCTCCCAGCCTCAGTCTTCCTCCAGCCCACCTCTCAGTCCCTCCCGGCGGCCCCTTCACCCCCTGCCGCTTCATTCACTGGGTGGCCTGGCCTCACGGGCTCCCCAGCCCTGGGTTCACAGTACCCAACAAGGCAGCTTCTCCCACCACGCGGCTCTGATCACTAACACCTTGGCAAGCCCGAGACTGCCAGGTGTTTTCACATCATCTCATTTAATTCTCACAGTCGCCCCTGAGGTGGGCTTTTAACAAGTAACTTGCCCACAGTCATAGAGCTCGAGCAGGACCAGGTCCCAGGGTCCAGACCCAAGCTCACGCAGGAGGCTGACTCCAAAGTCCACGCTCTCGTCACTGCGCAGTTCCTCCATGGCTAGCGTCAGCCTCCCCTCCAAACCTCGTCTCTTCTGCTATTCTTGTCACCCCCACCCTTTCCTCCACTTCATCCTGGTCCGCAGTCTAGCCCTCAGCCTTCCACTTCTTCCCCCTAATTATGTCCCACATCCGAAGGCTCCTCTCCAGCCCCCAGGGCCAGGGCTCTGGTTCCACCTGCATCCCCCTGGGCATTTCCCGGCCGCCCGCCTCCCGGCCGCCCACCCAGCCCTCCAGCGCTGCCCCAGTGTTAGTAACCACAAAATGCAGGCCCTCCCTTGACTCGTTCAGCATATGCTCACCGAGCACCTGCTCCCCGCCAGGCATCGATCTGGACCCTTAAGGTACATAGGAAGCAAAGTGACAGACGTCCCTTCCTGGTGGAACTGACATTCTGGTGGAAGGAGGATGCCAATAAGTATAAACAAACGAGAGGTGCGGGCGGGCGGGCGGGCGGGCCTGGCGGCCACAGGGCACAATGGGGTCAAGCCTGCTGGGGCTGTGGGGGAGGAGCCCTCCAGGTCTCTCCCAGCTCCTGGTGGCTTGGCTGTCATTTGCAGGCCGCTGCTGTGTCCCCCCAGTCTCTGCCTTTATCTTCACATGGCTTTCTCCTCGTGAGTGTGTCTGTGTCTAAACCTCCCCTTTTAATTAGGACACCAGGCCCACTGGATTAGAGGCTCACCCTACTCCAGTATGGCCGTCTTAACTAATTACACCTGCAGCTATCCTAGTTCCAGATTAGGTCCTATTCTGAGATACTGGGGTGAGGACTTCAACATATGAATTTGAGGCAGGTGTGTGTGTGGGGGGCGTCTGTGACGCTGCTGGAGGGTTTTGAGCGGAGGAGGGGCCCAGGCACACACGGTCACCCACACACACTCTTGGTTGCACACGGGCACGCTGGGAGGAGACTGGCGACTGACACGGACTGTGATGCAGAAACAGCCCTCTCCCCCTCCCTGCTGTCCCCGGGCTCCCTCCAGGCCCCCCACAGGCGCCTGTACCCCTTCTGCCCTCTCCCAGGGGCTGGTTCAGGACTTTGGCCCCTCGTCCATTGCAGGCACCAGAAGCAGCTCAAAATCATGTTCGTGGGAGGCCCCAACACCAGGAAGGACTACCACATCGAGGAGGGTGAGGAGGTACGCCTGCCCTGACCAGCCCTGGGGAGGGGACACCTCCCAGGCCAGCGCCGGAGCCTGTGGACAGGAGAGAGGGGTGGTCAGATGGGTGGTGGGTGAAGGGGGCACAACAGAAGCCACAGGGCAAAACTGCTGCCTGGAAGTTGCGGGCGCCCGGTGACACCCTCGATAGCTCCATCCTCGAAGGAACCCTGCCGGGAAGCCCTGGGAAAGAGTCCAGCCTCTATAGGTATGAGGGGCTCCAGCTGTTGGGCATCAGTCCACAGACTCAGGGGCCGTCCCTGCCCCAGGGGCCATGCTCTGGTCCCCATGCCCCTAAACCTGAATATACAAGATTGGCTTCCAAAATGAGGCCCAAAGGCTGAGAGGGACCTGGGCGTTCTGCTCCGGTCCCAGGAGCCAAGTTCTTCAGGAAGGGCCGGGCTGGGAGGCCCTCTTCTCCTTTAGCGGGGGCACAAAACGCATCCATGGCTGGGAGCTCTTTGACGGAGGGAGGGAAATTTGTACTTAATCCCTTTTGTACCTTGAATTTTGAACTGTATTTCCATACTACTTACCCCAAAGTAAATAAACAAAAGTAAAATTAGGAGTTCCTGTTGTGGCTCAGCAGGTCAAGAGCCCAACATGAGGATGCAGTTTCGATCCCTGGCCTTGCTCGGTGAGTTAAGGATCTGGCGTTGCAGTGAGCTGAAGAGTAAGTCGCAGATGTGGCTCGGACCCCACGTTGCTGTGACTGTGATGTGGGCCGGCAGCTGTAGCTCCAATTCAGTCTCCAGCCTGGGAACTTCCGTATGCTGCAAATACGGCTGCAAAAAGAAAAGAAAAAGTAAAAGTAGGCCCCATCTATCATCCTGGGGGTCCTGATGCTGGAGTCCAAGGTCCAGAGTCTAGCTTGGTCATCAGCCTCCACCCACATCACTGAAGTCTCAGCCGCAGCTGGGGACAGGAGGGAAGACAATCACTCACTCGACAAGTATTTACTGAGCACCTAATATGTGGGGGGCAGAGTAGGTGAGGACCCCAGGGCCACAGGGAGCAGCCCGGGCACAGCAGAGCCAGGACCAGCCAACCCCTCACCCCTCCCACGTCCCAGGCCCCGCACGGCTCCCGCCACCCACTTCTCAAAACACATCTCGCTGGAGACCATTTTCCTTTATGGAAAAAAATCAGCAGGAAAGTCCAAAACTGCCGAGAAAGGGTGAGATTAGATTGGGAGGGGCCACAGTGGGAGAGATGAAGCCGGTTACAGGGTCTCTCCTGTCTGCCTCGGTCAGCATCAGGCCCATCGCCTTGTGTTCCAGAGGCTTCCACTCTGTTCGCCCAGGTCTCCCATCTCCCTCCCTCCCCTTCTCGCCTCCCCCTCCTCTGTCCCAGCCCCACCTTAGGGTCTCCCCAGGCCGCTCTAGTGGATGGATATTCCTGAGGGTCCCAGCCAAGCCCTGACTCAGCTGGGTCACTGGCAGGTGAGGAGGGCTGGCTTGAGCGGGTGTCCCCACTCTGGAGGGACACTCAAGTGGCTGGGAGGAATTTGGCCAGAGGTGGGTTTGTGACAGCCTGATCCCACCTGAGGCAGGGGCGCGTGCCACGCACAGGCCCTGGGAGCCACAGGGCTGAGGGTCAGCGTCCTCTGTGTCCAGGCTCCTCCCTGGTAAGCGGAGGGGACTCACTGAGCCCAGTTTTCCTCCTCGCTGAGCTCAGGCCTCTGTAACACTTCGCGGTGCCCAGGCTCCACCTGCCAACTTCTTACCAACCATGTGATCTTGGACAGGTCCGTCGTGTCACCTCTCTGAGCCTGTTTCCTGGCAGCTCGTGGGGGACAGCGGCCCCCACCGCCTGCCTGTGGAAAGATGCACTGTGTGCAGAGTGTGTGCACAGAGCCTGGCACAGAGGTTAGGTGTTTAACACACACGAGCGCTCTGCGGCCCCAGCCCCGCTCTGGCCCTTCCAGGCTGCGGAGGCCAGATTCAGTTCAACAGCTGCCCGGGTGGGTACAGTTAATTGCTAGTCAGCCCTGGGCCCCAGACAGCGCTGACTTCCAAACAGAGCATCATTCTTTTTGGACTGCCCACGGCTGTTTGGGATTTTCTGCTATTTAGGATCTGCGCCTCTGCTCCAAGCTAGACCTGTCCCTCATCACAGGGCAGGCCTCTAAAATTCCACTTCGTCTGTAAGCTTTTGTTTAATGGCCACTAACACCTTGCAGCCTGCCCGGAAAGGGCTTGAATTTGGTCCACACCATCACTCCAACCCCGCCCTTGAGCTCTCCCTGATATTCGCAGGCTCTAAGGGCTATGGCCCCTCCCTAGAACTCTCTAGGCCCTTCATCCTTTCCCCCTACCATGGCACCGGCCACATACACACCAGGGGCTTCCTCCCAGCTGAGGAGGGGGTTGAAGGAGTTCGCAGAATTGCCCCCTAAGAGAATCTGGTCATTTTTTGTCTTATTTGTTTTAAATAACTTGCATGAATTACTTTTAATAGTGAAAGTACCTATTGTTTGTTGTAGGAAATGCACAGAATATAAAAAGACAAGTGTAAATATACACCTTATTCATAATCCCACCACTCAGGGGAGCCACTGTGAACACTGCCTGGTTTATACGTGTCTCACGTAATTAGAATCCTGCCGGGTGTAGTTTTGAATCTTGTTTTAACATAATAACCTTAACATTTTCCCATTTTATTAACAGCTATTCAAAAAGAGTTTGCAGAGATTTTTGGGTTTTGGATTGTTGGCTTTTTTTTTTTTTTTGGCTGCACCTGAGGCATGTGCAGGTTCCCGGGCCAGGGATGAACCCGAGTCACAACAGAGACAATGCTGAATCCTTAACCCCTAGCCCACCAGGGAACTCCACAAAAACACAGTTCTCAATGGCTGCCTAATGTTCCGTATTCTGACTCCATCATAAAACAGCGACTTTTCCCCTGGTGTTCTTATTAGCATCATTTTTGCTATCCCTGCCGTCTCTAATATTAGTAGAGGCTTACAGAGTGCTGACTGGGTGCCAGATACATTTGTGCACAGCATCCCAGGCAGACTTCACAGCAACATTCTCAGTAGATACTGTCATTTTTCTGGATGAGGAAAGAAGGGCTGAGTTGGCCAAAGGTACACAGCGACCTGGCTGAGCTGAGGGCTGAGTGGTGCTGGGTGCTGTGCTTTGAACTACCTTGCCCTGTAATAAAACAGCCGAGTATGTCTACCATGAGGCAGGTGCCTTTCTGCAGCCACTTTCCTGGAAATGGAATGACCACATCAAGATGCAAGGTGGCCCACTGTCGTGGTTTGCCCCGGATTTTCCCAGTTTCAGCACCGAAGGCCCTGCCTCCCAAGAAACCTCTCAGGCCACCCTTCAGGGGTGTGAGCTGTGAAGGCTCTTCCTGCCCTTTGCCCTTCAGAGCTGTGGTGTCCACTTGCCCCTCGTGTCAGACGGTAACACCACGTTTCTCCGGTTTCCCTGAGCTCGGCTAGATTTCTCTTAGTAGATGCTGTGACTAGAGCCCCTATCTCTTCTAACTGCTTACACGATAATAATAATTATTACTGTGAATAACACCCCCTCAACCATTTGGCTGGGGCTCTTAACACGCATGCAGAGTGTGACTGCCAGAGGGGGGGTGTGTCTGCCTCTTCCTCCTCCCAGCGCTGGAGGCGCTCTCAGTAAACACGTTAATTAGGGACTTAGGATGGAAGAGGAAAAATGCAGCAGGAGGCCCGCGACCCTCAGCCCCAGGGAGTTATCAGGAGGCGAGTGTTCCCACCCCCAAAGCCCCCCACTTCATCCCAGCCTGCAGCATCGCGTCTGCCATTCATCTGGTCGTTTACATGGGATCTGGACCCGCACAGCTCACGCCACACAAGCGCCTCGCTGAGGTCGGAGGAGCTGGCCCTGGCTCCAGAGCTACACGCAGGCTCAGGTCCAAACTGCTGCTCCAGGACTAACTCTGTGACCTTGGGCAAGTTGCTTTACTCTCTGAGCCTCGGTTTCCTTTTTTTCTTTGCTGCAGAATGGGGCTAATAATATTTTTTGGAGGTTGCTATAAAGATTTCTGCTAATGTGTAGGCACAGCTCAGAGATAACTGTAGGTTTCAGTTCCGGGCCACTGAAATGGAGCAAATAGCACAATAAAGTGAGTCATATGAATGTTTTGGTTTCCCCCTGCTGTGAAAGTTATGTTTACACTATACTGTAATCTATTAAGTGTGCAATGAACATACTTTAATTTAGAAAAATAATTCTGTTGGAAAAAATGGCACTGATAGATTTGTCCAATGCAGGGTTGCCACAAACCTTCAATTTGTAAAAAAAAAAAAAAAATAGAAAAGAAAACACATGACACTTGGGAAGCACAATGAAGCAAAGCATAATAGGACAAGGTCTGTGCGTACAGGAAACTGCTTGCACAGCCCTTGGGATACAGTTAATGGGTGATTCTCCTTACCCAGCTGACGGGCCTCTGAATTCTCCAGTGAGCATCTCAGCCAGCCCCCTGCCCCCGAGCCAGACACTAACTGTTGTGTCCTGGCACTTTGGTCATCACTTTCGTGTCAAGATGTGATCCTCATGTGTCCCCAGCACTGCATCAGGGGAAGCTGGAGCCTCAGAGCAGGAGTGATGGAGCTGCTCGTAAACTCCTAGGCCTTCGGGAAGTTTCTTAGGTTTCACGGTCAGAACCCAGGCCCAGGACCTGGAAGAGGGAGTGGGAAGGGTCCGAGCCTGTCTGCTGTCCTGTACCCACAGGTGTTTTACCAGCTGGAGGGGAACATGCTTCTCCGGGTCCTGGAGCGAGGCAAACGCCGGGATGTGCTCATTCGGCAGGGAGAGGTGAGGCTGGGCCCCAGAACGGGAACCCACCGTGTCCCCTCATCCTGGCTTTGGTGGGGGTCTTGTCCTGCCCTCCTACCCGCCCGACCTCCCCAGCCCCCTCCTCGGGCAATGCCTCTTGCAAGGCTGCGCATCTCAGCACAGCCCGACATCCCCCGTGGCTCCGGGGTAGAGGCTGGGCGGAGCAGGGGCTGGACCACGGGTCAGCTGGGAGGTCAGCGCGCCGAGGTCTCTGTGGGGACTGCAGCCTTACTGGCACCTTGTCCCCACCCCTGCAGATCTTCCTCCTGCCCGCTGGCGTCCCCCACTCTCCACAGAGGTTTGCCAACACCGTGGGGCTGGTGATTGAGCGGAGGCGGCTGAAAACGGAGCTAGATGGGCTCAGGTAAACGGGCCAGGTCTGGGGGTCTGGGGCAGAGATGGGGCGAGGGGGGCAGGAAGTAGAGGAAAGGATCCTAGGTAGACCCAAGAAAGCCATTCAGTCCTTTTGGAGAGGGATGGTGGCCGTGGAGATCCTGCATTTGCTGGCTGGTGGGAGGGGGTGGGGGAGACGGCAGGGTGGGTTTGATGATGGGCGGAGACCAGAACCTGTGCTTTCCACGCTCAGGTCTGCTGGGGAAGGGGGGGTGAGGGTGGGATAGATGCCTTAGTCAGCCCCACCTGGCCCAGGGCGGCTGAAACACTGCTGCTTCTCCCAGCCACCGACCCCAGAGTTTAGTCCGTCTCCTCCAGTGCGCCCGTCTCCTTGTTCTCACCGTGGTTCATTCCACATCCAGCACTAATATTTGCTATGTGCCGGCACCAGGCAGGCTAAGCACTTTGTGTCTGTTTAGTCCTTTAATCCTCACAATGTGCTATGGGGCAGGTCCTGTTTGTTATCATCTGTACTTTACAGATGAAGAAGCTGGGCCCAGGGAAGTTGAGTTTGCTGGGAAGCGGCTGAGGTGGCGTTAGAGAGAAATATGAAGTCATCTAGGCCTGCCTTGATGGGAATGTGAGCCAGCACTAAAGAGGGGGCAAAAACATGGTGCAGAGATGGGCGCTCTGTCTCTATAGCTGAGCTCCCATCTGGTTCCCATCCGCCACCAATTATCCTCCAAAAGGAGAACTCAGCCTGTGGCTCAGGGGGACACAGACTTTTCCAAAAGCTATATGGTTTTTTCTGTATTTTTTAACTAAGAAAATTTTAATTTCCCAACAAGTTGCTGAAATCAGTTCACTTGGCCCCACATCCTGTGTTTTAATGGATTTTTTTTTAATGCTTCCCTTTTTCCTCATTACCAAAGTCATACACATTCAGTCTTGAAAGCTAGAAAAGTACAAGATAGCAAAATGAACAAGATTAAATTTGCTTTTCAAGAAAAGGGTAAATTTTATAGTATGCAAATGATATCTCAATAAAAAAATAAAAATAGAAAACCACCAATTAAACCTAACGAAGCACTTAAATTTCCATCTCATCTTCTTTCTTGCATAGCACCACCTTGTTATATTGCAGTGTTTTTGCAAGCATTGGTTTGCTTTGCTTTTTTATATTAAAAACTCATGAGTATTTCTCATACTATTAAATGATTTAAAAAAAACCCACGCGATTAATGATTGCATACTAATCTACTGCAGAATAATCTGTTGCAGAAACAGATGCCTGGCCTTAAATTCTAAAAGACATTTTTCACACGGGGATTTATATGGGGAGTCTTTATATGAGGAGAAGACGCATCTTCAGTAGCATTTTTACAGCAAATTCAATAACAGATTTCATCTGACTGCTTTTGACCTTTAATAAAAGCCAAGGGCTCAGCATTAAAATGCCACTCTGAAGGCAGTTCCTGGAGGACATCAGGCTCCAGTTATGAGGCTTTCTGGTGGCCAGCTCTGTCCCAGCACAGAACGAAGGGTCTCAGGTGGGAAAGATGCACTGTGTGTCTATAAACCATAAGTGGGACCACTTCTTTTCTGGGGGAGGTGCTGCAGAGCAGGGCTGGCCTGGCCTGGGAGCTGAGTCCGGGGATTAGACATTCAGTCAGTAGAGGTGCTGCCCACACAGGGCCCTGAGGCTGGGCTCTGGTCTGCCCGGCGCTCCTCGAGCCAGCGGAGCTGCAGGCCAAGCCCAGCTGAGGGCCTGGGTGGACTTCAGGGAGTCTGCTAGAGGCTATGTGTACAGTCATATGGACCTTCCTCTGGAGAAGAGGCGCAGCGCTTTGCTCTTCTCCTTTTTTTTTTTTTCTTTTTCTTTTTAAGGCCACAAAGTATATGGAGGTTCCCAGGCTAGGGGTCAAATCAGAGCTGCAGCCGCTAGCCTGCACCACAGCCACAGCAGTGCCAGATCCGAGTCGCGTCTGTGACCTACACCACAGCTCACGGCAACGCCAGATCCTTAACCCACTGAGCGAGAGCAAGGATCGAACCTGCGTCCTCATGGATACCAGTCAGATTCCTTTCCGCTGAGCCACAATGGAAACTCCTGCTCCTGTTCTTAAAGGCATCCATGACTGCAAAAGGCGAAGGACTCCCTCATCTGTGTGTGTGTGTGGGGGGGTGTCATTGTTCGCATGTTGGTTCCTTCAGGGTCCGGGTGCCTGGAGTGCCCGCAGGCAGGAGGAGATGCAGCTGCAGGTCTGGATCAGACTCAGCCTCAGCTGCTTCTTTTGGAAAAACACTTGTCACTGATGCTCTGTACGTTTCTAAGACTGTCTCGGGTCTGTCCTGCTTCTGCCACTTACAGGCTGTGTAACCCCTGCCCAGCCGCCCAGCTTCTTTCTGAGCCTCAGAGTTCTATCTACAAGCTTTGGGAACCGGGAAGAGTGGGGTCACTTGCCCTCCCACTTCTGGGTGGCGCAGGGACAGCCGGGTGTGGGTGAGGGGGCAGTGGACACTAGGTGGCGCTAACGGTCAGCTGTGCAGGGCCGGCCGGGGCCCCCGACGTCCGCAAGCACAGCCAGGCCCGAGGAGGCTGCCCTGAGGCCGCTCTGGTGGGGAGCTGGGTGCTCGTCCTTTGTTCTGGCAGGTACTACATAGGGGACACTACGGATGTCCTGTTTGAGAAGTGGTTCTACTGCGAGGACCTCGGCACACAGCTGGCCCCCATCATCCAGGAGTGAGCCCCCAGCCCCGCCCAACCCTACACCCTGCTTTCCTGTGGCGCCACACTCTGACCCCGGGAGCGCACCCAGCTCAGCGGTGCTCCAAGGCAGCATCTGCCACCCTGAAGCCGTCACACCCAGGATTAAGGGAGAAAGTCTAAAGCTTTCGGGGGGCTGGGCTGGAAAGTTCCCTGGGAAGGGAAAAGATGGCGGATATACAGCCAATCCTGTGAGGACCCCATGGGTGCTGAGTGAGTGAGTGTGTGTGTGTTCCTGTGTGTCTCACTAGCCACTCCTCCTCTCCATTTGTCCCTGTAGGTTCCTCAGCTCTGAGCAGCACAGAACAGGAAAGCCCAACCCTGGTGAGGCCACTGGAACCACCTTCCCCTCCCTCCCTCTTTTCCAGAGAAGGGTGGGTCTTGGCCCAGGGTACCAAGGAGTCGCCTTTGACGTACTCTGTACAGTACTCAAGGCACAAGAAGATGGCACCAAATAGTACCCCCAATATGGCTGCTCAGTCCCAGAGCCCATTCCCACATCTGGGAGCTGGGACCCCTGGGAAGTGGGCTCCCGGGGGTTGTGGGGCAGGGGCAGAGGATACTGACCGCAGCTGTGCTGTGGGCGCAGACCAGCTGCTCAAGGAACCGCCATTCCCCCTGAGTACACGGTCCGTCGTGGAGCCCATGTCCCTGGAGGCCTGGCTGGATGGCCACCGCAAGGAGCTGCAGGCCGGCGCACCTCTCAGCCTGTTTGGGGACACCTATGAGACCCAGGTAATGCAGCCCTGGGCTACAGAGCGCGCCCACCCAGCAGCACCCGGGGGACAGGAGCTAAGCATACACGGGGAGAGAGAGAGATGCGCGCCATGCGAGTTTTGGAGATTGTAGACACAAGAATAGGCCTTCCTGTTTCCTCCCTGACTCAGAGAACGATGGCTTTGGTGTGAACAGAAGCCCCTGGAGGCTACCTGGGCCCCCGCGATCTTTCTTTGCCTTCAGAGTAGGGCACTGACAGGTTCCTGGGGGTTAGGGGTCATCCCCCTGCCAGGACTTCTTGGGCCTTTGGCTACTCAGAGCCTTCGCAGCTGGAAGGGAAAGAGACATTTGGGGGTGAGGGTTGGGCGGCGAGTTGCACAGAGAGAGACCCAAACAAAGCTGGCCTCCTTTCATTCCACCATTAGTGAGTGCCTATTATATCTCAGGCTCTGGTAGCAAAGTATGGTAGAGTCACTGCCTCAGAGTGTGTGATGTGATAAATGGACAAGTTAATCAGCAGCTGCCACACTCATGTGATAACGTTCTTTGGTAGAAAAGCTACAAGAAACCACTGGAGGACAGAGGAATCTGGCTGTGAGGAAAATCAGGGAAGGCTTCCTGGAGGAGGTGGTGTATGATCTGAGTTTTAAAGCTATTGTAGGAGTTTGCAAAAGGAAGAAAGAGAGAGAGAGAGCATTCTAGGTGAAGGAAAAGCATGAGCAAAGGCCTGGAGGCTTGAAACAGGCTGACAATACAAATAGCTGAGGTTGGGGCACCAGGACAGGGGAGAGGGGGCAGCAGGGGCAGTGGCTAGACGGCCATAGTAGCAGGCAGTGTCCAGGTACTGGCAGCTTTCCTGGGCTGGGCAAGGTGCAAGGGTTTATCCTTAAAACAGGAGCGCTTCACCCAAGTGCTGAAGCAGGGGGGTGGCCAGGCTAGAGTGGTGTCTCACTGTAGCCCGTGTGAGGACCGGAACGGGGGGCCAGGGCCAGCATGGTGACGAGACGACCCACTCGGGGGCTCGTGTTCACCTGTGGTTTGCAGTTTGCCACTGGTTCATCCTTGCAGTTTGAGTTAGAGGCCCCCATGACGCGTGCTCACTGAGTGCAGACCTGCCCAAGGGGCCAGCAGACCCCTGAGCTTTCGTGGGGCTGTAAGAGCCTGTGTACCAGCCCAGCCAGTCCCTCCCACCCCATGGCCCTGCCTTCCGCTTTTTTCACACACCCCCTCCTCCTCCCTGCTTGGGTTTACTCCAGAAATATCTGTTGAGTGCCGTGGGCTCCGGCCCTGCGGGAGCGTGGCCTGCACAGCAGCTGTGGGCTTCTGGGCTGACTCGGGTCATCGGAGCCCAGCCTCCCTCTCCCTCTCGTCCACCCCGCACACCTCCCCCTTGAGGCCAGACCCCTAACATCTCACGGAGGAAGGGAGGCGGGCATTCTCTGGGGGTTAACGTGTGTGCTACGCGGGTCTGCACTGTGCCGTGTACACAGTGGTACCGGGGCCCTCCTAAGTGCCTCTTTATGGGTCAGCTGTGTTGTGCATCACAGGGACCAGGTACGCTGTGTGCTGCACGAAGGGCAGGCACGTGTGATCCCCAATAACAGGCGGCGGGGCTGTGGCCTGGGCAGCCTTCTCCCAGACCCGGTCTCTGCTCTGAACATGGAAATGAGGCTGTCCCGCCCAGGCCTGGTGTCTGGGGGCCAGGTGCAAGGCCGTCTCCTGTGTGGGGCAGGATGCACCGGAAAGATTCGTGTCGCTTCCCACCAGGTGATCGTCCACGGACAAGGCAGCAGCAAAGGCCCGAGACAGGACGTGGACGTGTGGCTGTGGCAGCTGGTATAAGTGGGGCCCTGGGAGAGGGTGGCACAGCCTCCTGCCTGACCATGGGGACCGGGCCGCCCCTGGTCTCGCAGGCTTCCCGACCAAGGCCAACCCCAGGGACCCTTGAGTAGGTGTTGAAGCTGGACAGCATCCATTCGCTTCCCCTGCTCCTCTCTCCTAGGAGGGCTCCTCGGTGGTGACGATGGAAGGACAGCACCTGAGCTTGAGCCCTGGCGACAGCCTCCTGGTGGCGGCCGGGACGGCGTGAGCACCGCGGAGGGGAGGCGGTTTAACCCCAGCTATGGGACTACCCTCCTTTCGCTGGAAACCCAGGCTTGGCTGACCCCTGCCCGCCCGCGTCTCCACAGGTACGGCTGGAAGCGAGGGCCAGGCTCGGCCGCGCTGTCCGTGACCCAGGACCCCGCCTGCAAGAAGCCCCTGGGGTGATCCTCGCGCCGTGGGCCCAGAGCAGCCGCATGGGTGTGTCCGAGCGCCACCCCTGCCCAATAACTCTCCCAGCCCCACTGCTTCTGCGTGAGCTGCTGCCGAGTGACTCAGCGTCCCCCGGTCTGGGCCCTGGGACACCACGGTCATCCGTCCTCCTCCTGCCCTCTCGGCCAGGATGCCGGGCTCCTAGGGACCAGGGCTCCCCTTCCCACAGCACAGCTCTCAGCCCACCGCCTCGCGTGGTCCCGCCAGGTGGACCACTCCCTGAGGCCACGCTGCCTCTCCAGCCCTCTGTCCCCACAGGCTCAGCACGTGCCTGCGCCCGAAGGCCCTTCATAAAGGCTTCCTGGCGGACGGGCACCCGTGGGTCTGCACACACACAGGCTGTGGTCCATGGCAGACACCGAGTGTTCCCATGACTGTGTGTGTGTGGGGGGGGGGAGGCGGTTACCTGGGGCGCCGATGACCATGGACGTGTGGAGGACCTGTTGTCCGGTACCCCTGCTTGCAGAGAAGCACTCGTGCTGTGTGGCCCCTCCCCGCGGGCCCCTGTGCCTGTCCTGGGGCACAGATGATGTCGCTCCTCTGCCTCTTTCTCACTTATTCTTTTCAAGTAACTTTAAAAAAAAAATAGCACCTATTGAGGTTTTTCTCCTTAATAACAGAAGTGAAAATGTAGAAATACATAAAAACACAAAACCCCCCAGCCAGAGTTATAACCGCAGTTAACCGCGGTCCTGGACCAGAGATGACAACTGGGAGAGAAGTCTTGCTTTAGAAATCGGACAGTTGCTTCTTCTGTAATCTCCAGTCTGTCTTTTTCAATACTCACAAACTTCCTTTTGAAAATGCCAGGCTCCCTCAGCTGTTCTAAGGAAAACTGAATAAATGCCTTTGGGTCCATCTGGCCCTGGCATCAACAGGGTTCAAAGTGAGTCCCCAAGGTGAAAGGACACGCTGGGGACAGAGTTGGGGAGCAGTCCGGGGCGCTGTCCTTCCACATGGTTCCCGCAGTCCCAGTGTGTCCCGCAGTCCCAGTGTGTCCTTAAGGTCAGATCGCTTTCCTGGGAGAGGCCCTCAGGCCCACGGGCTGGGCGGCCCGCCTCATTCCCAGGAGGCCCTGCTCCTCTCTGGCTTCGGGTCCCTCTGCAACCTTCACGTCCTGCCCGAGGGCCCTGCTCTGCTCTCCTCTGGGACGACATGAGGACCTTCAGCCTGGAGAGTGAGTGCCTCCATCCAGTTCAGGTTCGCAGCTGGGCTCGGGCCCCCTCGCCCTGCTTTCCTCAGCCCCAAGTATCCGTCCCTGGCCCTGAACACTGTGGTGGCTGCTACCTCACCAGGACAGGATGCCGGGTGGGGGCAGGGGCCTCCTAGGGTCCCCAGAGCCAGCTCCCCACCCTCCCCTGAGACCAAAGCCATTTGCGCACCTCTCCCCTTTTCCGTCCTATTCAATATGCCTGCCTCAGTGTCTGAGACCATTGGGGCTAAGCTGTCTCTGACCTGGGGCCCCCAAGCGCAAGGCTTGTGCCTGGAATAAACTGGGGGTTTCTTGGCGGGGGTGGGGTTGGCCCTGCCATCCACTGTGCAAGTCATGCAGGGAGGCTTATGGCCCTCAAGGCTCCCAAAGGGCTACACAAAGGTCACTAAAGTCCCAGATCTGCACCTCCTGAGCCCTACGTCCCCAGCCCTGGCCAGCTCAGGAGAATGAACTCCCCCCGACACACACACCCCTGCCTGCTCGGGGCGGGACAGAGGGCCTGGGGCTGTTCTCCACTCATCACCCCAGCCTCAGATACAGGGTCTGATGATGGACCAAATCCTCTCCCCAGCTGTTTCTATCCTCTTAGTCTGTCTCTCTCGGGGGTGTCCTCCCTCTGTTAAGAGTCCTCAGGAATGGAGAGTCACCCACATCCCAGGAGGGAGGCACCCAGGAGCCGTGTGGGTGCTGTAGTGTAAATAGAACGTGTTAGGCAGACGGAGGTGGCCGGGGGCCGGTGTGTGTCTCCAGCCATCATCCCTTCTCTGAAAACGCCTCCTAAGTTGCTGTCAGTAACCACAGAGATACCTTAGAATCCAAGCCAAGTGACGTGCCGCCTGGGCCCCTCCGCAGGGGCTCCTGGTGTCTCCTGGCTCCATTCCTCTACTCCGCTGCTGCTTTTTCACGCCGGTAGAGCCCCTCATAGGAGCTCCCTACCTCCCCAACCTCTGCTGCCATGGGGAAGAGCCGGTCAAGCCTGGGCCAGCCCGACCTTAGCCTGAGATCTGTAATTTCCAAGTCAGACATTTTTTTTTTCTTTTAGGGCCCGCGGCATATGGAGGTTCCCAGGCTAGGGGTCCAATTGGAGCTGTAGCTGCCAGCCTACACCACAGCCACAGCCATGCCAGATCCGAGCCATGTCTGTGACCTACACATGGCTCATGGCAATGCCGGATCCTTAACCCACTGAGCGAGGCCAGGGATGGAACCCGCATCCTCATGGATAATAGTGGGTTCGTAACCTGCTGAGCCACCAGGGGGACTCCTCCAAGTCAGATGTTTTAAAGAGAGGCCCGAACACCCCTGGAATCTGGGGATTGAGCCCTTTCTTGTGGAGACCCTGAGCCCCCCCCGCGCCCCTCCCCCCCGGGTCACGAACACGTGGTGTGCTGAAGGAACACCAGGCACCATCCCTCTCCACGTTTGTGCTTACCTGGCTTCGGAGCAGCTCTGGGGGTAAAGGGGGCTCCCCTTGGTCCTCTCTTCCCCGGACCCTCCCCCTCAACACCACCGCCACGTCCCCCACCCTCTCGGCTGCTGGGCTCACCCTCCTGACCTGGAGTCAGAGAAGTGACCTATACGCACTGCTGTCTCTACCCCTCAAGTCCCAGGGTAGATGCTGGTCACGGGGCTTGGCTCCTAATCTGCTCTGGATCCTCCTTGTCCTTCGCCTTGAAGTGGAGGAATGCTCTCCCCCCCGACAAGGCACTACCTAAAAAGGGGTCTGGGTGTCCCCTCATGGGAAGGAAGCAGGGCTTGGGGTTGCCTCCAGTCCTCTGCATGGAAGATCCCCATGGTCATAAACTTGGTCCTAACCCACTGTACCTCTCTCCGGACTTAGTTCTCCATCTGTGAAATGGGAACAGTGACCCTGGCCCTTGCCCAAGTCCAGGGGCTGGAGATGGAAATAACAGATATGGATGATGGGTAGACAGTGACATACTGAAGTTACAGGTGGAGGAGCAGGTTAAGGGGAGAAGATGCAGAGATAAGACAGGTTGCAGGGCTTGGTGGACCTGCAGGTAAACAGGTACATAGCATACCTAGAGCTGGAGACAGGATTTCAGAGTCTTCCTCAAACTGATGTGAGCTGAGCTTATGGGGATGGATGGGGTCACCTGGGGGGAGAGTGAAGAGGACAAAGAACCATCCTTTTAAAAATCCCCATAAGTAAGGGACACACAAAGGCAGACCCAGTGAAATGCCCAGAAGAAACCTTTAAGTAGGGAGAAAACCAGGAATATAGCAAAAAAAAGGATCATGAAAGAAGTAACAAAAAAATTTGAAAAGGATAGACTAGAGCTATCTTTTATGAGGATGAAAGCCAAACATAAAATACCCAGACAGGCTGCAAAGTGCCTCACGCAAGAATGAAGCATTTTCAAAATTCCTAACTGCATGCTGAACAAAGTTGGTGCGAGAACCGAAATGTGTGTCTGACGCTGTCTGGTCAAGCATCCTGGACTGACACCCCACGTTACCGCTGTGTGGTCTGTGTTTTTAAAAATAGCTTTCCAAGAAGTAATAAACTGTCAGAGTTCCCGGCATGGCACAGCGGAAACGAATCTGACTAGGAACCATGAGGTTGTGGGTTCGATCCCTGGCCTCGCTCAGTGGGTTAAGGATCCGGCGTTGCCGTGAGCTGTGGTGTAGGTCGCAGACACAGCTTGGATCCCACGTTGCTGTGGCTGTGGCGTCAGCCAGGAGCTACAGCTCCTATTAGACCCCTAGCCTCCATATACCTCAGGTGCGGCCTTAAAAAAAAGAAAAAAAAAAGATAAACTGTGGTTTGTGTAAAATTTAATTATATGCAAAACACATTCTATATTGGTTATGGATTCCTGCATATATATTAACTGTACAAAATCACGCACTGGACCGAGAAATACCAAATTAAGGAAAGTGCTTACTTCTGAAATGGAGGAGCATGGGAAGGGGGTACACATATAACTACCACTGTCTGAAATTTATCTTTGTAAAAAAAAATCTGAAAGAATGACTATGAGTAATACCTGAATGTCACTGAGCATTGCTCTGGAGGGAGAATACAGGGGTCAAGGCACAGCAAAAGCACCATGAGGACAACAGCATCCAATGCTCAAGCCAGCTCGGAGGATGACTAAAAGTTGCGCTGGATACTCAAAGTCATAATTAGGGGTCCCTGGTGACCTTATCGATGGCAGTTGCAGTGAGAGGCTGGGGTGAGGGCAGAAGGAAGCCATAATGTACTATCATGGGTTGAAGAATTAATGTCATTTGAAGGCATGGAGACAATTCCTTTTTCCAACAAATTTGCTAGAAAAGAGAGAGAAAACAATAGCTTCGAATGAAGCTAAGTAGAGAATTGATGTGTTGGTGGTTTGCCTGGTTTGTCAACTGACTGTTTTGTTGACTGGCTGGAGAAATGTAAACGCAGCAGTATGGGAGTTTCCTGGTGGCCTAGGGGTGAAGGGTTTGGCATTGTCACTACAGTGCCTCAGGTTCGATCCCTGGCCCTGGAATTTTGGATGCTGTGGGGTGGCCAAAAAAAAGGGGGGGGGAGCAGTATGAGGAGAAGGGAGAGGGGTGAAGACGAGGGGAAGGGAAAGAGAATGATGACAGAGCAATGGTAACCGCTCTGTCCCGGGCCCCTGGCTAAACCTTTACACACACTGTTTAGTCCTGCTTGCATCTTACAGATGAATAAACTGAGGCACAGACAGGTTGAGTGACTTGCCCAAGGTCACCCAGCTGGTAAGTGGCGGTCTGGACTGAGTCAGGACACTTTCCTGCAAGGCCCCAAGCGGGCCGGGAGGAGGAATGGATCCAACTTGTGGGTGCCAGGAGGGCTGGTAGACGGTTCTGGAGCAGAGGGGAAGACAGATGACGGGATTCTTAGAAGGCCTGGCTGTCAAGGGGGTGACCAAGGACTGGAAGGGGAGGTTCTGGGAATAAGAAAACAAGCGCCCAAAGACATATAAACGGGCCACTTAGCAAGCAGCCCAGAGAGGCCTGGCGGGCTGGGCACTCACAGCTCTGGGGCAGCGACAGTCCCTGCAGGCTGTATGGTTTCTTCCAGTGACCCCCAGTGTTCCAGGCCCTTCCAGTGACTCCCAGCAGTCCAGGAGCAAGATCAGAACAACTGGAAGATAAAACTTTATCAGGAAGAGACCTCCTAAGAAGTCCAAATAAAGCAAGTCCTGGCGATAGCTCTTAAGGCTGGTACACCTTGAGGGTAGGGCGCTTGGCACTCTACAGGTGAGCTTCCAGAAGGATAGAGGCTTTGAGTCAGGATGAAAAATCTTCATAAAAAGACACCAAGATGCTGCGGTGGGTTAAGAAGCCGAATGCAGCGGCTCAGGTTGCTGCAGAGGTGCTGGTTCAATCCCTGGCCTGGCACGGTGGGTTAAAGGACCTGTCATTACCGCAGCTGCAGCTTGGATTCAGTCTCTGGCCAGGGGACATCCAGAGGCCACGGGTGTGGCCATAAAAAATGAAAACAGAAACCCACCAAAAACCATGGTGTCAGGGGTCTCACAGAGGTGGAGCCGCTGTGTCCCCCCGTGGGGGTCCCTCTGCTCCTCAGAGCCTGCCCTGACCTCCGGTCCAGCCCTGCTGAGCCCTCTCTCCTGGATCTCCCAAGTACGGCACAGCCTCGCCTTATCCACAGCATTTTCTATCATCCGGTAACCTTGTGTGTGTGTGTCTTGCTTTTCTAATGAACCTCGCGAAAGAAACTTGGTCTCTTTCTTTCTTTCTTTCTTTTTTGTCTTTTTGCCTTTATGTAGAGCCGCACCCGCGGCATATGGAGGTTCCCAGGCTAGGGGTCTTACAGGAGCTGTAGCCGCCGGCCTTCGCCACAGCCACAGCAACGCGGGATCCGAGCAGCATCTGCAACCTGCACCACAGCTCACGGCAACGCTGGATCCTTAACCCACTGAGCAAGGCCAGGGATCAAACCCGCAACCTCATGGTTCTTAGTCGGATTCGTTAACCACTGAGCCACGAAGAGAACCCCCACTTGGTCTCTTTCTTAAAAAAAGTCTTTCACAAATCCCAGCACACAAAGGCCACAAACAGGCAAACTTCATAAGCATGGGCTGGAGGGGTCCCAAGCAGGCGTCTGATGACCCCAGCACAGCAACTAGGGCAGAATCTACACTGCAGTCAAACAAGTTTGAAGCAAAAAAAAAATATGCAACAGAGAATCATTTCTACCAAGTGGGTTTCAGCGCTCAAGGCCTGGGAAAGGGGACGGTGCCAGGCATCTGGATCAGGCCTCCTACAGCTTTCAGGTCAACACAGGCCTGTTCGTTTCTGACTCTCAGAGCCGAGGAGGGTGGCATGCAGGAGGGGGCTGGGCTTCTGTGTAATATGCAGTTCCTGTGCCCTCTTCGCTTGCACGGGAGCCGCCCTGTCAAACCTGCGGACAGGAGCACAGCACACTCCCTCGGCTCACCGGACGTGTGGCCCAGCACCTGGTTTAGGCACCGCCGTGCAAGAGTGATCGGTGGGGAAAGGTCTGCCTATTGCTCCAGGCTTAGGGGACACGGCGTCAAAAACCACAAAGTAGGAGTTCCCGCCGTGGCTCAGTGGTTAGCGAACCTGACTACTATCTATGAGGACGTGGTTTTGATCACTGGCCTCGCTCAGTGGGTTAAGGATCTGGCGTTTGCCGTGGCTGTGGTGTAGGTCAGCAGCTAGAGCTCCAATTCGACCCCTAGCCTGGTAACTTCCATATGCTGTGTGTGGCCCTAAAAAAGAAACAGACCAAAAGAAAAAAAAGCAAAACAAAACACACACACACACACACACACACACACACACACACACAAAGTGGAGCAGTGTGGCTTCATGAAACCTCCATGTCCTCAGGATGTGACATGAGACAGCAGAAGAAAGTGCAGACCCCGGGGAAAGACCTCTGAGCATCTCTGTGTGGCTGGGGGGTGGGGGGTGGACGTCAGACTAACCTACCTGGCCTCAGAGCTACAGGGGGGAGGAAGCCCCCAAGGCTGAGGCTGGGGGTGTGCCCCTACACCCCACCTTACAGCTGAGCCACGGTCCCAGCAAAGGGCAGCGTAAAACCAGGCAGAATTTGCAGAGATTTATTGGGAACACGATACAAATTGATTAGTAGACGGCATCTACTTACAGACGGACGGTCCACACTGTAATAGCACGCTCGGAATGAATTATCCTGGGGAAACACTCATGAGCACGGATGCAGGGTCGGGATTGGTGGTCTCTGGCAGGGAAAACCAGAGACTGGGGGAAGAGGGGTGGAGAGGGGTGGTCAGAAAACTGGGACGCAGCTTTCCTGAGGGGAACGCTAAGGTGGGGCTGCTAAATGGGTCAATTCCCCCAAAGGAAGACTGAGACAACTGCTCAGAATACCCCCGCCCCCACCCCAGCACTTTCCTCTCTAGGCAGAGCCAAAGGGAATCTACAAAAACCCAAGAGCGCAACTCCTCCGTCTGCCTGCACCAGGGTCTTAGGCCAGTATGGGGCATAAACACCAGGCTTGGACATGACATAGAGAGAACCAAGGCCACGTACTTTCTGGGCTGCTTGCCTTCTGACCCGCCCCCTCGCCCTCCCTTGCTCTTCTCCGCGTAGTAGGGGGCTGATCGCTGCCGTTTGTCTGTCTCGGGCTCCCAAGTCGGCTGGCTTCCAGCTGGTTTAGCTATGGAGAGGCACCTGCAGGAATCTGGAGGGCCCGAGGAAGGGAAAAGCCTGGCTATTTCTGCCCCAGGGTTGGGAGATGTTTCTGGCAAAGCCCGTGCCCCCTCATGGCTCCAGCTCCCACCACAGAGGCCCTCTGTGGTCCCAGGCCCCACCCAGTGGCCCAGACCCCCAGATCTGGTAACACAGCCTATCCTCTGCATCCCACCAGCTGTGGTTCCCCCCCTCCAGGCTGCCCCTCACTCCCCTGTTTGGCATCTCAGCTCTTGTTTCTGTGTGAAATGATTCCCTAGACTAAAACCCCTCTGTTTTAAATTAATAGACTTGATCCGTTTTCCTGGCTGGACACTGATTTGGGAGCTGTGCATGCAGACTTTGGGTGTTACCTCACAAACTCCCTGCTCCCAGTGGTGACACGCCACTGACGCCCACAACGGTGACACAGTGGCCCCAAGAGAGGGGTTGGCTGGCAAGCCCTCTCGGCACCAACTGCTCAGACGGCAAAGGCCAGTATTAGAAGCTCTGTGGCGTCCTTCCTCTATTCCCTGGAGGCTCGGTGCTGGGGCCTTTCCGGAGGTGAAGCGAGAGCATCAGATCTTTTCAGCATTCTCTCTGGAGGAGGGCGGGGCTGCGGGCCCGGGAGCTTTCCCTACCCAGTGAAGCCAATGCTGTCTGGGTGCATGTGGCTCAAAACAAGAGGCACCTGTCCCACTGCTAGACGTGAACGAGAACTGGGCTGGGTCTCCCCGTTCTTCCTTCAGGCCCAGCCTGGCCCCGGTCACCAAGTCTCCTGGCCTGGGGAGGGAGGGCCCCCCCCCCCAGCAAGCTGGCAGCAGAGTCACAGGTGGCTGTTTGCACAACCACGGGTCCGTAACCATAAGGATCCGGAGAGGAAAGACAGGGAGAGGGCACCCATCCAACTTCTGGGCTCATGTGCACAGCAAACCCAGGGCAGGGCCCAGGGAGACAGCTTTGCTGGGTCTTTTTCCTTAGAGGAGAACGTGGCACGTGGCATGTGATGTGAGAGCCAGGTTCCGTCTCTTCTTGGGTCTTTTCAGGAGCTTCTCTGGGGGACCCTGAGGGCAATGCCTGCCACCCTGCCCGGCTCAGGACCTCTGACACAGGCCCACCCATGGGGCCCCAAGCCAAGACCCGAAAGAGCTCCAAGAGTTGGCAGTGGTGAGAAGGGCCCTAGAGTCACCCCGTGAGAGCCTAAGATGAGAACAACCCCTCCCGGGAAGAGAAGCTGTAATGATGCAAAGCTGGAAAAGGAAAAGGCAGCTCAGGCCCCAGGCGTCACCCTCAGCCATCACACACCATAGCCTCTCGGCCGAGCCTCCAAGGATGCAGACACGGAAAGTGTCATCGCAGTTCCAGGGGTACCTCATTCTGCCGGGGGATGGTGGGGGTGCAACTCAATTGCAGCCGCTCTGTCCCACAACCACCTGGCCGTTTGGGGCACCTGCTCTCAGCCACCCAGCTGCCTCCTGACTGCAGGCTGCAGGGACGGCTGCGAGGCCAGACTCTAGCTGTCTTTCACGCTGCTGTGACCCTGTGCCCTGCAGCCTGGCCCTGCCAACAGAGGCAGGGGAGTGGCCAGAGTCACATCTGCTCGGGCAGCCAGTGGCGGAATAAATTATTCCCACCCCCATGGCTGTGTCCACAGAGCAGCCGAGCAGCCTGCCTGTGATGCCAGCAAGGGCCGAGGGCGGACAGGAAGAGCCCAGGCCAACGGAAACCGCGTCACGGCAGGTCCCCTGACGCACACGTGCTCACTGAAATGTGGGCTGGAAGGGTGGCAGGGCTGGTGGTGGCGCACACAGACTCACCTGCAAACACAATTCTCTCACCTCCCCCTTCTAGGCCAAACAGACTCCATCTGCTTAAAATCAACCTGGGTGAATGAGATGCGCAGAAGGACCAGCCTGGCTGCAGCTCCTGTCACCTGGCGGGGCTGTGAAGGTACAGGTACACAATGCTGGTCACAGTGACACACACGCCCTGCTCTTGCTGGAGCTGTAGGGGACCAAGCACAGCTGGGCAGTGACAACCTCTCTTCAATGACAAAATACAGATGCTATGAAGAGTTTACAGGTTTCTCAAAGACGATTTTCTTATTTTTTGTCAGAACCACGGGTTATTCCGTACCTCGGAGGGGTGGAGCAGGGGGATCAAACACAGGTGTAGGGGGTGAAGGACAAAATTTCCCCATTAAAAAAAAATAAGTATGAAGCCTATGGAGAAAAAGCTGAGTAACAGTGACAGCAAGAGTGGGGGAAAATATCATGAACTGTATAAACACTGCCGCATTTCTTAAGAAAAATCCATTCAGAAAGATGCTGTGTCCCTCGCGTACACACTCACACAGCCGATGACAGAGCAGAGCTGACACATGCAGGGCGGCAGTGGCTCTGAGCCCGCAGCAGCCCCGCTGCCCCAGGAGCTGGTGCCCGGGGTGCAGAGCGCTAGAGAAGGGGTGACGCGGAGTGGCTCCCCCACCCCCTCGGTTCCCCCGGCAGGTCCCGCCCTGGGACAGCGAGGTCTCTGAGAGGAAAGCAAGGTGACACTGATTCACACGTGGAGACGCGGCTTTGGGGACGTGCACTCCTACAGTTTCTTCCCCTGCCCCATCGAGTCTCCGTGGGGCACGCGTGGAGGTCTCCCACTGAAAAGCACTGGGAATGGGGCTGCCTCCTTCCCAGGCATGGCTGAGAACGTCAGCAGGACAGCGTAGCAAGTCTTGGATTATAGGATTAAACAGGGATAGCTCAGTCTGACACGCAGCATGTGAGTTCTGGAAAAGGAAAGAAACAGGATCGAAGTTAAAGGCATTCCCACAGTGGGGGCAAAGCGAGAGCTAGGACGGATCAGACCTCCCACCACCATCATCACAGCCTTCAAGGAAAGGAGGTCGGTTGTTAATTCAAAGAAAAGCTTGCAATACAGTTTAAGGTTGGAACAAAGGAAAGTTTAACTGAAGGCCAAGAAAATAGGCAAATGACACCGAAGTATCTTAAAAGCTGGGAGGCTTAGTGGTCCCTGGCAGATGCTTAAGTGCTTATCAGAGCAGCATCACAAAGCTTCTCGGACTGCTAAGGCATGGGGAACACAACTGGCTGGCAAGAGGCACAGCCTGATCTGAGGGGACCGTAGCTCATCATAAAGACGCGGGCACTCAAAGGCTAGGTACACATTTTGCCGCAGGACCTCAAACACCCACGGTGTCACAGGGTCCCTCATTCCCACCCCCTCTACTGGCCCCCAAAACTTCCACTCTCCTGTCCCAAAGCTGAGCATCGAGAAACTCCTGAGAGAAACAAGTAAATGAAAAGCAGAGTAGCTGGCAAAACACCCTATCACCATCCGGTGTTGCCCAGCAGGTTGTGAAAACTCAGCTCGGTTATTCGGACTGTGGCTAGGAGGGACGTGGGGGCTGTCCCCTGAGCTGGGATCAGGTGCTGGGCCAGCCGAGGCTGTGCTCAGATACTGTCCCCATCACACATGCCACTCTGCCCCCAGGAGAGGACTCAGGGACGCTCACCTTGACCGCCGCCCGCCATCCTGAGGAAGGTCTGCGGGATAGAGCAGAGCTGCGCCTTCACTTCATGAGCCTTTCTAGAATCGGGGAGATATATGCACACAGCCTGGTGTTTGACAGGGCTCAGCAGATATGTGTTAAATTAAAACCCAGACAATTCAGTGGCGGGCTGGGCTAATAACTTGCTCTATTGGCAGGTCATGTGACTGTCTTATTTGACTTTCACCAGAAGCTCGTGAGAATCAGAAAGTTTAGGAACTTGCGCAAGGTCACGTGGTGGGTAAGCCGAGGAGTCAGGATTTGAACCCAGATCTTAATTCAGGTCAAGTTGTTTCTACTATGCCAAGTTGCCCCATCCTCCATCCATCCCAGTAAGAGAATACCAGCCTCTTCAGTGTCTAAATTAAGGGTTACGTGTGCACGTCAGCACCTCCAGTATCTCTCAGAAACCCTTCTTTTGAGGGGAGGGAGCGACCACTCTGGCATTCATTTGTCCAGTCCATCATGGCATTAAGCCACATGCCAGAAGACTCTTGCCAATAGTTTCCCAAGTTCTGGACCTGCCACAGTAAGTCGTGCTCCCTCCTATTTGCACTAAACTTATCTGCTCCAGATTCAAAAGCAACCCTCTCATCCCAGCAGCATGGAATCTGGCATCCAGGTTCATACCTGCCTTCCCCACACTGGCCATGGTTTTAAGTTGCATTTTAATTTCCTTTCCGCATTCCAGCCTGAAGAAGCCCGGTGCTCACCCCCTGCCCCCGCACCACCTTCCTGTTTCCTTGCTCAAAGCTTCCTCAGCTCTGCTGCATTTCCTTGAAGCAAAGGACCAGAGCCACATGCAGGGTCCGAGACACAGAGGCCCCCAGCACGGGAGAGGGCCCAGGAAAAGGCCTACGCGCATTCTCAGGTCTCCTTCCGGATGACGTACCCAGTCATTTCCCATTATGCTTATAAATAAATTCTCAAATGCATCAGTCCACATTTGCTAATTTTGTCTATACTAACCCTGATTCATAAGCACTTGTTTTGGTTTTTCGGGTGTTTTTTGTTTGTTTGTTTTCGTTTTCTGACTACTCAGAAGTACTTGGACTTGGAGACCCTGAAGTCTAACTTTTTTAGAGTTTCCAGCTACTGGTGTCTGAGTAAATTTCCCTCCCTTCTGAAACCCAGAAGAGAAACCCCTGTCAGGATTTGGGAGCTGGGAAAGCAGATAAACGAGTGATAATAGACCATACGCTCAAGAAAGCCAAACCTGAAGCTAGCAGTGTGAAAACAGAGAACCCAGTTTGTACAAAGGATCTTCAGATGGCTCAGGAACTGACACTAGACACCTCTGGAAGTGGAGGAAGGAGACTGAAGCAAAGATTAGTTGAAGGCCGTTCGAGAAGCCACTGCTCTCCTAGAAGCCCTCCTGACTCCACACCTCTAGGCAACTGCTCACCTCCCACAAGTCTGGACGTTCGTTCTCTGAAGAGGACCAAACAGAGGGTCTCAGGCCTAGGGGACACAGTCACCACGCACAGCTGAAAGCAGGGCTACCAACCCCCAAACTAAGGGATCAAGTGAACATAGGCCTATTGAATGGTGACACCTCCAGCCTTCTTCCCCTGGAGCTCCCAGAAAGCAGGTGGCCAAAACTTTATCCTCCAGAAAAGCAATTATACTGCAGTCTATATGTCTGCGTCCCCACAAAATTCATATGCTAAAATCCGAAAGCCCAGCATGTTATAACCCTCATGAATGGGATTAATGCTGTAAAAAGAGAGACCCCATGTGCTCCCTAGCCCCTTCCACCATGTGATGCCACAGCAGGAAGATGGCATTCTGCAACCTTCACCAGTGAACACGGCCTTCACTGGAACCCAATCATGCCAGCAGCCTAATCTCAGACTTCCCTGCCTCTAGAACTGTGACAAACTTCTGTTGCTTATAAGCCACCCATCTGTAGTATTTTGTTATAGCAGCCTAATGGACTAAGACAGATGGGAAGAATCTTTTCTGGGATATCTGACCAGCCCATGGGAAAAGACCTGAAGATATTGGCATTCGGCCCGCCAACAAACATCCCAGCTTGATCACCATACTGTGAAGTCCTCCACAGGCTCAAGCACAGAGCTTTCATTTGATTTTAGTCTCCTACTCTTAAATATTATTACACAACCAAAGGTCATCAGGAAAAGAAAACCTCTAATGCAAGTGTTAGAGACCAAAACAAATAAATAAGAATGCAAATTGGAAGAAACAGATTATTCATGAAGAAGAAAACTCAAAAAACAACAAAAAAAACCCCACTATCATTAATATCCTCAGAAAAGTAAAGAAAGATACAGTCTCCATGACACACAACCAGTTTGCTATTAAAAAATAAACTGAGATAACCAAGGGAGTTGGCAGAGAGCTCATATAAGGATTGAAGAGTTCTGCTTCCTATAATGGTGGGATAATTTATCATGGACTAACCCCACCCCCCCAGCCAAAAACAATATTCGACTCTATAAAATATAAAAAGTTTTTTTTTTCTTTTTGCCATATCTAGGGCCATACCCGCGGCATGTGGAGGTTCCCAGGCTAGGGGTCTAACAGGAGATGTAGCTGCCGGCCTTCGCCACAGCCACAGCAACGCAGGATCCGAGCCGCGTCTGCAACCTACACCACAGCTCACGGCAACGCCAGATCCTTAACCCACTGAGCAAGGCCAGGGATGGAACCCGCAACCTCATGGTTCCTAGTCGGATTCGTTAACCACTAAGCCACGACGGGAACTCCTAAAAAGCAATGTTTTGATGGTACTGGAGAACAACCAAAATCAGGCAAAAACTGGAAGAGATACTGACTCTTAAAAAAAAAGGTGAGACTAGGTGAGATACTCTCTTAACTGGTATCTCTGTGTGCCCTTCCACGCAGTACAAGAGGAAGAGGGTTCAAGCAGAAAGCTGCAGTCTGGGCTAAGGAATTAGGAAGGGATCAGGGTTGCCAATGCAGCTGGAAATTGAGGAGGAGATCCTGGAAAGGAAGGACAGAGGGAAGGGGGAGCTCCCAAACCTACATACACACTCCCCTCAAATCATTGGCTGATTTTGGAACCTTGATGAGCTCCAACCAGGAGCTCATCAGCTAAAAGTTTAAAAAAAGGGCTAAGGGGTAACCTCAGCAGCTGTCCAGTACTGGGAAGACAGAGTTTGGAATTCAAGTTCTACCAAGATAGCACATGGAGGTTCCCAGGCTAGGGGTTAAATCGGAGCTGTAGCTGCTGACCTACACCACAGCCATAGCAACACAGAAACTGAGCCGCATCTGCCACCTACACCACAGCTCATGGCAATGCTGGATCCTTAACCCACCGAGTGAGGCCAGGGATTGAACCTGCCTCCGTATGGATGCTAGTCAGATTCGTTTCCGCTGAGCCACGATGGGAACTCCAAAATGTAACCTAGTTTATGGTGCTCTAACGCAGGTCAGTGGTCACTTGGGAAGAGGTAGGGGTGACAAGAGGGTAGATTATAAAGGGGTGCAAGAAAATCTTTGAAAGATACGTGTATTATCTTGGTTATGGTAATGGTTTTCCTGGTGTACACATATGCTAAACTTATCAAATTGTACATTTTAAATATGTATAGTTTACTGAATGTCAATTATGCCTCAATAAAGCTGTTTTTCAAAAGAAACAATAATGGAAAATAGCTTCACAAGGTTTTTGAAATCTGTGCTGGAGCACCACATGCTGGCTTTGGAGATGCTATAAGAGTCATTCTGTTTTGAGTTTGATAAAACTAGGAAAAATTCATTTAAAAAACGAAAAACAAGGAGTTCCCGTCGTGGCTCAGTGGTTAACGAATCCGACTAGAAACCATGAGGTTGCGGGTTCGATGCCTGGCCTTGCTCAGTGGGCTAAGGATCCGGCGTTGCCGTGAGCTGTGGTGCAGGTTGCAGACGCGGCTCGGATCCCGCATTGCTGTGGCTGTGGCGAAGGCCGGCGGCTACAGCTCGGATTAGACCCCTAGCCTGGGAACCTCCATATGCCGTGGGTGCGGCTCCCAAAAAAGTCAAAAAGACAAAAAAAATAAAAACTAAAAACAAGAGAAAAGGAAAAGTGCTGTGGTCATATTAACATCAGACAAAACAGACGAATACTGCCAGAAATAAAAAAGGATCGTTTCATAGTGATAAGAGGGTCGAAGAGACATAAAAATTCAAACTACATCTATACCCAACGACAGAATTTCAAAATTACATGGCGTAAAAATTGTGAGACCAAAAGCGAGAAATTAGACAAATCCAGTTGGAACATAAAGCTGAGAAAAGTCTGCCAGAAAGTAGAGTAAAAAGGTACAGGGAAAGAAAACTGGAGAGAAAGAAGGAACTTAGAGGAACAGTGCAGGAGGCCCATTACTCAACATCTTGATCCCTTTTTCTGTGGACTGTTTGGTCCCAGATGCCCTACATGGAATCGGCCCTATTTCCCCAGGACTCACTCTTGGCCCGGCTCACTGCAGGCCCTGGGTGAGGCTGCCATCAGACCACCCCGGAAAGAGGCTTCTGGGATATCTTCCCTAGGAAGCTCCATCTAACAATTTTCCCTTCAAGCTTGCTCCTCAGTTTTATATGTCTAATAATTCATGTGTGTGTAAATACCCCCCTGATAAAAATAAATATTTGATTGAGGGAGGAAAATGCATAGAATAAAACTCCCTTGTTTCCTGAGCTCAAAGGGTACTCAGTCATCTGGAAGGGAAAACGGGAAACACTGAATGAAAACAATGAGCAAGGTTAGGAAGCTTCAAATGAACCCAGTGGGAGTCCCCAGATCAACTAGGCTGTGACAAATCCTCCCATTTCCGTTGTCGCGGGGGCTCTGCTGATTCAGAAGACGTCACCTCGTCTCCTGGCTGGGATCCACAGAGAACGCAGGGGGGCAGTGTGGGGAGCCTAAATCAGTTGGTTCCTGGAGTTGGTCTCCGCTTCCCTGGGGCATCCGGATCTAATGCTGATGTCCCCACGGCTCTTTCAGATATCTGCGCCTGCTCTTGGGAGGAGTGAGTGACATCTCGGCTGAGGAAGAGTTGTTCCTCAGAGACGCAATTCCCTCCCCCTGCAGCCTTCTTCCCTCTCCCTTCCCAAGCATCTACCATTTGCCCAAAAAAAAGCTTGGGGTCCATCTCTCAAGTCAGAGGTTCGCTTCCTTTCTCAGAGGTTCACCCTGTGAATGGAGGAACACAAGCATAGGTTGCTAAAAAATGGTTTCCGGTAATGACTCTTTGGAGGAAACGGAGACACTGAGGAGGCCAGAGCAGGCTCTCACAGGTAAGGACCTGGAGTAATTACCATTGACCTCAGTCACTCTTCTAAGACCATCAAACTGCTGAGAGGGTCTCAAACTTGACCTCTTACAGGCACGCACACTAGCATTTTCCTCAGGGACAGGATAAAAGTATTCTTTGGGAGAGACTGTGAGATTTATTAGTAAACCCAGCCATGGTCCCAGGGGCGGCTAATTTGGCATCCTTCCAGAATATGTCAAAACGTGTTGAGTATTCATGCCTAATGTACTTGGGCCTGATTCCTCTTCAGCCCCCACTCCTATGGCTTCAGCGTGAGAGAACATCCACCGCCCTCAGCTGATGCTGCAACAGTCCTTAAACCCTCCAGACATATTTGGTAGTCTGTAACTGCTTCACATTCAATAAACTCTGAGGTCATCACGATCCATTATAAAAACTGAAAAAAGAAAAATAAAAAAACCTGGAAGGCACTTGATATATTTAACCAGGTTATAACATTACATCTTGAGACAAGGAGACAAGAGGTGAGTCTCAGGACACTCAATGTTCCTCCAAAAAAAAATGTTTTGGGAGGTTCAAAAAAAAAAAAACTCATTGGCTTTTGAAATAACATAAAAATTTTGACAGAAGGCAGCCTGGGCCTAAGCATGCCTAAAGTGCCATCAGCTGCTCTTGGCAGTCTATTTTTACTGGGATTTGTGAAGACAGCAGATGCATTCCCAGAGCTCTCCCACTGGTACAATGGCCCTCACCAACACCCATTTTCCGGGGTTGGATGCAAACAGTTGGAGCTGTTGAATCACTGATTCAGAAAAAAAAAAAAGTCATCAAAAGGAGAGTCTTCACACTCCAGATCATAATATTACACTTAGAGGCATCCACATTAGATAGCCTCTGCATGGTATAAAGACACTGAGAAACGATATTACTCCCTGCAGAAAACAAATAAGAAAAAATACCTAGATCTGCAGTATACTCACATAACCCAGGGGAAATAAGCCAGAGGAGAGCAGATTAAACAGAAGTTTATTGTACAATTCATCAGTTTCCTTGGCTCAGATGCCCTGACTCTGTCCCACGGAAAACGCACCTCTCTTCCGAGCCTGCTGCTTTGGTTTTGCTGACACACGGAGTTCTACCTTCAGGAGCACCCCTGGGACAAAAGCCATGTCCTCTCAGAAAAAGGTTAAGAGCACCTCCAGTGGAGGCATCAACACACAGCAGCAGCTGTTCTCAAGGGTCCCCAGTGGATAAAGAGGGAGACATAGCAGGAAGTCCCCTTGTCCCTGTGCAGTGTGATGGAAGGTCTGCTGCTTGACCTAAACTCAAGCATCTGGCACTTGGTGGGAGGTGGGGGGAGGATCCCAGGGCGTCTTCTTAGGGGGTCAGGAGAGGATGAGAGATGCCTGTACAGCCCACCTGCTCCTTCCCTCCCTAGAGTCCTTCTGACTCAGCCTTCGCTCTGAAAAAGATCTCGCTGTCCCAGGATGATGATATTCTGTCCCCTTTGCTGCAGGGTCTTTAATCACAGGCCTGCAGGAAGCTAAATGAGCCCTCTTTACAAATCTAATTTTGTCTTTAACACTCTGATAAATAACTGAAACAAGGGCAATTTCTCTTTATAGATACTGGGCCCTTCTAATGTGCAAATACATATTGGAATGCACCCATTTACCTTCAAGCAAATCCATGAGTCACTTTTTTGAGAATCATACCTTTGGGTAAGAAATAAACGTAGTTATGAGGAAAGTACTGACATTTTATTTACATGCAATTCATGCAGAAATACAAAAACTTTGGTTCATATCAATAATTTTCAAAATAAAACTTTAGTAATAGCTATTCTTTAAAGGAGGGGATGGAATCTTAACTTAATGAACACCTACTCTGTGTCAGAGTCAAGGCTGGAGATATCATATTACTTAAACACATCTCACCTTTAGGAGATTGTGGTTTCTCTCTCTCTTCTCCCCTTTCTCGGACACTTAACATAGCTCTTATACCCTAAATTCCAGAAAACAGACGGGGTATGATATGTGTAGAGGAGCTTCCCAGAGGCAGGAGATGGAGATGATGGCTTAGATGAGACAATAATGGCTTATACTTCATGGTCTGAGCAAAGAAAAATACCCTCTACATTCCTCTCTATGTTTACAAACACAAAGCTATGTCTGATACACAGAAAACAGAAACATCTCTTGGGTACATGCTGCACTCAACACACAAATCCGGGGTCCTTATTCACCCAGTAGAAACAATCCTATATTTGGAGTTTAAATTTCATCTCTGCTACTTGCCAGCAAGTGTGACTTTGGGCATATCCCTTCATTTCTTTGAGCTTCAATTTTTTTCATTACTAAAATGTAGGTTATAACACCTACCTCATAAATTGTTTGGAAGACCAAGTGTTATAAAGTAGGTGAAACATTTTAATCACTGTAACAACACTGTTAAGGCAAATGAAATCTAAACTTTACGGCGTGGGGGGGTTGGGTTTAAAGAAACCAAGTGATTCACCCAAAACCAGAAATGTCGGCAATTAATCCCAGCTGACTCCAAAGAGTCAGACGTGCTTCTTTCCACAGCACAGACAAATTCCACCTTCCTGCTGCCCTCTCTCTCTCTGGGGCTCGATGACAGAGAAAGCTATGCCTCTTCTATCCCCACTGACTGGGTCTTCTCTCCTCACAGCCACATGGGTTCACCAAGTCAGCCAAATGCGGTAGCTACGAGGCTTGCTGGCAATAAGAACACCATCCCAGTACCTGTAAGTCAGAGAAGGAGCCAGGCTTTGGGACACCTGCACCATCGGACCAACAGCATGACGGGAAAGACTGAAGCGCAGCAGGACTGATGCAGACTCCAAAGAGTAAGGCTTCCTGTGTAAGCAGATTCTGTTTTCACCCTTGGGGTTTAAGTTCCATTAGGACAGTCACAGAGGCCTGTGTATGGCCTGGTGCCACAGGGCTAAGAGAAACAGTGTTGACTCCCAACCACCAGTCACGCTGGGGCCAGGTAAAAGACAGTGACTTTCAGAAGGTAAGAAGATGCTGTTCGTTTTTTTTTGTTGTTGTTATTGTTTTCTTTTTTAAATGTCACATAAAATCCTTTCTACCAGGATAAATTCAGAGACTCTTTTCCCATCATGAAGAACTTCCAACTGGAAGTAGAGGCTGAGTGGGGGCTGGGGTGGGGGGGAGCTGCTGAGCAGGGGACAAGAGGCTTTAAAGCTGAGAGGCCTGGATATTTCCGGACAATCAGGTTTTGTTTCCAGTTAAATTAGTTCTGTCCATCAACATCCTGTTTGGTGTGCTCATCTGTCTGACATGCTGATAATTATGTAGCAATGCTAATTAACTTTATTATTGGATCACAAATGGCAAAGCTTTTCCATGAATTTGTACTTATCAATTCCAGTGTATAATGGTATTAATTCTCCCATGAAAACTCACTGTTAGCCTTACATTTTTTCTTGTACTTTAGGTTCACCTTGGAAACTCCAATTACTTCAGGATCTCAATATCCCAAGGAAGTAAGAAACGGACCCATTATCCCAGGAAAGGTCCACTGGGAATACAAAAATGGGGACACTTTCTACAATGTGTGTTTCTGTTACACTCTTGACTCTCAGCTCCGCGTCTACCCACCTAAACAACAGCTTTATGACACGCTTTTCTCCTTTGCCATCTGGCTCCTCGTTACACCAGCAGGGGGTGCTAGAGGACACCTGCAAGGCTGGAGGATGGTAAGAGACTTGCTCCTTCCAGTTCCTGTCAGCAGCACCCCAAGAAACAGTAGCAGTTTTTTCAGTTCCTAGCTTCACTTCTCACTACCAGAACCAGCTTCATCACACCTCCCGAGATATGCCAGCACCAAAAAAGCAGCGCCTTTCCCTCAGCACTCTGAGTTCTAGCTCCTTGGGCTTCTAGCCGTGATAATCCCAACTTTTTCCTTTGCTCTCCCAGCTCTAGTGACGGTGGCTGTTTCCTGTTCCCCACCCCCACCCCTTTACCCTTCTGTCCTCCAATATCTGTCATATTGATTTCTTAAATGAGCTACTAAAATACCCCCCCCCTTTTTTTTGGTCTTTTTAGGGTCGCACCTGCGGCACATGGAGGTTCCCAGGCTAGGGGTTGAATCAGAGCCGTAGCTGCTGGCCTACACCACAGTCACAGCAACGCCAGATCCGAGTCCCATCTGTAACCTGTCCTGCAGCTCATGGTCTTAACCCACTGAGCGAGGCCAGGGCTCGAACCCACATCCTCATGGATACTAGTCGGGTTTGTTACTGCTGAGCCACAATGGGAACTCCTAAAATAACTATTATGTAGTGTCTACTTTGCTGACTAATACAGTGTATTTAAGAGCCACAACTTCATTTATAACAGTTGTTAAAAGAGCAGACTCTGAAATCAGTCACATCCGAATGGGAACCATTTTATACAGTACCTAGTAATTTGGGAAAATTTAATTCACCTGTCTAGGTCTCATTTTCTCAATCACTTTCATTTATTCAACATTTACTGAGCACCTACCAAGCCCCAGGTGCTGTACCAGGCAGTAGAGATACACTGTTATACAAAATAGTTAAATCTCCTGACTTGGAACTTTCGGTCACATGAATCAGATGAGATAATGCAGGCAAAGGACATGTCATCAGCCTTCCTCTCCCTGCCACGACAGGAGAGCACAGACAAATGGGTCTTGAAGAAAAAAGTGTAACAGCTAGATCTTTTCAGAAAATGAAAGAAGTATCTTTTCCTCAACAAGGCTGAAGGTCTCAGTCAACATAACACCAGGGACTCTGTGTGCTCTGTCCATTCCTCCTGTTCAGATCAGAGAAGTAATGACCTTGATGCAGCATTTGTTTAGAGGGAAATGGGATAAACAGCCCTAGGGAGGGAACACTACATAGTGGCATATTTTAGAGATTCCAGAGAGACAGGAAAGAACAACAGGAGCTGCAATGCAGCGGCAGGACTGGGGCCCAGGATGACCGTGACCATGGGATGTGACCAGAGAAAGATACTAGAAAGCTGCTATTTCAATATCAGTGACAATGAGAGTCTTCTTACCATAAAGAATATGTAAATATCAAATGAACAGGAACTTACTTTCTACTTTTGCATCAGGACTCTACAGCTAAACAGTCCAGGGAGGCGATAAGATGAAAAAGGAAGATTCCCGATTCCATTTAAACCTAAATCCAAAGGTCCCACGCTATAGGCAAGGAAAAGCTGGAAAGAAATCAGTCTCCACATTTTGACACAATCCCTCCATGCACTTCTGTTGACTAAACATCAGGCATATCGCAGCAAGGATGGCCGATGTTCTCATTGGCAAGGAAGCATTTCTGCAAGACTATTGTGTAGCTCAATTCTCGAAAGCCATGTCTCCAACACACTAATATACTAAAAATGCAAACTAAACTCTTCACCCTCAATTTTTTATTCATTTTGACATCACTATGACCATCAAAAGTCATACTGAAGGAAAACAACCATGGGAAATTATTACTAGAAGGTTTATTCCACATCCTTGCTCTAGGACCTCATTATAAATAATTTACTGTCACTGAAGGAATTTAGAGTCCCATAAGCCATGAAAAGCCTGGAGAGAGTTTTATTCATAAATAAATGCCAACATTTAAACAATCAAGACAGCTTCAAACTCCAGGACAATTGAAATGAACAATATATACTGCCTGGATGATTTATTATGCTTGTGTTTATACTCCAAGTGGGAAGATAATTCAATTCAACCTGAAGAGTCATTACACGGCCAAGCCCGAGAGAAGTACTTTGGATAAGGGGTGATATTTCTCAGTTTTTCCATTTCAAACAAATTATAGTTTCTGTATTTAGGACATCACCCAGGCGATTCTTTTCATGACTTGTAGTACTCTTGAGCAATTAAGAAAATTTACAAGGTGAAAGCGGTAAGGGACAAATGCCAAATTCAAAATGATCCACAGAACACTGAAGAACCCCCAGAGAGCACTGCTGTCTCAGCCATAAGGCAAAATAAGGCCTCTGCTCAGGAAAACATAAATGAGCAGTGAGCGTGCATCACAGCAAGAGCATTATTACCCAGCAGAGGCAACCTGCTAAACGCAGACTTCATTTCCAAACAAGCCTCCTAACAGGATATGTCACCACAAAGGTCCCTTCTGAGGAGATGCAGAGATAGTCACTTGGCAAAATGTCTTCACTGTGGCGCACAGCAGCCTTCCCTCACATTCCCCTTTCCGTACAGTGAGTTCAGTCACGGGGTAGGGAACCTCTTTGTTACGCACTCGTGGACGTGGCAGATGACACCCTTGGGCGGGCAAGGGCAGAGAGGCCCTGGCCTATGGGATCAGCCCCCAGAATTCCTGGGCTTACATACCATCCAGGCCATTGTGATGACTGTAGTTTCTTTTCCCCAAAATGCTCAGAGACGTGTGATTCGGGGTGGTTAGCATCCGCTTGGTGGCTGGGGTTTGCATGCTTGGTGTAGATCGAATTACGTTAGGTTTCTTCGAAGGATGGATCTCTGATGGGGGAGAAAAAAGGTTTCTCATCTCAGAACATGCTATTAAAAATCTGTGTGCACTTACACTGGCTAATAGGCACACGTCTTATTTCTTAATGAGCTGAGAGCCAGTTCCTTATGAACCAGCCTGTTTTCCCAAGGACTTGCATAATGAATCAACTTCAAGTGCTGTTACCATGGCTTTATTTATCAAAAGGGAGCTGGTTCTTCCCCTGATGGCTGGAGCTCTGAGCTTCACATTGCGAGTACAAGGGAGTGTGTGTTGGGGGGAGCCACTTCAGAAGGTCACTTCAACACGAGATTTACTAAGGGAATAAGAGATCTGACTTTTCAGGGAATTAGAAATCTGGAGAGGTAGCCCCAGAGAAAACTACCACTCTGCTCTCTCAAACCAGGAACCTGGTTTAAGATGCCAGATAGCTGGTATACCTGGTACACCATGGTACGTGCCGGATACCTGGTATATGAGAGCTTTCTGAAAAAAACAAAACAAAACAAAAAAAACAACCAGGATTCCTTCTCTGGCTCTGCAACCAGGATATAGGACCAGGGTCAATCACTCCCAGCCCAGAACAGTTTGATACAGATGGAGCCTGACACCAAACTCCAAATACCAGAATTAAGAGGTGGCAGAAGAAAAGCTTTGACCAAGGACATATCACAAGACTGTAATATGAGTGTGGTATGTGTGTTTGTGTGAAGTATGTTGCTGTCAGTCCTAAAGCCCAAGAACTCCTTGCGCTTTCTGGACAGGGTAGACGGACAGAAATTGCAGCACTGTAGAAACTGGATTAGTCTATTACTAATACTAGGTAATCTCTTCTTTAAAGCTAAACCTGTTCCCTGTTTCTGATTCAACAGCCAGGATGTCAACCATGCACAAGCCACTCTGCCTTCTCTGACGAGGGCCAGGAGAGCAGCCTTATTTACTAAAATTTAAGAAGAGCCATTAGGAGTGTGACTATATCTTGGTCTGATCAAAATCCTATACTTGCCAAAATTTAGGAATGGATCAGGTGCTAACCAAAATATAGTGCTAGCTTTTTTTTTTTTTTCCAACATGGTATTGAAGGCTTGTCAACCTTACATTTCATTATAACCTCCACACTCCAAGCTCCATCAGGACCAGACGACCTGCCTTTCTTGATCCTGTTTTCAGATCCTTGTACTCACGGAGTCTTTATTCATCTAGTTCTCTTGGCCTCACAGGGGGGAAAAGATTATTTTTCTATATTTCTATATATTGGAACACCACATATATTTTAGTATTGAGATCAAATATTAATTGCCCTGTCATCAGAAATAACTACCCCTTGGGAGTTCCTTGGTGGCCTAGGAGTTAGGGATCCAGTGTTGTCATTGCTGTGGCATAGGTTCAATCCCTGGCCTGGGAACTTTTGCATGCCATGGGCGCAGCCAAACAAACAAACAAACAAACAAACAAACAAAAGGATAGTGGATGCTTAAGATGACATTCAACTCCAGCTATAACTAACTAATAATTAAAATAAGTTTAAAAAAGAAACAATTACCCTTCCTCCAAGTATCCAATGCTTATCACCTGTAATTTTTTCATAAAAATCTAATCGTTTGCTCAATTGATCTTACCTGTGCACCTTTCCCACCAGACTAAGATTTTTGAGGGCAAGGTCATATTTACCTTGGTGTTTCCCAAATCACTTGGTGTAGTGTCTTGTATAGTAAATACTCAGAAATACGCTGTATAGGGAAGTGGTTCAGTTAGTAAGGACCACACAGCTTTGGGCTTATCTTACAGGGACCAGTTTGCTCTCAGGAGGAACACATAACTGCCTATGGAAATGCTGACTAATATGCAGTGTTATATTCTATTTTTTATGATCGGACTATCCTTTGCAAGGTGGAGGGGCTTCAAGGATTAGCCCCTGCTAGGCACTACAGAGAGCGAACTTCAAGGACTTGATTACCATGACCCAGGTCATGCCTGTGTTAACCATGAGCTATTTTCAGAGATATCAAAGCAACTCTGGAGGCCCTTGGGACTAAAATAGGAAATAAGGTGGCAAAGTAACATCAAAGAGGGAGCTATGAGCTTCTGACTCCTAGGATGCGCTGATGAGGAACCAGATAATATACCAAGTTTAAGACTATACTTTGATTTTTAAAAGACTGGATGTCTAAAGTCTGAACACTTCTTAAAGATAAATCTTTCTGACAGAGTAATAAGGTTAAATGCAACTCTGAGAACATATTTCACTTTTACTGAGAAGATGAAAAGGCAAGAATATTAGAAGCACAAAAACATGCCATTATAGCTTCAAGGTATAGTAAGAACCATTTTAGAAACCATTATTTTGTGAATTACTTATCCTAAAACATTGCAAAAAAAAAAAAAGAGGTTATTATTGCCTAGTAATTTTAGACTTTTTAATTATGATATTTCAAAATGTAAATGGAACTGTCCATTTTTGGTGGCTTCCAGGTTAAATAACATGATAAAAATGAGAAAGCAATACTAAAGCTCCCCTTTCAAAGTAATCTTAACTGGCACATCAAAACTGTGAGTTTTTAAGTAAAAGATAAAGAGTTTTATCTTTTACTTTAAAAAAGTAAATAAACCAGTTTTACTCTAAAAGAAAGGGTAAGATAGGTTTGAAATAGTGGAAGGATCTAAATTAAAATATTGAAGAATATCCACCCTTAATTTTATAATTAGAGTGGTGAGAGATAGTTATTGTGGTGATCGTCTCATAATGTGTATAAATGTTGAATCACTATACAGTACACCTGAAATTAATATAACATTGTGACTTAATTACACTTCGATTAAAAAAACAGAATAGTCATCCGCTAATAATTTGGTGATTATTTTCCTCTTTTTGCTTAATCTGTATTTATATCCATAAATATACATTTTTATTCAATGATTTTTTGGAAAAAAATAAATAGATCTACAACTCTATGTTTTGCATGCCTGTGTTTTTGTAATAAAAAGTTTCTGAAATAAAAAAACTGACTATACATATGAAGTTATCTAAGTTCAGCTACTTTAAAAAGCTTGCATTTAATTCAGGTATGTCGATTCTGAATAGCCAATTATAAGACACAGAAATTGTCCTTTGAGTTTTTCCTAAATTAAGAAAATACCCACCTAAATACCCAATGATACATGCCAAAGGTTTCCTAGTGCTTTTGCTTTTCAGTGGACTCCCAGAAAGGTCCGCATGTCTGTCTGCATCTGAGGAGAGAGAAACATGGAGACATCCAGTGAGGCTGATTTCTCTGCCTATGCCACACACACAGTGCAGAAATAAAATACGCAAGTGGAAAACAGTGCAAAATATCTGCCAGACTCCTCCACAACCTCCTGTGGGGCTTGAGAAAACCATTTTCAGTTCCGGTTCCAAATTACCGAATGGGGTTTTACCTGGAGAAGACTCACTTTAAAGTCCCTCGTGAATGTAGCTAACACACACCTCACAACACATGCTTTCTCTCTGTGTGTGCCCATCTGTAAGGGTGGAAATACGGTTCCTTACTAGCCAAGGTATTTCTGTATTACAGCAGAAAAACTTCCTTAAAGCACGAGGTGGAAGCAGTCCTAATGTAAGATAAGTCTGGCATGGAAGACAAACATGACAGCCAACAAAGGCAGCAGAGCTGACCATCCCCAGCCTATAGGGAGTGGCTCTCTACTGAGGAGTCTTCATCTATCTCAACTGAACTCAATTCCATTAGAGTTTCCCAAGGGTAAAAATGGGCCATTTGGTTTCATCACTAGTTTTCTATCCCTTCATATCCTGTTATGATGTCATTAATGCTGAGATTTAAGAGGTTAGTTACCTGTATGCAGACAAGAGTATTTCATCCAAGAATCAGAACAGTACAGTACTGTGATGGGTATTAGTTCATAAAAGTTCACATCACATTCCTCATGCCCTACCATAATACATTTCAGACAGAGAAAAATAAAGCACACAACACAAACACAATCTGCATTTTAATTAGCTGTCATTAGGATGGAAGAATAGATGTGGAACATGGCTGCCTCTCATACCAAAGAGTTAAGTTACAGAGTTTGAAGCAACAACAAAAAAATGTATATTGAGATGTTTTTTAAATTTGCAGATATTGTCATAAATCTTAACAGAATAGCTTTAGCAGAAATGATTCTGCTAGGTTGATGCCTTTTCCTCACCTTCAAATTTTTGACAAAAATGTCCTACAGATTTTCTGTGGCTGAAACCACATGTCTAGGCTACATAGAGGAAATTTCCTTTGACATCGTAGGGATTCTCTGTACTCTTAGTGTCAAAATGTATAATTCAATCTGGACCCTCAAATAACTTAAAATTAAAAATTAATTTTTTCATAAGCTCTAGCCCTCTCATCAAGGAAATTCTTTTTTATTAACTATTAAGCAAAAAAAAGGGAGCATTTTCAAATTTTGAAATAGACAAAAGCACATATTGCAGAGAGCCTGGAATCTGAACATGTACCCCAAGCACTGGCTAATTACTCTGCAGTCTCTGGCAACTATAAGTGGCCAAGTTCTTTTCCTCCTATTCAGCTGATTTCCTTTGAGAAAAAAAAATTACTAAGCTATGAAGCTTTTCACCTGTTGTTGAATAATAGTGAAGATACTGGCAGAAATAGAATAAGCATATTTTACAGCAGTAATCTAAACAAACATTAAAACGAAGCCCAAACCCTGCAAGGATCGAACACCTGTCGAATCACTGTGGATTAATACTAAATAATTCCTTATATTTCTAATTCACCTAAAATTCAAGTTCTATTTGGGAACAGGACAAGAGAAAAAAAATTTCTTTCCTATTGATAAAATAAAGCTTGAATGAACCATCTTAGTGTTTCCTCAATGTTTTGGACAAAATCCATTACTGTATTACTAGTAATAAGATTAACTTTGTTCCAGTCTATAAGTCCCAAAGGAAAAGTGCCAATGTGACTTCAAGTGATGAACTCCCACGTGACTGTCACCTTGACAATAATCAACAAACCCATCAAAGGAGTCACCAACACAATACCCAAAGACATTTCACTTTACTATACTAATCTGCTTTCAATTTCTCACTAAATTGGTAGGATTAATTATGCAATGTTCCAAGTGACAATTTACAGAGCACTTGAGTGGGAGATCAAAGCTCTTTAGAAGGATCCATGTTTCATCAATCCTCATTATATTTTAAAGGAAGTGGTTGGTGGCAAGAATTATCAGTCTCAACTACGAATAAATTAGGATGAAAGGTGGGTGTTAAGACTACCTAGTCACTGTTTAACACAAAAACTGCATCCATTCAGCAATTATACTGAATACAAACAGAAAAAAATAGCTTCTGTTCCTAGGGGATGATCATACACATAGAATGATCAAGTCTATACTTCAGTGGGTTAAAAAAAATCTTGGTCTGCACTCAAGACCAGGCCAGTGGTACCTTGTTCTCAAATTATTCACCTACCTCTATTTAAAGAGATAATTAATTAGTATGCATTTAAAAGCACACAGATAAAGAAAGCAACCTGAGAAATGCCCAAAGAAACCAGAAGGAGTCAAAACCCACCCAGAGGCAGAGCATCTTCATCTCACTCGAATCACCTGACTGAGCATGAGACACATTTCCCCGGCTTCCTAGAGGATGATCTACATCTCTTTGAGGTAAACCTGGAAAAACTTATTATTATTATTATTTTGCAACTCACTGGCCATCTTTCTAAAATATTTTGGAAATATTAGACAAGGGAATAAAACAGAAAACCTACAAAATGTACACACTAAATCAAAATTCACAAAAATATCTCCCATGGGCCTTTGAAATTGCTATCGAAGTAAAACGATCCACAGAATTTTCCCTTTTTTTCCCTTTCTTTTGACTGCACCCACCGCGTGTGGATGTTTCCAGGCCAGCAACCACAGCTGCGACCGTGGCCTGCACCATAGCTGCGGCAAAGTGGATCCTTAACCTGCTGTGCCACAAAGGAACTTCCCATAGAATTTTCTTATGAGAACTATAAAGGCATTTTTAAACAAGACACAAAACTCATGTGTCATAAAAAAAGAGGTAACTTCAGCTTCTTAAAGGAATCTGCTTGGTAAATACAACATGAACAAAATTTAAAATAAAATGGGGGAAATATCTGCATCACAGATCAAGACCTAACTTCCTTAAAATTAAAAAGTTTAAACAAGTCGGTATGACTTTTTTTTTTTTTTTTTTTGGTCTTTTTGTCTCTTTAGGGCCACCCCCGAAGCATATGGAAGTTCCCAGGTTAGGGGTCCAATCAGAGCTGTAGCCTCCAGCCTATGCCACTGCCACGTCAGATGCGAGCCGCATCTGTGACCTACACCACAGCCCATGGCAACACCGGATCCTTAACCCACTGAGCGTGAGGCCAGGGATCGAACTCATGTCCTCAAGGACACTAGTTGGGTTTGCTAACCACTGAGCAACGATGGGAACTCCAGTCAGTAAGACTATTAATAGAAAGCAGACCAGGGGTAAAAAGATTAGACAAAAAAGGAAATACAAACGTTTTTCAAATATATGCAAAAATTCCTACTTCATTCAAATGAGAAATGAAATCTGATATAACTCACAAGTCACCTATCAACGAATTAAGGGTTTCAGAGGCAAATAACACTGCTGGCAAGGTTCTAAGAGAAATAGGCGCTTTCTAGACACCGGCGGGAGTGTAAATCAGTTATTCTGAGGATAACTGGGTAGTGACTATGAGAATCCAAAATGCATGTTACTTGACCCAGATGTTCGACTTTTAGGGATCTATCCTGTAAGCTACATGCACATCTCACACATTAGTTTGAAATGATATCTGTAGAAGGATATTTGTTGCATGGAATGGGAATGGCGTTAAGATTTGTAACCACTTTTGTACCTTTAGGAAAATTTAAGGTATCCAAAGACAACTTATTAAAATAATAAACTACCAAAATAAACAAGCCCAAACCGTTTTCTTCTAATGTTAGAACTTAAAAGTTTGCAAAATTTCATACAATTATTAAGAGTAACTTTTGCTGAGAAACTTCTAGAAAAACTCATAAAATATATAACAAGTTTCTTCAGAACACAGGCCCTTGGGATGCTTCTGAAGTTGAATTAGCATCTTCAAACAGAAGGGGGAGCTTCCTGGTGACTCAGCAGGTTAAAGTGTTGTCATTGCTATGGTGCAGGTTTGTTTCCTGACCTGGGAATTTTTCAGCATGCTGCAAAGCCAGAAAAACAAACAAAGCAGAAAAAGGGGCTCCAGGTTCCTCTTGAAGTTCATACTGGGGAATGGCGCTGCAATTCAAGTCTGGAGTGTTATCAACTCAGAATCCACTTAATTTTGGCTTGGTCACTTCTCTAAGCACATTTCCTGCATCTACGGAATGCTGCTAATATCCCTACTTCTCTTTAACCTCAGTCTCTCATTTCTAAGCACAGAATCCCTGAGCTCATCAAAAGGTGGGGTATTTTACAGATCTTTTGATGAGTCATCCAGTAACTCAGTGGTAATGTCTGATGACAAGAACAAGTACATCGTGGCTTTTTTTTTTTTTTTTAACTGAGGGGAGCCGTGTCAAGGGGGAGAAGAGACGGGCTGTCTGAAACTGGATGTTGTGTTACAGCCATGCTATTGGTCTGCAAATCTTAACATGGACACAGTACTTTTCTTTATGCAAAGTTTCAGTTTTTTGGTTTAGCAATTCCTTTTTAATAATCACCATCTACATGGTAGAACTGGCTCAGGCAATTTTTAGCATGGACATATATATTCACGTATAAAGGTATACTAAAATAGGGATTTTGAGATTTGGTACATACATAATGGGGGAAAACTAAGTAGATGTATAAGCATGTGTGTGACACATATGTATATATATGTGTGTGTATATGTATATATATATACAATTATAGTTTTTAAAACCTGTTAGTCTTACTACATACTCATCCCAGTTTTTAAATCACTTTTTTTTTTTTGGCAGCACTCGCAGCATACCGTTTCGGGGCGGGGGATCAAACCCACACCACAGCAGCAACCCTAGCCACAGCACTGACAACACCGGATCCTTAACCTGCTGAGACAACAGGGAACTTCTTAAATTACTTTTTAATAGGAAATACATTCCCAGGACTCAAAATCGAAAAAGTTTAAAAGGATGAAGATTGTTAAATCGTTCCCACTCCTTTCCCTCAGCCTCTCAGCTTCCCTTTCCAGAGACATACTTCCTCTATTTCCTTTGGAATACTTCACAAATATGCAAAGACTCCGCTTCTCACTAAACTGTATTCCTTAACACCAGTTTCTTAATGAAAGTAAAGGCCAGATTGCTGCCGTAACGAATTAAAAAAAATTCCTCTAAACAAGAATTTGCAAGACCTCAAAGTTTTGACTATGCTTTCCCCCATGTAACTGAGAATTTATCTCCTCAGCTCCCCACTCCTCCACTCTCACACCTCACAAACCCTGGCTATGATATTGGATGTGATGGTGCTGCCAAAGCCAGAAGCCACGGAAGGGGTCAGTTTCTACAGTTCTTACAAGAGGAGGAGTCTCAAGTTCACAGGGAAAAACTATTTCCCTCTTCCGATATTACAAAGAATTATTCAAATGCATTCACTGGAGCTCTTGACCCATCAATAACCTTAGAATTAGGAATTTTCACCTGATCTGAAAGTGCATTCATTCTAAATCATAGTGATTCTTAACTTTTCAGGGGAGGGATGGGGCCACCAGTACCTTTGAAAAACCAATGAAAGCTTACTTAAAAAAAAAGAGAAAAGAAAGAAAGAAAATACAGCTTTATCTTCCACTGGACATAGTTGCATACAGACAACAGATTATTAACACCTAACTTCTTGCTAAGAAGCCAACATCAAGGAATTTGCTAAAGAGGCTGTAACAAGGTAAGTATATAAGAAGGGAGAATATAATGTAAGAAGCAATTAGATGCTAGTGAAAGAGTTCATTATTTGTTTGTCTGGCGGCAGGTGGGGGGGGACTGAGTAGGTGCTGAAACTTTGTAATTTTAAATTTCAAGGTAAAATTATTCTGAAAATCTGATTATATATTTAACTTGACAAATGAAGCTAAATATAAAATATGCTCCTTTAATCTCACCACAAAAAATGACTCTATTCTATCATCACCATCATTATAGCTATATGTTTATAGAAATAAAGTACAGGTAATTTAATCTTGACCCATTTTTTAGTAGTACAGCCTTTCAACTGAGAAAAATTAAAATAAGGTGACAAAAATATAATCATTGAAAAATAGTCAAAATAAAAACAATTTGCAAATTAAGAAATTAACAGATGCTTAATGGGAAACAGATGCTTCCTCAGAAGCCAATTTAGTTAGTGATGGTTTCTCTTCCATTCACAGGAACAAAGATGATCCTGGATCCTGGCCAATTTTAATGGAAGAATTTCACTCATTTTCTTAATTTTATTTTCTCTATATTTAAGAAATTATATATAAAAGTGTCTTGAATCAGCTAGGCAGTTTAGATGGATATAAATATTTTCCAGTTCCTTAAAATGGTAAGAAAGCGACAACCACATAAATCCATGAACTCAGAAATGCTAGCAGAAAGCCTCAATCTATGCCTAAATTCTCAAGTATACATGAGTCTAATGTAGCTAAATTTCCCCTCCATAGGACGCAGAGACTACTTCCAATTTCTACTCCCCTGACAAAACACTTTTCTTCTTCTTATAAAGCCTTTACCTATAGGTTTTTAAAGCGTTTCAACTGTTCTACTGTAAATTATCTTTAGGAACAAAAAACACTTTTTCAATTACTTCTTTTATAGATACCCTCTTTAAATCAAAACATGGCATAATAAGAAATTCCTTATCTCACAGAAAAGTATCTACTGAGTATCTTTAAGATTTCCTATCTGTTAAGCCAGACAGCAAGTTCTCTTATCCTTTAGGCTAAGGAAAGTATTGCATGGCTCTAACATGCTAACCAGGAATCTCACTAAAAGTAGCGAGACTAGAGTCAGAGCTCACACACAAATTATGAGCACATTTAGGTTGTTCGTAACAGAAGGACCTGCAAGTCACTGATACATATGACCTTTGTTCTAACAACAACAACAAAACATAAGCAAGACTGAATGTGTTGAAAATGAGAGTAATAAAGCTATGTAAATGGTGTGGTAATATATATGGTACATGATTATGAAATGGAAACCAAACTGGACAAATAGAAAGAATGCTCAACCACGAATTCAGACATTTAGCTCGTAAAAATTAAATGTGTTTTCAGAAAATTCACCCAAGACTTTAAAGTTCATTTGTAATTTGCTAAGTCTTCTAATTTGTTATGAAACACTGTGAATTTCCAGAATATTGTATGATAATTGTCAAAGGTTTGTGGGAATTTGAGAGGTTTATAAAAACATACCATTTCTCATTAGTGTAAACTGGCAGATTTTATTCTACCTTATAGGTAAAAGTGGCTCCACAATAAGGGCTTCTAGGCCAATTCCATCACAAAATCCCACTGGATAGAATCACCTCCCCTCAATCTTTTGCCGAGCACTGCTTTCTCACAAAGATTGCAGAAGTCTCAATGTTTTCTTTTCAAGTTGGTATGATACAAATGGCAGCAGACAAAACAATGTTAAAAAAAAAAATAAACCAAATAAAAGGCTGTACACAAGAACTTATGTTTATTGCAAACAAAAACAGAGAGAGAGAGAAAAAAAATGGTCAGAAGCACAACATATAAGGTTAAGAATTTAAAAGCATCTTACATTCTGCCCTAATGGCAGCATAATTAATAGGAACAAACGGCCGTCTTGCTGCCTGCCGCAGCCGGAGGGTATTTTTGCAGACCTGACGAGCAAATTTTGTGAAATATGTAGTGTGAAGGAAGAAAGCTTGGCGGGTCTTCACTGCAGATTTTGGGCTCCCCGTATTTCGGACTGGCATCCCCTGCATGGCCTGGCGAGACATGTGACTTCTAACGCGAGGATCCTGCAAAATCAGACACCAGCAAATATGTAAAGAATAGAACTTGTCAAATACAGTACTGCTTGCTTCCTGCTCAAGTGAGGTTTTTAAACCTTTCACTGTAAAGTCTGTAACTTAATACAGTGGGAGAGAATTTAGAAGTAAGCACGTCTGAGAAGTAGAGAAGGAACTGGGTGGAAGTGGGGGTGTCTGTGGTCCTATACTTTTTTCTTCTAAATTGTCCTTAACAATCCAAAATCACATTCACAATAGTAAAAAGCGGATAGGGTTAGATTACTTTTAAAAAATACTGAAGGGGGTCCTTAAATCTTATCAGCTCTCCAAAACAATGTTCTCTCTCCAATAAACATAGGTGCTTGACATCCTCCATCTGTGAGAATATCACCAAAATTACACCGTAACTGTTATTTGTTCTTCTCAAGATTGAGTCCATGCCTATTTGTCCCTCCTATGAGAACCCAGGGACAGAAAAAAATGCTCAATTTGTTATTTATTAATTTATGCAATAAACAAATTTTCAAGAGTACCTAGCAGGTTGCAAACTGTTTCCACAAAAGCCATTTAAACCAACATTTAACTGGTGAACTCTCCACTCCTGCTGACATCCCCCCCAACGCACTGTTCTTTTTTCTGAGTAATCTCACAAGCCAATACATATATATTGGCTTTTTTAATTTTTCTTTTTCTTTTTGGCTTTTGTCATTTTGGGGCCACACCCGCCGCACGTGGAGGTTCCCAGGCTAGGGGTCTAATCGGAGCTACCAGCTGCCGGCCTTCGCCACAGCCACAGCAATGCGGGATCTGAGCCGCGTCTGCAACCTATACCACAGCTCACGGCAATGCCGGATCCTTAACCCACTGAGCAAGGCCAGGGATCGAACCCGCAACCTCGTGGTTCCTAGTTGGATTCGTTTCCACTGAGCCAAGATGGGAACTCCTATATTTTGGGTTTTTAGGGCCACACTCCAGCATATGGAGGTTCCCAGGCTAGGGGTCAAATTGGAGCTGTAGCTGCTGGCCTACACCACAGCCACAGCAATGCAGGGTCCGAGCTGCATCTGTGACCTACACCACAACTCATGGCCAATGCTGGATCCTTAACCCACTGAGTGAGGTCAGGGATCAACCTGCATCCTCATGGATACTAGTCGGGTTTGTTAACCACTGAGCCATGCCGGGAACTTCTGACCTATATTTTGAATACCTGAAAAAATTGGATTTGTCCCTGCCCCTCTCCACATCCACCCAAGACATTTCAGTACAATTAGTTTTGTTTGTTTTTAAGTTATCCTATACTGTACTTCTGTTTCCAAGGAGTGATACAGCTGCTGAAAACCATGACATTTCTCAACACTAAAAAGATTCTTGCTTCTGTACCTCTGTGGTTGGGCTGGGAGATAACTTCTCCTCTTCTGATTGCGTGGGCATTTTCAAGCCTCCATATTTTTTCCAATAGAGCCAACAGGTTGCACATAATCTACACTGCATATTAGGTGGGCCCCAAGAATACCACTGATGAGACTGTGTGGCTAAAGGTGGAGGAAAAATAAGAAAAAACAAAAAATGCAATATAATTGTAACATCATTATACATACAATCATGTATTTCAAAAACATTCCAAGCCATCTTTAGTTTACAATGGTACTTTTCTTATCCCAGTTTACCCAGCACATATGAAAGTCTAATATATACATGTATTTTTCAAGTCAGAATTCATTAAACCATTTATTTATCCAGTGCCTGTGGCCCTTGTTAAGAGGGACTATTAGGTAAAGTGCCCTGTTATTATGTGTCGAGCTGCTGAAGAAGTTTTTGTTAACTAAAAATATCCCCTATTGTGTACATTTCTGGAAATAAGTTATCAGAAAGGTATCATTAAACTACATCCAGGTTTCCAAATTTATGGTTCAGAAACTCCTTTGGGGGTTAAAGTGCTTAGATGGGACCTCACCGATAAAAGTAGAAGTCTGCAAGAAATAGTACCTGTTTTCCATTCCTTTATTCTAATCAATAGATAAAACAATTTTTTTCCCTGTTTTAGCTGCACCCACAGCATATGGAAGTTCCCAAGCCAGGGACTGAATCTGAGCCACAGCTGCGACCTAGACCATTGCCAGGACCTTAATGGCAACACCAGGACCTTAACCCACTGTGACACAGCAGGAATTCATAAAATAATCATGTTACCATCTCTCCTTTTAAAAACAGAATCCTGTTCCAGACTGTAAGTCTCTATCAAGTGAGCATGTACAGTGAGATGACAGCATGCTTAAGACCTGATGACTTGGAAAAAAAAAAGTTGATTTATTCCTTAGCTAAACACTAAAACCTGTGTTATTTTATTCTGCAGTTTAAATTACTGCCATGTAACATTTAAAGTATTCCCACAATTGATCTGAAGTTTAAGACAGAAACACTGACAATGAACATTAAGTTGAAGAGGTACATAAAAATTCTTAGAATCTGTGAGCTTGCCTAGGAATGAATATTCTTCCCTAGATCTGTAAATTACCTTCAAGTCATTATGTTCAAATAGCACACCAAGGTGTCAACACACACTTCACAAACCAGTGTCAAAAAGAGGCAATACAGTGATTGCTATAATAAAACTGTTTCTTAGATTATTGAAAATAATACTGTGAACCCATCATGTGTTATGTGGTGAGGGTGGGGAGGGGGAGACAGGATGGACACGACTCCTTGCAAATAGCAGCTTTCTTCTTCCAATTTAAAAACATATAGTGGAGTTCCTGTCGTGGCTCAGTGGTTAACGAATACGACTAAGAACTATGAGGTTGCGGGTTCGATCCCTGGCCTTGCTCAGTGGGTTAAGGATCCAGCGTGGCCGTGAGCTGTGGTGGAGGTTGCAGACGCGGCTCAGATTCCGCGTTGCCGTGGCTGTGGCGAAGGCCGGCGGCTACAGCTCCTGTTGGACCCCTAGCCTGGGAACCTCCATATGCCGCAGGTGCGGCCCTAGAAAAGGCAAAAAGACAAAAAAACAAAACAAAAAAAAAACATATAGTAAAGATGATGAGTCAAGATGATTTCATTTTTAAACACCAATTTTAAGAATCCTAAATATTAGGCATGGACCTATTCTGGATTCTGAATATAAAATTTCACTCATATTTAAGTATACATTTTTACCCAAATTAACCATGGCACATCATTTTAATAATTTGTCAACAAATGCCTTTCTCTCTTTTTTCTTTTTACAGCCACACATATGGCACGTGGAAGTTTCTGGGCCAGGGATCGAACAGGAGCTGCAGCTGGGGCCTATGCCACAGCCACAAAAACAATGGATCTCAGCTACATCTGAGGTCTATGCCATAGCTTATAGCAACATCAGATCCTGAACCCACTGAGAGAGGCCAGGGATCGAACCCCATCCTCAGAGAGACAACATCAGGTCCTTAACCTGCTGAGGCAAGATAGGAACTCCTCTCTCTTAGTTTTTTCCTTTTCCAAAGTTTAGTTATTTTATTTTATTTTTTTGGGCCACACCTGTGGCATGTGGAAGTTAAGTTCTCTGGCCAGGGAACAAACCCACATTACAGCAGCAAACCCAAGCCACTGCAGGCACAACACTGGATCCTTAACCTGCTGTGCCACAAGAGAACTCCCAAATGACTTTCTCTTTATATGTAATTGACTCAAATTCAATTAAAGAATGACAAATAGATAACACCAAATTCTATCATTCTATAAAGACACAGTTTCTATGTATATTAATATGCAGTTTATGATCGATTATTTAATATACAGACTGAAAATAAATACTATAAAATTAAAGTCACTTGTCACGCATATGTAAAAATGATGGGATAACTATTTAAAAGGATATATGAAACTACATATAACATGAAAGGGGGTTTGTACGGCAAAAATAAGACACATTAAACCACCACCACCTGTCAGCAGAATTCTTTTTATTTTCATTTAAATATAAGCGAAGTTCAAAATCTAAGAATTCCCAATTCACAGTTATACAATCTGTAAAATTTTGACCAGAAGAATGTAATTTTCCATAAAAGTGTTTGCCTTTGTTCCTCATAGCGTAGAAAATGGTTAGACATGTGCTATTTTTATGAAAATAGCAATCTGTCTGGCTCACATCTTGCTTGGTTGCAGGAAAGATGATTACATGATTTGGTTTTAAAAGCCTTTTCTAAAGCCAAAGCCTGGTGTGGAGTATGGAGCAGAGTCACAAACGTCCTAAGTACAGCAGGCTACCCCACCTCCCAAAGAGCTGCCGAGACAAAATGGGCACCAAGTAGACTATTAGTAAATATTAGTGTCCCCCCTCTTCCACCTCAGGCCACTTTGCTTGGCAGGAAACAGACGAGTGTGTCACCAATGCCCCATTTAAGAAATTCTATTGTTGTCTGAGGTTTTAAATAAATATAAAAAAATGCATTGACTACCTAAACAGTTCACCTCAGCAACCGAGTTTAACATCCAGGGAAAATATAATATGGCCAGCATCAGATACATTTTTTATATGCATACATGCTGGTAAATATATTGGGCCCCTGAGGATAAAAGTATCACAACACAGCATCTTCCAAACCAGTACTCTAAGGGAAGCAGGTCTGAGGATTACAAACAGCAGTTTATCCACACATAGGACTTTCCTACACAGTTACTTGTAGCTTTAATGTGTCAAAACATACTGAGCAACTCCCAAAGCGGGGTTGGTTTATTTCGTGGGACCCTGGTTTGCACAAAGCTAGTAACAGCTCTGCACACAGCTTGGCACATACTGCTAAGGAATAATAAACGGAGGACGCCACAGAAGCCAATCAAAGGAAACCCACTACTTAAATTTTTGTCCAGACAGAAAGTAAGGACGGGCACCTATTCACTACGAAGCTGCATTATCCTCCCCCTGCGCAGTACTAACCTGCTTCACGTCCACATCGCCCACCCCACGGAGCCAGCACAGACCTCCACTTTCACCCACGACGGGCCTCAGAGGAGGGGGGGAAAGCCTTGCTGGAGAAAACTTACCATAGCAGCTCTCACAGGCTCGCCCTAGGAGAGGGTTTTGCGGCTGGAACGTGGTTCCCACGGCTCCATTCACAGCGCCAGGTTTGCCATTGCTGGTGGATATTTGGTTGGGATTTGGTTTGCTGCTTTCAGTGAAATATAAAGTGAAGATTGGTTTAACAAGGCAATAGCCTCTACATTTCATTATTATTATTATTTTTTGGTTTTTCTTTTTAGGGCTGCACCCACAGCATGTGGAGGTTCCCAGGCTAGGGGTCCAATCGGAGCTGTAGCTGCCAGTCTTCGCCACAGCCACAGACACACAGGATCCGAGCCGTGTCTGCAACCTACACCACAGCTCACAGCAACGCCAGATCCTTAACCTGCTGAGCGAGGCCAGGGATCAAACCTGCATCTTCACGGATACTAGCCAGGTTCGTTAACTGGCGAGCCAAGACGGGAACTCCTCTAATTTCATTATTGATTTATTTTAACTACACATAAACATTTGAATGTTCGGTGAAGAACAAATAACACTGGTAAAAGATGTTAAAATGAACCCAAACCATTTATCTTTACAAACCAAGACTATGTAAAAACCTATCTCTTAAGCATGGCATTTACAAAATAAATACAGCCCTATCCCTTCTCCACCCAAGCAAAATTTCCATAGGACACCCTCTAATGCTTTTGAAAAATACAAGTTATTAAGCTTTATCACTTATCACAAATTCTGAGAAAATAAGTAATTTTCCGATCAGATATTAAAGCAAAGGCAATGTGGTTATATGTTTAGAGAAAACCAGTGTCCCATTCTTGCTTGCTGGTGTGACAGCTGTTGACTCCACACACTGGATCTCCGGGGAACTGCACAAAAGCCACACGTTTAACAGTGACATGGTGCATATCAACAGGGCATCTAAGTCAGCATTTCAGGAGATTGTGACTACTCATAGTTTCACTATGTATGAATTTTTATGAGGAAGATTACACAGCATTTGAAATTAGAAAAATAAATAAATGTATTTTGAGGTATCCCTTTTTAAGAGGAAAAAGGTTAATATCTATCGGATTTCCAGAGGCCACGATTCCTCAGTAGCATGCAGTTCAGATTATCTTGGTATTTCCTGTGCAAATATGGCTAACTTCTTCCCATCTAGGGTAGGCTGACTCTCCTGCTTATCAGCCATGTCTGAGAACACTGCATAGGCATACGCAGTATATCAATACACTAATTCATTTAACATATATTTATTCAGTGCCTAGCAAACAAAAGTGCCAACATTAAACAGCTTTCATCCCAGAGGAGCTTTCATGTATATTTCTTGGGCAGAAGATTAAGCGAAGTAAATCAGCAAATCATTTGTTATAAATGAATGCTTGGAGTTCCGTCGTGGCTCAGTGGTTAATAAACCGGACTAGCATCCATGAAGACACGGGTTCAATCCCTGGCCTTGCTCAGTGGGTTAAGGATCTGGCATTGCCATGTGCTGTGGTATAGGTTGCAGACATGGCTCAGATCCCTTGTTGCTGTGGTTGGCGTAGGCCAGAGGCTACAGCTCCGATTCGACCCCTAGCCTAGGAACCTCCATATGCGCTACTGGTGCAGCCCTAAAAGACAAAAAGACCACACACACAAAAAAAAGAAAGAAATGAATGCTAGATGACTAAATGCAGACCATACTCTATCTTCCCATCACTAGTGAAATACTGAGAATTCACAACTATCAGGACACTTAAGAGTTTCAGCACAGAGTAGGCTTGTGGGTTTCCTTTTTGCTGTTTCTGATCCTCACACTTACACTTAACCAGTGAAGCTTAATATGTAAACTTGACCTGACAGCAAAATAAGATTTCTTCCTGGTGTTGTTACTATAACTCTGAGGTGATACTCATCATCACCCCAGAAGAAATCACTTAACCTTGTGTGCACCGAGGGTCCTATTCTATAAACAGGACTATTGTTTACACTTCTATTCTGTGCCAGCAATGTATTTTGAAGACAAATTGGCTTTAAAAGCACATTTTAAATCAGATAGAATGCTTTTTCCTCTTATAGTTTTCATTTGGAAACATATAAAATTAAAGGTAGCGATTTAGAAAGACCAAGATTTCCAAGAGTATGTAAAAATATTTCTGATTTTTAAAAATCTACTAACATAGATAGAAACCCCCTTATGGAAGGTCAAATGGGTGACAATGTCAGAAAGCCTTCTCCAAATATGAAAATTTCTGACATTTAACCTAGGGCCAAATATATGTGTTAAAAGAGAGCTAATACAAATTTATAGTTGAGCTGCCTAAAAAAAAGAATGAGAGTAAAAACAACTTTAGTTGTTCGACTTAATCCAGAATGTTATCTGACTGAATAAACCACTGGCCTTAATTATAATAATCACAAAAGGAAAATGAGTTGGAAAATGAATGCAAAGACTGAATACAGACAAGTGAACCACTTAAAAAATGTTTTGCAAAACCAAGTACCTACAGATTAATCCTCCGGAAACAAATGGTTGGTGTTAAAGTGACCATTTGAATAAACTTTTACTGTAGGACAAACATTTTTTTAAAGTTTTCTAAGCTGCGTTATCTGATAAACATTAAGATCTTACCGTATGGCACAGGGAACTATATTCAGTATCTTATGATAAACCAAAATGGAAAAGAAGACTTTAAGAAAAACAATGTATATATATATACGTATAATGGATCAGTTTGCTGTACAGTTTACTACAATAATGTAAATCAACTATCCTTCAATTAAAAAAATTAACATTTTTTTTAAAAGCTTCATTACAGGAAACTGCCCTTCCTTTAGCTCATGCCCAAACCTTTTCTCTCCTCATCTGTGCTCTAGATTCTACCCTTCCTGCCCTTTGAGAACTTTCTACACTTCATTCTCTTTCCTGGACCCTCCTCATAGCCATGTAAACACATATCTCCTATTTAAAAAACTCCCCCATCACTCTATCCAAACTCACTCCTCAAAGCCAAGAATTCTCTCGACTGCTTTTCCCAGCCAGCTTTCTTGAGAGCTGTCAATCTTCACTGGCTGCCAGCCTCAGCACTCTATTAAGGATCACCAGTGACCTCCATGTGGCCTAATCCCCTGGCTATTTTTCATCAGTATTTGCCACTGTTAACCTCTTTCCCTCCTTAAAACACACTCCTCTTAGTTTGTGTGATAATGCACTTACCTGGCTATCCCTTCAGCTATCATACTCCATCTGATATAGAAATCCTAGATTCCTTCAAGTTTGGTCCAAGGCCCTTTTTTCCTATTGCTCTTCCTAAGAAATCTCATTCATAGTTTCAAACACAACGCTTTATTCTGATGAAGCTCAAATTTGTACATCTAGCCCAGAACTTTCCCTTGAGTTTAAGACCAATATATTCGACAGTATATTTAACACTTACTTTTAGAGAAAGCAAACTCAAAATACCCAAGCTGGTTCTCTGCCATGCTTCTCATCATGGTGAATAGCCAGCAATCCACCTAGTCAGCTGTGCCAACCAGAAACCTGGGACTCAATCTAAATCTTCCCTCTGCCCCTCCATACAAGTCAACCACCTCCAAGTAGTGTACCATTTCCAGACCACAACTCCATGTCAAGCTACTATCATCTTTCTTCTCTAGGAACTGCATTGGTCCCCTTACATCCACTCCCCAATTCCCGATACCACTTTCTAAAATATAGTCAGTAATCTGAAAGTACACACAAACTTGATCATGACACTTCCTTGTTTAGAATCCATTTCCACTGTTCATCAGATGGGTAACTCTTGGCCCTTGCCCACCATGCTGGCCTTCCATGTCCCACTACTCTCTCTTCACAGCAGCCACACTGCCTGCCTCTCATAACTACGCTCCTCAACCATGTTCTGCCCCTTCCCATCTCACGATCCCACTGGCCTGAAAAGCCTCCATCACCTGGTTAACTCTTCCTCTAGAATTCACGTAAACTCACCGCCATAAGGTATCTTTCCTGACAGCATAAACTAAGTATCATAACTCTCCCCCAGTATAAACTCTCATGAAAGCCCTCCTCCATCAGAGTACTCATCACACTGGGTGATTAGCTATTTGGCAACTACCTCCCACGCAACAGAAGGTGAGCTCCATAATATCTTCCTTCTTCTTCTTTTTTGTTTTTGTTTTTTAGGGCTGCGTCCATGGCATATCTAAGTTCCCAGGCTAGGAGTCGAATCAGAGCTGCAGCTACAGGCCAACACCACAGCCACAGCAATGTGAGATCCGAACTGCGTCTGTGACCTACACCACAGCTCATGGAAATGCCAGATCCTTAATCCACTGAGAAAGGCCAGGGATCAAACCTGCATCTTCATGGATACTATTTGGGTTCATTACCACTGAGCCACAAAAGGAAATCCCAGAATGTTTTCCACTTTTTTTTTTTTTTTTTTTTAATGAAGGACTTGAAACTAAGGGAAAGTTTTCTAGAATGTCTTCTTAACTGATCTGCCTCTAGTAGTGAACAGGGTGCTCTGCATATAGGAGACTGACAGGCTCAAAAGGATGACAGCATATAATAATTCTTAATCTATTATCTTAAAATAGTATTCCAGAGTTAACTGGCAAATTCTTCAAAGAACTCAGATTCTTACCCAACTCAACAATACCAATTCAAACTTCTATTTACATATATGATCATATCACTTTTGAAAAAGTATGATCAGAAATGCCTCTTAATCTCCAAAAATCATTCACTTGGATCAAGGGTTGGCAGAGTAAATATTTTAAGCTTCGTGGGTATTATGATTTCTGTCACAACCACTGAAAGCTGCCACTGTAGCACAAAAGAAGATGTACACAACATATAAATGAATGAACATGGCTGTATTCTAGTAACGCTTTATTTATAAAAACAGGTCAGATTCGGCCCACAGATTGGTCTTTGATTTAGTCTTTGACTTAGATCAAGACTCCAAAGTCAATACAAAACAGAATAGAACAATTATCTGGGTTACTTGGTGAAAACTGGTTAAATGTGTTTTTCCTTTGATGTGACAGCAGTGCAAAGCATAAAAAAGCTGCTTTGCTTGCTTTTGAAAATTTAAGACACATGAGTCACAACACTGTTTTCTTTGGGGAGTTGCTCTTTTATAAATTAATCAAATAAAATATATAATTTCCTAAAATATTAGAAATCACTGCAGAAAGGACAATACAGCTCTGAATAAAAATTATGAACCCTATAAATTATGTGCTCTCTCACTTGAGATAAAAGATTAATAAGAAATATTACAATTCATTGTCAATGAGGCCTGCTATATATAAGAATATGTATTAATATATCAAAATTCAGTAAATAAATGCTAGGTATAAAACAACTGTACTGAGATCAAAGAGTGAAAAATCTTGAATCAGTACACAGAATATTGTAGTAAATTTCATTTTTATCCCCAAAGAACCTAGGATAGTTCTATATGCATGGTGCTCAATAAACTAAATGTTCCTAAACAAATGAACCGTCAAACTCAAGACCATAAAAAAAGATAATTCATTTAAAATGTAAAAAATGAAAAGAAAATTGGCATTCATTTTGATATGACAATGATATCTAAACCCAAAGGATAATAATGATAGAATGCTAGGCATCTGGAACAATCAGAACCTATTCATTTCTTATCCGACATTTCAAAGTTTGGTTCTAATTACTTTCCCTAACCCTTTCTCCAAGCAACCAGTATAAAATCCTCAAGAAATAAACAACACACCTCAAAAGAGCAATGCATATTACCCAAACAAAATATATTATACAATACAGAAGTTTCAAGATTTGTCAGCCTTCTGAAATACATGTGCTTCAAGTAACATTTTCATAGGTTAGCTAACACTTTCACGCTTTGCTAGAAAATGGGACATGGCATTTTTCATCTGGTTAGTCTACTTGAGGTTTTCTTCCACCAACCATTTTTCTTTCTTAAAAAATCACTGTGGAGTTCCCACTGTTGTGCAATGGGGTCAGTGGGGTCTCTGGAGCACTGGGACACAGGTTTGATCCATGGCTGGGCATAGACGGTTAAGGATCCAATGTTGCTGTAGCTGTGGCTTAGGTGCAATTACGGCTCAGATCTGGTCCCTGGCCCTGGAACTCCACATGCCACATGAAAGCCAAAAAAACAAACAAAACAAAAATCATTGTAGTAGCCTTATAATGGAAAGCAAATTGTGCTATGTAGTGGAAGAAAATAAGATGTACAAAGGAATTCAAATTTGGTTGAAACAAACCAAAATGTACATATTTTATTTTTGACAGAATACCATGGTAAATACTGAAAAGATTTCTATTACTTACTAAGTTGGGATATATACTTGTTTCAGTTTACTCTCAGCTTCTGCTGCTTTTAGACGTTTCTAATTCAAAAGACAGATAAAATATTTTACACACGATGTCCACTAATTATGACCACTTCATTTATCTTAAAATTTCACAAGAAAACAAAAATATTAAAGCATAATTCAATAACTGTCTTTTTAAGACGAGTTTTTATTTCATGCACTCTTAAACTCCAGTGATTTATAAGAAAAAGTCACTAGGTTCTGAGATATAGCACTATTAATAATATTTTACACATAAATTTTAAAAATAAAGCAATGAACAACATTTCCCATTCGTCCATGAGTTGAGAGACAGAACTTATATTCATTTTTACTTTTCAAATTTAGTTTCTATTTTATTTCTTTTCTGCCTTTCTGGGAGAAAACACAAATAATCTTTGCTTTTAGAAAATTATTAAGGAGTTCCCGTCATGGCTCAGTGGTTAACGAATCAGACTAGGAACCATGACGTTGCGGATTCGATCCCTGGCCTTGCTCAGTGGGTTAAGAATCCGGCGTTGCCGTGAGCTGTGGTGTAGGTTGCAGACACGGCTCAGATCCCGCGTTGCTGTGGCTGTGGCAAAGGCCGGTGGCTACAGCTCCTGTTAGACCCCTAGCCTGGGAACCTCCATATGCCACGGGTGCAGCCCCAGATAAGGCAAAAAGACAAAAAAAAAAAAAAAAAAAAAAAAAAAAAAAAAAAAAAAGAAAGAAAATTCAGAGATCATTAGTTTCCACAGTCCATGCAAAAAAAAGACAGTAACTAATTTAAGTCCAAATAAATAAATAAGCGTTTACCCTCAAATGTTGGGAAATATGCAGTGAACTTTAAAGCTTGGCTGAACTTATGTCTGATTTTTAGGAACCAAATAGGAGCCAAATGCAGGGAAAGGAATGGGGGAAAGATTACATAATCAAAAACAGAGTTTGATCAACACAATGATGCAAATAGGGAGGGAAAATAACATATGGTAGATACTCAAAATGACATGAGGTAAAAGGCAATCTTCCATCTTCTTAATAAGAAGGCAACAAAAACATTTAAGGAGACAACTTAGAACTTTTAAAGAAGGAGCTGAAATTCTGGAAATAATTTTATTCAAACATGTTTTCAACCATCCTTGATGCCATCACTGCCACTATCTTTAGAGACTCTTTTTACTTTGAATGACACAGCTTTCCAAGAGCACATGATCTTCACATCTACCTAAGTTGTTTGAAATAAACAATTTTGGGGGGAGGGCAGGAATAGCAATTTTATTCTGAAAGCCAGCAAAAGAGATGATGGTGGACTAATGTCCTAAAGAACCATCTTGCCCACGGTTTGAAATAAGCACTTTCTGAATTATATATGATGTTGACATTGGAAATTTTTCAAGAAGTCATGGGTTATCTATTCATTATTCACCAAGTCAATAACTCAATACACTAATATTTAAGGTGATCCATAGAGTTCCTGTAGTGGCTCAGCAGTTAACGAATCCAACTAGCATCCATGAGGACGCAGGTTCAGTTCCTGGCCTCGCTCACTGGGTTAAGGATCCAGCATTGCTGTGAGCTGTGGTGTACGTTGCAGATGTGGCTTGGATCCTGCATTGCTGTGGCTCTGGTGTAGGCTGGCAGCTATAACTCCAATTGGACCCCTAGCCTGGGAACCTCCATGTGCTGTGGGTGCAGCCCTATAAAGCCAAAAAAAAAAAAAAAAAAAAAGTGATCCTTAAACTGTATTTTTATAGCATCCAACACTTGCCACTGGGTGATCACATACTTAGGAAAAATAATGTCTGTGTTAAATACACTTGCGCCTTTACCAGTTCTAACAAGTAACTAGAAGAATATAAAAACAAGTAACTAGAAGAATATAAAAACAAGTACTGACTGAGGTCACTTGAGAAAAATGTACTTTCCCCCAAAAAGTAATATTACTCAAAATAGGTTAATTGAGTGATTACCTCAATTTGGGACATTTGGGAAGGATTAAAAAAAATAAGTGATTCCTTATTTTCAGAGATAATTTTGGGAAAAAGGTTATGTATTTATCTACAGAGCATCAAACTAGTAAAGATTAGGTACTACAAGCAGATGTAAACAATTATATATAGAATGGATAAACAACAAGGTCCTACTGTATAGCACAGGGAACTCTATTCAACAACCTGTGATAAACTTTAATAGAAAAGAATACAAAAAAGAAAAAAATATATATATAACTGAGTCATTTTGCTATATACCAGAAACTAACACAGCATTGTAAATCAACTATATTTCAATTAAAAAATTAATCAATGAATTAATTAACTACTACAGTTAAAGTCAAAGATTTAGGAGGTACAACCACACAAATGTCACAGGAGGTTTCCAAAGAACTTTACACATCTTAAGTCATTCGCATCAACCATACTCACAAAAAGATGAATCACCAGGCACCTGCAAGGAAAATAATACCTCTCTAGTGGTATCTTTCCCTGCTGTCTTCCCAAAATATTTATCCTAACGGATTCTAAAGTAAAGAAAATATTAAGACTAAAATCTTCATATGTTAAAGATATGAAATCATGTAGTTTAAAATGGTCTAGAAAAGATAAAGCAAACACAAAATTTAAGTATATTGCCAAAGTATAAATAGAAAGTTCATTTTGATGAAATTGTACTGACAGCAATATGAAAAAATTACCTGCTGCACGTATCTGTCAGTAGTTTTCCACATGTAATAATACTCGATGATGCTAGTCAATGATTTCCAAGGGAGCTGAAAAAATATACAACACGATAATGAAAACAAGCTACTGAGAGAAACTGTTTTCCTTTAAAATTAGTTATTTAAAATAACAAGGCAAATATCTACATGGAAGCTGCATTCTAGAAGAAATGTTTGAGAAAACTGAAATTAATTACAGTAACTCTTAGCAAAGGATCCCCAAACATGTTCCATTCAGCTAGAGATGCTGATACAACATAGTCCATCTCTCAACTGCCGTTCCCTTAAAAATTATAAACCTTATGACTTACATTACATGACTTAGAGAAGTTTTTCTTGGGCTATAGGTGGGGTTGAAGTACAATTTTTAGAAATGATATTTAAATCAATCCGGCCTGAGTTCTTTAACTTCCAAAGATGCCACCTACAACTGAGTGTCATACGGTCTCTAGCATAATATTTCTCATCCTTTTCAAAACTGCACTATTTTGATCTGTTTTGTTGTAAATAAAATGAAAACCTAAATCTCTGAAAAAGAATGTAAGTGTGGTACATATTAGAAAAATAGGAAGCCTGCCTGCTATATTTCATAATTATTCAAAAATGACCAAATGAGCTTCCACCTACGAGACGTACAAGCACAGGATATATTCATTATGTCCCTGTGTGAAAGAGATCTGCTAGGCATCTGAGATGCAAATCAGGGCAGATCAAAACTTCAAACAAAGTGACTGATAACATTCACGATTTTTAGCTAGTGAGGCAAATTTTACTGATAGGTGGTGACTCAGCATTCTTTGACTCCTCTCTGGTCGGCCCTAATGCACCCATGGGGCTGCAGTTTAAAGAGTACTTCCCAGATGCCAGGGCCACATGTACGACCCACATGTACAAAACCTATGCCATTCCCATCACCGCCATTCCCCATCACCTCCACATTTAACTCACCTATTCGGTTTAAAGAGAAAATAAATGGAGTTTAGAAAAGAAATTATTTTAAGCTTAATTGGGTGGCAACTTCAACAAATGTAGTCTCCTTACAGGAACAGATTGGCACAGCTGGCATTTGGATTGCAGTTAAAGTAAATACAATTTTCTCCAATTTAACAAGCAATCTAATGGAGCTGAAAGTGTCAGAGGGATAGTGTGAGGAGCTCAGCAAGACCTCACAGGACATCTGGGGCACAGGACAGTCTCCTAGGGTTTCGAGCAGGCCAAGATCTCTTTATTTCCTAACTATTCTTCCTTTGGGAAACAGCCCCTAGCATGCAATTTACCTAGAAGCCTGAGAAAAGAAAAGCAAGTGACCGTGTAACCTGAGCTTCCTCATAAACCAGATTTTATCTAAGCCATATAGTCCTAATCAGCTGTACCACTGGGCTCTCATCAAGAAGGGTAGGTCAAGTCCCATGATGCAGTATCACGTCTCCCTCAATCCTCACTCTGACTTCATGGGAGTTCCCTACGAACGTCAATTAAGAAGGAAAAAAATCTGAATGTGGCAGATGGCTCTGGAGGCTGTACTGGCACCAACTGACATTATCCTGCTGCAGCATTTGAGCCACAAGCAGGAGTGACTCTGAAGCACAGTGAAGGGAGATCCTTTCAGAGGGCAGAACATTAGAATGGACGTCTGGTTTTCTACTAGGGTTTGAGTTGCAGGAGAGACGGCCAGAGGTACTGACTGTACCCATGTGGTGACAATGGTTATTTACTTGTCAGAGCTACCAGGGACTTGAAAGGAATCCAATTAGAGGACTGGTAACAATGAGTCTTAGAAAAGAGGCTGTGGGACAAACACCTGAGTGTAGCCCTGGGTGTGAGAGTATCTGTGCCCCCATGCTCACAAAGGCTCCTCTGCAAAGGAGATTCTCACTTACCAGTTGCGTTGATCTCCTCTATGGCTGTCAGCCACCCTCTTCCCCTGGCCACCCAATGACTGCCCAAAGGACACATAAAGTGGGCACAGAGACTACACGTGGATGCCACCACAGGGATGGCCCCTCACCAAATCTTATCTGATTACTCCAAGTGTCTAACCTGCAAGGAACAGAGTACACTGGGCCTCCATCATGGCACCTTTCCTGGTAATATGTCAGTTAGACTAGACTCTCAGCATCCCAGAATAGTAGCTGTTATCACTGAACAATTCTTGTAAATATGATTTGCCTTTTCTGCCTGAAATGCATTGGTTAGCAATACCACTCACAGACTTACGAATGACTTACTTCTACAGAACACTGCTTCTAACCCAACCCAGGGCTCTGAGCCTCAAGAATAAAAGTTTGGGGGAGTTCCCGTCGTGGCTCAGTGGTTAACGAATCCGAGTAGGAGCCATGAGGTTGCGGGTTCAATCTCTGGCCTTGCTCAGTGGGTTAAGGATCCGGCATTGCCGTGAGCTGTGGTGTAGGTTGCAGACGCGGCTCATCCTACGTTGCTGTGGCTGTGGTGTAGGCCAGCGGCTACAGCTCCTGTTAGACCCCTAGCCTGGGAACCTCCATATGCCACGGGTACGGCCCTACAAAAAGGCAAAAAGACAAAAATAAATAAATAAATAAATAAAAGTTTGGGTGATACCACGAGACTAAGAACTCTGATCATCTAAGATACCAAGGGGGTGAGGGTAGGGTCTGTTCTGAATGACAGCGAAGGTCTCGGGAGGAGTCTTACAAATGAAGAAAGGAAGACTAAAGAAGCTATACGTCCTTCCTTGCTTTGTGTCATTATTTTTCTTTTGCACCCAGTTCACTTCCTATTTTTATATAAGGTCTGTTGGTGGTGGTTTTTTTTTTTAACCTTTACAACTTACTGTAGAAGTTACAAGCTATAAAGACAGGGTTTTGACTAAAACGAAAAAAGGAAGAAATATCAACCAGAGATGAATGCTGTGACATTAAATTTAAGCCTCCCCATTTGAGGAAAGAGTACCATATTTTCTAATGATTCAGGGATAATTACTATTGTTTAAAGGTTGACATATGGAAAGGAAGCATGTATAGAAAACAAGGACAGATGTGAAGTAGTCAAAAAAGCAAGTGATGGCAGAAACTATATACCCATTTTGTATACACTTCTAGCTTACCTTCCTTGAAGCTTTACCTACATTCTCTGCCTGGCCCCCTCCAAAAAAAACAAAAAAAAACAAAAACAAAAAACAAAAAACAAAAAAACTCTTAAACAAAGACACAGACATATGGGCCAGGTTTATCCAGGCTGACAGACATGAATGACATTTAGATATAGAAGTGAGCAACATCAGTGCCATATGATCCAGCAATCCCACTCCTGGGCATATATCCATAGAAAACTCTAATCTGAAAAGATACATACACTCCAAAGTTCATAGCAGCACAGTTTACAATAGGCAAGACATGAAACCTAAATGTCCAGGTGAACAGATAAAGAAAATGTGGTGTATATCTACAATGGAATATTACTCAGTCACAAAGAAGAATGAAACAGTGCCATCTGCAGCAACATGGATGGACCTAGAGATTATCATACTAAGTGAAGTCAGAAAAAGAAAGACAAATACCAAATGACATCACTTATATGTGGAATCTAAAATATGATACAAATGAACATATTTTCAAAACAGAGACTCACTAACTTTGAAAAAAAAAAAAAACCTTACAGTTACCAAAGATGAAAAGGGGTTAGGGAGGGATAAATTAAGAGTTTAGGATTAGCAGATACAAATTATTATATATAAAACAGAACAAGGTTCTACAGTATAGCACAAGGAACTATATTCAATGGCCTATAATAATGGAAAAGAATATGAAAACGCATATCCAGTTCTTTATATATATATATATATATATATATATATATATATATATATATAATACATATATATCTGAATCACTTTGCTGTACACCAGAAACTAATAATTATAAATAACTACACTCCAATAATCAAGAAAGAAAGAAAGAAAGGGAGAGAGAGAGAGAGAGAGAAAGAAAGGACAACATCAGGATAAGGCTGCAAGACAGGAGACTGGACAGTTTGGCAAGAAGTATAGCTGAGATATGTTCTTCTAGGGCCTATGTGTTGACTTTTCTGGCACACATGTTTGACATGGATTCCAAGCACCCGAGGGCATGGGTTTTTTCACTGTTTCTATGGCATTCAAACCTGGTTCTCTCATCTTCCCACAGATTTTATGAGAACCTAACGGCCTACATGCCTTTGGCTTAAATTAGATATAGTAAATTCCATACTTAGCAAATAAGAGCCCTAACACATATAACCAAAACAAATATTCTTTATTCTAAAGTAGGTGTAGTTTCTCTCACTTATAATCCAATGTACTCTAATACAAAAATTGGTAAGAAGTGGAGTCCTCTAAGAATAGACCCTAAAAATACACAGCACTTACTGACAGTCAACGCAGAACAGAATCAAGCAAGATTGGTGGTAGATACATCAGATGTTGTAGTGCTAGAGTACTGTCATTTTGGGGTCAGTTGCTGTTCTCAGCTTCACAAGTCCCAACTGTGAAGCATCAGAACTTGGATTCCCTAGCCCTCCTGACACCCTTTAGTAAATGTCTTCCTCTTCAAACTAGCTCATTCTGGGAGTTCTCCTGTGGCGACTCCAGCGGGTTAAGGATCTGGCGTTGTCACTCCAGCGGCTTAGGTCTGATCCCCCTCCCGAGAACTTCCACATGCTGCAGGCACAGCCAAAAACAAACAAAAAAAAACCCTAGTTCACAAAAACGGATTTTGTTGTCTCTAATTATGCCTTGCTCAGTATTCTTTCCAACTTCCTTCTAGTTTACCTTCTTATACTGCAAAGGCTAGAAATCCAAACACTGTTATTTCCAAGACTCTCCTGTGATTTATTTCTGCCAACCAGATGTACATGGTGTATAAGATCTAAATTCAGAAGCGAATTAAGCAGGCGTAGAGCTGATGGTGCACCAGGGATCCATTTTGCTGCAGTAGAAGTAGGAGGTGCAAAACTGTCCTAGAGCCAACAGCTCTGCTAGAGGTTTCCTGATATTAAAATCATGGCTAAAATAGTATGATCTTGGCTCAGATGTTAATCCAGCACCTTCTCAGTTTCCATATGGTACAGAGGTAAGAGTTCACTCGTGGAACCATTTCTGTGGAACTGTTCTGAGGTCCAGCTTGGGCCTCTTCTCCAACCCTATTAATGATTTCAAGTGTCTAATGTTTAAAATTCAACCCTATTCTGCTTAAAAGAGCTCCTACATTTTTTTTTTAACCTGCAAAACTGAAGTCTAAATTATACAACAGCCAGGAAATACCCTTTGCTGAAAGGAGTTTCTATGGCAAAGGACTCCACTACACAAAGGGAAAAGAAAGACTTTGCTATTTTACACTTTGAATTTTTCAGGTTCCTCTGGATATTTCCTGCTTAGGAAGAAATTCACAAGAGAAGTCATGCCCCTTCTAAAAATGGGGAGGGGGGGCACAACAACAGATAATACAAAACCACACCCACTATTTAGTACATCAGAGAGCTAAGATTACAAGACAGCCAAATGAACTCAATCCCCAAGTCGCTGAGGAAAGATAGGACTCATTAACTATTTTTACTTTAGCAAGGCATAGAAGAAACAGGTAATGAATAAAAATAAAGGCAGTAAAAAAAATTTACCCAATTATTTACAGTAAACATTGGGCTAGGAAAACTGTTTAGGATTTCTAGAAGTTCTAGACCTAAGGGGAAACCAAATACATTTGCCACAGATTTCCATCAGAAAGAACTGAGCCAGAGCAGGAAACCTGAAAAATCCCCCACTGGTGGTGATAAAAACTTGAATCTACGCAAAGAAATGACGAGGGGCAGAAACTGGAAATTCTGGGTTTTTGAGGTTTTTTTTTGTCTTTTTTTTTGTAGGGCAGCACCTGCTGCATATGGAGGTTCCCAGGCTAGGGATCTAATCGGAGCTGTTGCTGTCGGCCTACGCCAGAGCCACAGCAATGCCAGATCTGAGCTGTGTCTGCAACCTACACCACAGCTCACGGCAACACCAGATCCTTAATCCACTAAGCGAGGCCTGGGATCGAACCCGCAACCTCATGGTTACTAGTCGGATTTGTTTCTGCTGTGCCATGACAGGAACTCCAGAAATGGGAAATTCTTAAATAAATAAACTAACAATAAGTAAACAAATATGGGTGGGAGCAATCTCTTTAAAAGATCACTGATTGCCTAAATCAAGAAATAAAAATACCGCACTGTGGGATTTAGGACCTGGACAGAAATAAAATGTATGACAACAAAAGCAAGTACAAGAATAGGAAGAAGGAACTACAAGTATACTGTTTCACAGTTCTTAAAATCTATGTGATCTAAGTGGTATTAGATTTGAAGGTAAACCGTGGTATGTTAAAGTGTAAATCACTAAACAAGTTTAATTAGTTAACCACTAGTAGAGATGAAATGGGAGTCATAAAAAAAATTGATCAAAAGGGGCAAAGAACAGGAGTTCCCACTGTGGCTCAGTGGTTAATGAACCCAACTAGTACTTATGAGGACAAGGGTTCAAGCACTGGCCTCACTCAGTGGGTTAAGGATCTGGTGTTACCGTGAGCTGTGGTATAGGTCTCAGACTCGGCTTAGATCCTGCGTTGCTGTGGTTGTGGCATAGGCCTGCAGCTATAGCTCCAATTCGACCCCTAGCCTGGGAACTTCCCTATGTCTGGGGTGTGGGCTTAAAAAGAAAAAAGGAAAAGAAGGGGGGGCAAAGAACAATGGGATAAGTGGAAAATTCATGACAAGATAACAGATTTAAACTGAGAAACATACCATTATGTAATTATATTAAAGGTAAGTGGTCTAAACACACCACATAAAAGGCAAAGATTGTCCAATTGGCTTTAAAAAAAAAGACCTGAAGTCCCTGTTGTGGCTCAGCAGTAACGACTGACTAGTACCCATAAGGACACAGGTTTGATCCCTAGCCTCTCTCAGTGGGTTAGGGATCTGGCGTTGCCGTGAATGTGATGTAGGTCACAGACTCAGTTCGATCTGGCAGTGCTGTGACTGTGGCATAGGCCAGCAGCTACAGCTGATTTGACCCTAGCCTGGGAACTTCCATATGCCACAAGTACGGCCCTAAAAAGTGTGTGCATGCACACATTCACAGACACACACACATACACACGAAGATCCAAGTGTATCCTGCCTACAAAAAGACCATTTTGAACATAAAAGGATGGAAACAAGATATATCATGTAAACAATAAAATAAATCTGGGTTGGTTACATTAATAGGAAACAAATGAGATTCTGCCACAAGAAAGCCGCATAAAGAAGTGTGACACAAAGATAAAAGGGTTGATTCATCATGAGAACATGACAATCCTAAATGTGTATTTACCTAATAACAACAATTCAATATATTTAAAGCAAAAACCTAATATAATTGAAAAGAAAAACGGAAAAATCTATAATTATAGCTAGAGGTCTTTCTTCTTTCAGACATGCCTGTAGGATGTGAAAGTTCCTGGGCCAGGGATTGAATACACAACACAGCAGCAACCCAAGCTGTTGAAGTGACAATGCCAGATAGTTAACCCATTGTGACACAAGGGAAGTCCTAGCTAGAGACTTTTAATACCACTCTCTCAACAAGTAATGGAACTGGACAGAAAATCAGTAAGGCTCCAGAAGACAACATTATCAATAAACTTGACCCAAGCAGGATTTATATAACATTATACCTAACAGCAAAATCTGTTCTCTTCAAGAGAACATGGCCCATTCACCATAATAAACCATATACTGGTCAGCACCAATCAAATCTTCAAAATGTAAAATTTGTGTCTTTTTTTTTTTTTTAACAAAGTACGTTTTCTGAACACAACAGAATTAAAGTGAAATTCATAAGATAAAAATATATGGAGAGTTTCCTTGTGGCACAGTGGGTTAAAGATCTGGTGTTGTCACTACAGCGGCTTGGGTTGATGCTGTGGTGCAGGCTTGATCTCTGACCTGGGAACTTCCATATACATACATGCACGTGTCTAAAAAGAAAAAAGAAAAAAGGGAAGGGAAGGGGAGGAGAAGGAAGGGGAAGGAAGGGGCAAAGTGCACTGGAGACAGACTGGAAAATTTTTACGTTCAAGAAACCTGCTAGGAGTTCCCGTCGTGGCTCAGTGGTTAACAAATCCGACTAGGAACCACGAGGTTACGGGTTCGATCCCTGGCCTTGCTCAGCAGGTTAAGGATCCGGTGCTGCCGTGAGCTGTGGTGTAGGTCGCAGACACGGCTTGGATCTTGCATTGCTGTGGCTGTGGTAAAGGCCGGCAACTCCAGCTCCTGTTAGACTCCTAGCCTGGGAACCTCCATATGCCGCAGATGTGGCCCTAGATAAAGCAAAAAAAAAAGCCAAAAAAAAAAAAAAAGAAACCTGCTAATCAAAGGCTACACAAGACAGAGACTGGTTGTAACAAGGGAGTTCTTCCCAGAGCAGAACTGCTGTGGGAGCTCCAATGCTTAGGCTCAGACACATAAAGCCTACCTAAGACTGGACTGGAACAGGACAAATAAGAACCCCCATGTGCCCTCACCATGGACCTGCAACACCATTCTTTCACAGAGGAAGGGCAAAATGTGGAGAGCGGCTCTGTGGTGCATGGCCTGCTAAGGCTGAGAGAGGAGCCCTTGGGAATCGTGAGCCCAGTAGCAGCTTTGTGTAACAAGAGGATGAGGTGTGCCCTGGCTCTGGAGGAAGGTTCCCATGGGAAGATGTGATTGGCTTGTGTGAATAACCTGGGTGCTAGCAGGGAAGTGCAATTCGTTAGGCTGAAGACTGGGTGGGGTGCTTAGTGAATTAGCCAGGTGAGGAGACTTTCCTGATGGGTGAAGGATTTTATCTGGCAAAAATTGGGAAACTCAGTTAAGCTTTTGCAGTCCTGTGGGGTTCAAAATTTTGAAGGCAGTACATGAAATATTAGGCGTTTCAATACAGTGGTGCACTGAAGGTAGCCAGAACAATGAAATCCAAACCTGACCAACTAGAGACTGTATTAATAATACACCAAAGGATCTAGCTGAAAAGGCAGGCAACATACACAAATAGATGGGGAACTTAAACAGAAGAAAAAGCGTAAAAATAGGAGTTCCTGTCGTGGCTCAGTGGTTAACAAATACAACTAGTATTCATGAGGACAGGGGTTCGATCCCTGGCGTTGCTCAGTGGGTTAAGGATCTGACATTCCCATGAGCTGTGGTACAGGTCGCAGACACGGTTCAGATCCTGCATTACTGTAGCTGTGGTATAGGCCACTGGCTACAGTTCCAATTCCACCCCTGGCCTGGGAACCTCCATACACCTCGGGTATGACAAAAAAAAAAAAAAAAAAAAAAAAAAAAAAAAAAAAAAAAAAAAAAAAAAAAAAAAAAAAAAAAAAAAAAAAAAAAAAAAAAAAAAAAAAGGAGATGTGGTACATTAAAAAAAAGCATAACAATAAAAGATGCATGTTAGAAAAAATACTATCACATTTGAAGAATTCCTTTAACAAGTTTCAGTTTACTGGGCATAGCCCAAAAAAGCACTGGTACACTAGAAGATAAATACAAATTATACAAATGAACACACAAACAACAAATTGCAGTCCTAGAAAACTCAGTGAACTACAAATAGAATAATTTAAAGAAAAGCCTAAGGGAAGTTCCCTTGTGGCACAGTAGGCTAAGGATCTGATGCTGTCACTGCAACGGCCTGGCCCGAGAACCTCCACATGCCAAGGGTGCAGCAAAAAAAGAAAAAAAAGGAATAAGAAAGAAAAAAAAGAAAAGCCCACTAAAGCGCACTGTAGTAGTATAAGTGCTAACAACCAAAAGTAAAGAGCAAATCTTGAGCACAAAGAAAAAGAAACATTTACATACATAGGAACTGCTCATCAGAAACTACATAAGCCAGACAGAGACATCAAAGACATCCTGGTAGAACACTGAAAGGGGAAAAACTGTTAAGAGAATTCTACAAAGAATGAAATATCTCTCCAAAGAGGGCAGTAAAGTTTTTCAGACAGAAGTCATTCTCAGCCAAAAGCTGAATTCATTGTCAGCCAAATGTATATTATCAATAAATGATTACATTTAAAGTAAAGTTTCAAATGAATGATCTCAACACTCACCTTAAAAAAATACTAGGAAAAGACAAAGCACATAAGCCCAAACCCAGCTGAAGGAAAGAAATAATAAACATAAAAGCAGAAATCAATGAAACAGAAAACAGAAAAAAAAAATCAATCAAATCAAAAACCGGTTCTTTGCAAAGATCATTAAAATTGATAAACCCCAAGCCAGACTAATGAGGACAAAAAGAAGGGCTCCATTGGCTGTGTTAGGAACGTGAGAAGGGACATCCCTACAGCTCCATCCCAGAGAATTTAAAAGGATAACGAGATTATAAAAAACTTCATGACAACAACCTAGACAAAATGGACAGTGTCGCCAGCAAGATAAAGGCGGACGAGCCGGATTTTGTAACCCCACAAGAAACAATAATTAGATAGCTATCAACAGATCAAAGTTGCCCTGGGAGGACTGCAAGAGTCAAATAAGAACCTAGAGCAACACAGTGCAGCAGAAACTGGAGGATAACTGCAAGAAAGGAACACTGAGGAGAGGGCATTAGCTAAGACATCTGAGAATGACTAAAAAACAGAGAAGGATGGAGGCCATGAGTAGAAGCCACATGGTGGATACCAGGTCAACAGTGGCCTGCTCTGCAGAGGAGCCTGGCAGTCCTGGTCACTGAGGACTTCAGCAGCCCCAAGACAGTGTGGAATCCCTTCCACCTTGCACAGTGGAGGACTCTGCAGTGTTTGCTGGTATGGACCTCAGCAGCCTCCTCTGCAGAGGAAATTGGCAGCTCTTGCCACCAAGGTAACCAAGAGCCATTGTTATTGCTGGCCTCCTAGAGAGGGAGACGCTGCTGCACCACTCCCAAAAGTCATGCAAACCTGGACTCCAGAGCCCCGGCAGCTCCACAGTGCTCATATTCCAGGCACCAGATCACAGGCTGCAGTCACTCTGAGCACACACACTTCCCTCCTGGCTTTAAGGTAGATCCATACATACTCATACCTCAGGCATCATGGCCACTAACAGGGCAGTTCAGAGACGACCCAGCAGCAAAAGAGATCTCTGTAGCCACTACAAATGCTGTGGGAGAAAAAGAATTCAAAAGGTCCCCAGTAGCCTTTGCCACTGAAGACCCTGAGAGTCCTCTCTGCTACTACAGACACCCGCAGCCCTGGTCATGGAGACCCCCGCAGTCTTTACCAACACTGACTTTGGCTGATAGAGCTGAACATGCAAAGCCAATGGGTCTTTCCATGAGCTGGAACCATCACACCCCACTTACCTGGCACCCTTGCACCTGCCTGCAGGTAAAGGTCTTTCTCCACTAAGAGCAGTCTATAAAGTCTGATAGAGGTGACTGCTCAGTCACAGGCACAGACATCAACACAAGGCTATGAGAAACATGAAAAACTAAGAAATATAACACCCGCAAAGGAACACAGTAATTTTCCAGGAACTGACCCCAAAGAAATAGAGATCTAGGATTTGCCTGTCCAAGAATTTAGAACTGTTTTAAGGAAGTTGGGTGAACTACAAGAAAATGAAGATAGACAACTCAACGAAATCAGGAAAACAATATACAAACAAAACAACAAGTTCAACACAGAGAGAATAAATCACTTAGAAAACCCAAATTCTAAAGCTAAAGAATACAATGAATTACATGAAAGAGAGAATACAGAACATCAGCAACAGACTTGATGGTGCAGAAAAATCTGTGTACTCAACGACAGATCATTAGAGGAGTTCCTGCTGTGGTACAATACAATTGGTGGCTGCTCTATAGCACCAGGACACAGGTTTGATCCCCTGCCAGGCACAGTAGATTAGGGATAAGGCACTGCCACACTGCAGTGTGGGTCACAACTGTGGCTACCATCTGATTCCTGGCCCAGGAACTCCACACGCTGTGAGGCAGCCAAAAAAGAAAAAAAAATGGAACAACAACAAAAGAAGACAGGTCTGGAGTTCCCATCATGGCTCGGTGGTTAACGAATCCGACTAGGAACCATGAGGTTGCAGGTTCGATCCCTGGCCTTGCTCAGTGGGTTAAGGATCCGGCATTACCGTGAGCTGTGGTATAGGCTGCAGATGCGGCTCGGATCCCGCGCAGCTATGGCTGTGGCGAAGGCCGGCGGCTACAGCTCCTGTTAGACCCCTAGCCTGGGAACCTCCACATGCCACGGGTACAGCCCAAATAAGGCAAAGGACCAAAAAAAAAAAAAAAAAAAAAAAAAGGTCAGGAGTTCCTGTCATGGCTCAGGGGTTCATGAACCCGACCAGTATCCATGAGGACGTGGGTTCAATCCCTGGCCTCGCTCAGTGGGTTAAGGATCCAGCATTGCCATGAGCTGTGGTGCAGGTCGCAGATGCGGTTGGATCCTGCATTGCTGTGGCTGTGGCGAAGGCCGGCAGCTATAGTTCTGATTCGACCCCTAGCCTTAGGACCCTCCACATGCTGCGGGTGAGACCCTAAAAAGACAAAAGATAAAAGAAAAAGACAAGTCATTAGAAATTATCCAGTCAGAGGAAAAAATAAAAAAAGAATGAAAAGAGGAGCTCCTTAGTGGCCTAGTGGGTTAAGGGTCTGGTGTCAGGGTTAAGGGTCACCGCTGTGGCATGGGTTTAATCCCTAGCCTGGGAACTTCAGCATGCTGCAGATGCAGCCAATAATAATAATAATAATAATAATAATAATAATAATAATAATAATAATGAGAGTGATCCCACTTAGCAGAAGAAAGGAAACAACAAAGATCACAACAGAAATAAATGAAGTGGAAACAAGGAAATCAACAGAAAAGAGCTATGGACTAAGTGCTGTTTTTTTGAAAAGACAAACAAAATCGACAAATCATTAGCTAGACTAAAAAAAAGGAGAGAGAAAACTGAAATAAATAAAATCAGAACCGAAAGGAGAGACATTGCAAATGATACCACAGAAATACAAAGGATCATAGATTACTATGAACAATTAAACACCCACAGATTGGATAATCTAGATATAAATGGATAAATTCCTAGAAATAAAGAAACTATCCAGACTGAATCATGACGAAATAGAAAATATGAGCAGAACACTGAATCAGTAATCAAAAAACCTTCTAACAAAGAAAAGCCCAGGACCAGATGGCTTCACCAAAGATTTAAAGAAGAATTAATGCTAACTCTTATCCACATTTTAAAAAAATAATAACCATCCTAACAGGTATGAGGCAACATCTCACTGAATTTTGATTTGTATTTCCCTGATGATTTGTGATGTTTAACTCTTTTTCGTGTACTTGCTTTTCACTAATGGGTGGAGGAGAGAAAAGGTAAGTTTAAAAACCCCCAAAAGCCAAAGTTTAAAGCACAGCCCTTGGAACAGTTAGCCTCTTGATGTTCTACCTTCTTTAAGCTTTTTGACACTGACGACAAATTCCAATCTTCAAAGCACAACAAATCTAATGTGGACTGGCTCATCAACGAGCCCTCTAAACAGCTTCAGAAAAACTAATATACATTGTGCTACAAATTACTAAGGATTTTGTTAGATCATAATCCTACAGCATTACTGCTATTATACCAATTTTTACACAGTTATTTTACTTCCTAAGAATGCTGGCTACTACCAAGCTACTGTGCGGCTATTTCCTAGTCCAATATTAGGTGCCCAGAGTGCTGTGTACAAGATTCACACCTCATTGTATACCCATGAATCTGCTGTTCTCTCCCTTTACCACCAGAGGTCCAGCTGCAATTCCACTTAACTCTGTGAAGACAATCCTGGGTTGATCTGCACAACTAACAGTTCCCTTCTCACCACTTCAGAAATAATTACATTATATTTTACTTGAGAGAATATCTTTCAATCTCTCGATCTTGATTTTGAACTCATTCCCTAAAAGAAGGACACATAACACTGCTGTTGCATGCCGAGTGCAAACCTGAGGGCCTGGTATGTTGCAGGTCCTTAATAAACATTTCTTGAATTGAACCAAGTTGAAATGATTATTGGAATGTAAAATGAGCAGTGCCAGGAAAGGTAGTATCACCTTAGTGTTTCTCACTTTCTACTCCTTTATCAGACCTGTTGACTTTGTTCTTCAGGGGATTTTGTTTTTGCAGTTTCTATTTAGTGGTGTAGCTATACCATATTAATAATATTGTGCCGCTGTGTTATTCTGACCACCTGAAGCTAAATGCTACCAGTGCATTTTAAATTCCCTACTGCACATCTTAAAACCTGAAACCATGACATATAACAATCTGGATATGAGTGAAGTTTTGCCATAACAAATGCCAGTGACACTAATAGCTTTAATTATTACATTTGGGATTTAATATATCAACACATATTAATAAGTAAAATTTTCCTTCAGAAAAATTCAAATAAGACACAACAACATAAAAGGCAGGATATTAGCTCACATTAAATACTTCATAGTCTGTAAAGAGTCTATTTTCATAATTTTTTATACAGTTGGCAGCTCTAAAAAGCTATTTATGAACTTCTCGAATAGAAATTTTCCCATTTCAAAGAGATTGTAAGCTTAATTACAGAGAGTAATTCCATAAATACAAAGGAAGCATATAATAGTAGACAAGATTACCTAGTATTTAAAATGCAAGTAAGATCCTGCATATCATCAAAAAGAGTCAAAGACTGAAAACCCATAAAGCAAATTCTCCTACTCTGCTTGGTACAGGTCGTTTCTATATTAGAAGTCTGTATCAATTCAGGCTCAAAGATTAGTAAGATAACTAGAAAAATACTGAAGGTCTAAAGGAGAACAACAAGCTTAAAAAGCAGATATCAGAAATATTTAGTGCAAGTGGTTAGAAAAGCTGTGCATATTTTAAACTTGGAACTCAGAGAGAGGCAACTCATACTGCCAAGGTTTACAGCAAGAACTCAGGGCCTCCTGACCCCGGGTCTTACTCACAATTACTTCTCAGGACAAATGTCAATGTCTCCCTCCACAAGACTGGCCTTCATTCTATGCTGAGCAGATAAAAATTACTAAGTCACAGGCTTGCTAGACGAACAGTGTAAGGTTTACTAAATTTTTAAAACAGATAAAATACTCCCGCCCCAACACTTCATTGAAGTCACAGGTTTCCACTTACAAAGTCTTGACGTATGTCGTTGAAGTCTTTGCCATATTTTTCCAGTGCCTCTTCAAATAAACTAGCTTCAGAGGCTGACCATTCTTCCATTTCATCTCTGCATAAAACAGGTCCCCCAAGTGGTACTAAGACACTAATTGCACTACTCAAATCATAGCTGTGCCTATACAACGTATCCATAGCATGAAACTACAAAAAAAAGGAGAGAAAAGATCAGCCAGAAATACTAAAATGCATAATGCACTAAATTAGCAACAATATACTTAGTATTTGATTTTAGATAACACAATTAAGAAAAAAATTAAACAACAAATTACTTAATTATTTAAGATACCATTTATTGCTTGTAAGAATATGTTGATCTGTACCTTTTAAGGTATTTGGGTGTTTTTGGTTTGTTTTTGCCATGCCTGCAGCATGCAAAAGTTCCCAGGCCACGGAACCAACCCATGCTATAGCAGCGACCTGAGCCACAGCAGTGACAATGCTGGATCCTTAACTCAATGAGCCACCAGGGAACTCCAAGGTGTGCATTTTTTAAAATGCATTTATTTGTTATAGCAACCCAGTTATGAAGATCTAAGACCTCCAGATACTAAAATGAGAACCCTGTAAGTTTTACTATCCTTTTGATTAAAAATGCCAGCATTGGAGTTCCCATTGTGGCTCAGCATTTTAAAAACCCAGCTAGTATCCATGAGGATGTGGGTTCAATCCCTGGCCCTGCTCAGTGGGTTAAAGATCCAGCACTGCCACAAGCTGTGGCATAGGTCAAGGATGCAATTTGGATCCTGAGTCGCTGTGGCTGTGGGGTAGGCCAGTGGCTATGGCTCTGATTCAACCCCTAATCTGGGAACTTACATATGCCATGGGAACGGCACTAAAAAGACCAAAAAAAAAAAAAAAGCCAGAATCACTTCAGCTATTGTACAAGGTTGGCATAGCCTTCCTTGACAAGGGGAAAATATGAGTATATATCAAAGAGTGAGAAAAAAAATATCCTCAGGTTGGATTAAGAGAATGATACACCAAGAAGGAGAAATGGAGAGAAAACAATGAAACTGAGAATAATGGTTAAGACAAAATTATGCATTCATGTTAAACATAACAAAACAAACAAAACTACATAGTCATGTAAAAATAGTAACTTGGTTTAAATTTTCTAGGACCAAGAATAGATGACCAAGGCTAGCTAGGCCAGTGGGGGCTACATACATATTTCAAGGGAGAGGGATACGAACAGTAATTTAAAAGGAGGAAAGATAGATAGATTAGGATAATATAACTGGCTTTTGGGTCTATCTTATTTTTTAAAAAATCATTCATAATATGCACGCACATTTGCATGTGTAGCAGGAAACTTGCAAAACAGGTCAGCTCTGCACTGGGTTAAGTATCTGGTGTTGGGCAGCTTTGATCAAATTTTGCCAAGTGACAATTAGTTCTGTTTAAATTTTCTAACATGTGAAGTGAAGTCTTACTTACACCTTTTACACAAAGTATCTTTTAATAACTATTAAAATTTCATAAATGAGGTTAGAGTCCTATCTATGTGATAGCATGTTTCTTAAAAATTTAGCTTATAAACTATCCCTAAATATCTGATAGGAGACAAGGGACAGTTCCCTACAGGCACAAAAGCATAAAATAAGCTCTGATATCAGCTAAAATCTATTAAAGAGAAAAATTTATTAGCTAAAATACATATTAAAATATTTATACTATGATACATTAAGATGTTGAATAAGGGTACAGAATATGAATTGGCTGACAGCTAAAGGCAGGATTTGGGACATGTTTAGGAACAGTAACTCACTAACAGCTTTAACAAGGGTTGACATCTCACTCAAATCACTGGATTCCACAAAACAAAAGCAATAGTAATTTCATCATCAATTTCCTAGTTATAACCACAGCTAAGACCACTCAAGTGAATTTCTTCTTACTCTTCTGCAGCAGGTCACAAAAATGTTAGAATTGATCTTTATTCTTCCCTTGTGCTCTGCAAACTTCATAATCAACTAAATTTCACCTCTCTAGCTAATCTCTCACTTGACAGGTTTAGCAGTTTAAACTGTATGTACACTGTTATACACTCTTACACCATCTCTGGAACTAAATAACTGTTTTTTTAGATAACTGATCTATGAAAATGCAAAGATCAACAGCACTTAGGGATCCCTTCAATTAATAATACATTTCCATAAATGATTATTTTTAAAACTCCTAAACTTACAGTGGATAACAAAAAATTAAGTGTTATTTAAATCAATAATTATATAAATTAACTGTGCTGCTGAGATTGTTCAGGAGGTACGAGTAATTTTTATAATTAACAGATATGTTCTGAAACCAAGTCACAAGTTTAAATGGGCTTTTTCTCAGTGAATAGTATACCAACCACTCAACGTGTAAATAGATTTTCAGTCTTTTGTTCATGTTATACGAATAAAAATGTCTTATAGGCACTTTTAAAAATGATGATGGGCTTTAACTAATAAGGCTTCAAAGTACCAAAGTAGTATCCCAGGCTTCCTTAAGTGACTGTGACCAAAATCGCAAGTGATCAGGTTGTTTTAAAGGTTCTATTATTGGAGTTCTGCTGTGGTGCAATGGATTAATGATATGCTGTTGATGCGGTGGTGCCTGGCACAGTGGGTTAAGGATCAGGTGTTGCTGCAATAGTGGCGTGGTTGCAGCTGTGGCTTGGATGTGACCCCTGGACCAGGAACTTCCATACGCCATGGGTGTAGACAAAAATAGAAAAAAATAAATAAATGTTCTGCTGGGGTTGTTTGTTTCTGGCTGCAGCTGTGGCATGCAGAAGTTCTGGGGCCAGGGATCCAACCTGAGCCACAGCAGTGAAAACACTGGAACCTTAACCTGCTGAGCCACCAGGGAACTCCCTCAAGGTTCTGTTCTTTACAGAGTATGCTTGTGTTAGTGAACACTGAAGTAATAAGCATTTGCTTTTGGAAGACTAGCTCCTGAGTTCTATCACAAATCGGATGGAAAGAATGGGTGAGCCTTAGGCTGATTGCAGGCTATGAAACCTCCAAAGCCCATATTTACTACCACAGCCTAGAGGAGAGTGCGGTAATGATTAATATGCGTAGAAAATAAAGATCCCATCAGACACAGGCATTGCGGAATGCCTAAGGAATAATTCTGTTAAAAATCGATGACCACCTTCATGAAAGAGGATCACATTATTTTCAAGGAGTCTCTCTGATGCACACAGAAGATTCTTCTGAACGAACTTTTGTATAGTCTAATCCTACAAAAGTAAAACGCAAAATATACTTTTCTAAAACAGAAGAGGCAACATCCAGTGAAGACTTACAGAAATAAGCTAAGAAGACACAGGAGTCTGACATATAACCAACAACTTATTTATCAATTAAGATTAAAACCTCAAAGAGCTAGACATATACGAATTTTATATGAATTTTGAGATAAGTAACAATTTATGATGAGAGAAGTCAGAAATTATGACTGTCTCAGAAGGGGGGATCATTGACTGGGAAAGAACATGGAATCTTGTTTGTCATCTAGATCTGAGCAGTGGTTATATGAATGTAAAAATTTAAAAGCTGTGTACCTATTATATGTATACCTCAATTTAAAATAAGATAAAATAAGATAAAGAACTTGAAAATGAAAGTCTCCAGATACTCTGCAATGATAACATCTTTTCAAGAGAAATACAGATACACACAAGATCCATTCAAATCTAAATTTTAAAAATCATAAGAACTCAGCACAAACTGTTCTTTCTGCCAAATAGTGGTGAAGGTGTTGTCACATTTCATCTCATCAAAACAGATGGAGATGACAAACAGAAGTATTTTAAGAGAAAGACTGACAATGAAATCTTGGCGGTTGAATTCTCATCCCCTGTTCATTAAGCAGAATTACACTATGGTAAACTAGATTATTGTTTGGCAAGTATTCACTCCCTCCCCGGGACCTCCAAGGTAGAGTATTCCACTCCATAGAGATTGGGACTGGCCATGTGACTTGGGTGGCCAACTGGATGTGTGACATTACAGAGCCTTGACATGACTTTGTGCATATGGACTTGTGCTACTGACTTTTGTCAACAGAGGACAAGAGATACACAGACCAGATCTGGACCCAACCTTCACACCTAAATCAGCCCAGAATAGTTCAGCAGAACCCTAGACAATCTGCAGAAATTAATGCTTGTTGTTATAAGCCAATGAAATCCTGGGCAGTATAACAGATACTATGTTTTCCTTTTTGAGAATTACAAGCTTATTCACCCAGCGCTAGAACAGCCTTCAGCTGTTGCTCCTCTTTGGACTGTCCTCAGTTTAAGAAAGATTCGTCCCCCAAGGTCATGCCCTCTTTTGGGGGCAGCCTGCATCCGATGATGCAGGAGTGTAAAAGCAGAGGCCTTTGTTCACACTGTATCATAGTCCCCCTTCTCCCTCTGTTCTATCCTGACTCCTTCCCTTCTTCTCTCCCACTGGTGTTGATCCCAAGGATACTCTTTAATAAATTTCCAGCATGCAAATCTCCAACTCAGAATCTGTTTCCCAGAACCCAACCTGTAACATGTAACATTAATTTGGCAATGGCAAACTGATACGCACCAATACTCAATACTATTGACTTGCTCAGTTAGAATTTTATAAAAACTTTACATGTATAACTCCAGCACAAATTAAAGCATTCAGAATATCAAATCTATTTTAAAATTAATGAGCGTATGTTTTCTCAAGCAGCAATTCAAATTCTCATGAGTAAATCTCAAAACATGATCAAGGCAAAAAAAGTTTATATAAGAGAAGTATGCCATCCACTGTCAATTTTTCCTTCAATGCATAGTATCCCAAGCAAAATCCCCCATTCACAATCGAATTTGTTAAGGTTTACTGGTCCTTCACTCAAATCGATCTACAAGACACCCAGACCCATGTTCTCAAGCGTACTCATAGCTTCTGATTATTACTGCAAGAAAGCTACTGGGGAGGCAGCCCTAACATCAGGTAACCCCATGGCCCTCTTATCATGAATATAATATAGTCTATTATACATATTATAGAATTATAATGATTATTATGATCATATATTTATATTATGTTATATAATTATTATTATATTATACATATTACATAACTTATCATGAATATAACTGTGGGTTCTTCTCCCTGGCTGTGATTCTAGACACAAACCAGACATGTATAGAATATAGCTGTGTGAGGACACTGGAGAACAAGTAATGCAGGCAAGGAGAGGCTAAGATAATTCAGGAAGAAGAAGTATGAGAGGTGAGTCTCCACACTGACCCCAGCTTTTACTCTGAGGTTATTTTCTATGCTACAAGAGAGAACAGACCAAAAGGGAAGTTTGCTTCGTACGAAGCTGAGGTGCAAGTGGCTAAGACCTGGGAGCAAAATCCTTGTGAGGATTATAATCCAGGCCTTTTTAAAGGAAATCACAACATATTAAAATAACTGGTATTATACATGTTCTCTGACCACAACCCCCCAACATGAACCTCATTTCCTTGGAAACCAACTCCCAAACAAATGCAAAATTATAAAGTATATTAGGAAATAACAAGAACCAAATAATAATGAAAATACTGCACATTAAAATATATGAGACCATGGGTGTGGCCATGAAAATAAGTTAATAAAAAATAAAGTGAAAAAATAAAATATATAAGATACAGGGGGACATTTAAATCTTCATAAAACATTTTTTAAATTATAGTTAATTTACAATGTTCTGTCAATTTCTACTATATAACAAAGTGATCCAGTCTTACATACATATACGTGTGTGTGTGTGTGTGTGTGTGTGTGTGTGTGTGTGTGTATACACGTACACACATACAATTCTTTTGCAGGACATTTATAATTGTAATGACTAATAACATAAAAGTAGATAAATGAACTGAATGGGCCAAAAGTTGGTCTTATAAAGCTGGAAAAAGAATACCAGGGTAAAGCCAAAGTAAGTAGAAGGAAGAAAATAATAAAGAGCATAAACAAATTAAATAGAAAACAAACATACAATAAAGAAAATCAACTAAACTAAAATCTCGTTCTCTTTAGATAATACCAGAGAAGTTTCTGGCAAAACTATCAAGAAAAAAGAGAAACAATATATAAAAACAGGAATAAAAAGCCTTTTGTAATTACAGACATAGAACATTTTTTTAATTAAAAAATGCTATGAGGAGTTCTCCATAGAGTTAAGGATGCAGTGTTATCACTGTAGTGGCTTGGATTACTACTGTGACACAGGTTTGATCCCTGGCCTGGGAACTTCCACACGCTGTGGGCATGCCCCCACCCCCAAAAAAATACTATGAAAGATTATGCTGCTAAATTTGAAAACCTGGATATACAACAAGGTCTTTCTGTACAGCA
>PVHT021183519.1:912927-965402 GCA_004024745.2 Catagonus wagneri | reverse complement strand
TGTGTGTGTGTGTGTGTGTGTGTGTGTGTGTGTATACATATATCTGAACACTGTTGTATAGTAGAAATTAATACATTATAAATCAACATATTTCAATTAAAAAAAGAAAAAGAAAAAATTTTAAACTTAGGAAAAATGGAAAATCTCCTGACATTACTAAAAAAGACTTAAGTAGAAATAAAAACTTATTCTAATTATTAATCAAATTATAACCACAACCCAAATGGAGGGACATTCTATAAAGAAATGGCCTGTACTCTTCAAAATACCATGATCACAAAAGGCAGAAAGAACAAAGAACTGTTTGGGACTGAAGGAAATTAAAGAGAAATAACAACAAAATGCAGTAAGTGACTCTCTAGTAGATCTTAGATGAGGGAAAAAAAATGTTTTTCTCATTATAAAGGACACTACTGAGATAACTGGGAAATCTGACTAAAGCCTCTAGATTAGTACTATTATGTACTACAGCTATGTTCATTTGCTGAATCTGACAACTGTCCTTTGGGTACATAAGAAAATTTCCTTATTCTTTTAGGAAATACCTCCTCAAATACATCCGGGAGGATGCAGGTTAGATTACTGGCCTTGCTCAGTGGGTTAAGGATCTGTCATTGCTGCACGCTGCAGTGTAGGTTGCAGGTGTGGCTTGGATCTGGCATTGCTGTGGCTGTGGCAAAGGCCAGCAGCTGCAGCTCCAATTCAACCCCTAGCCTGGGAACTTGCACATGCTGCAGTTGCAGCCCTAAAAAGAAAAAGAAAGAAAACAAAAAAAGAGAGAGAGACATCCATTCTGTAACTTACCCTCAAACTGTTCAGAAATAATTATAATATGTTTATCGAGAAGGAATGATGAAGGAAATGTAGTAAATGTTAACATTTGAGGAATCTGGGTGAGGAGAATATGTGAAGTCTTAATATTATTTTTGCATCATCTCAAAATACAAAAATAACAAGTTTTAAGGAAGTATAACCACAAGCCTTCATTAACTTACACTCATAAATCCAAACCTCTTCACCATTAACCCTAGACTAAGAAGTTAAAACAGTTTTCATTACATTTCCCCACAGTTCAATTTTACAGTGATTTTCTAATTCTTCTTGTATTACTGTCAAATGCATGGGATAAAAAGTAAAGTAAAAGGCGACATATATCCCCAACAAAATGAAAACAAAAACAAATTTAAGCTTAAACTTAAAAGAAAAACATGGATAAACAGACCTTAACACATATAAACAATTCTCCCAGGACAGTTTGCAGTGTCTCTACAGTCAGCTAATTTCATTTAAAAATTCTTATCTGCAATAGATCAGACAAAAAGGAAGTATGCCTAATGTGGATTATTTTTGCCTTAAAGATGTATTTTAGAAGGAAGGAAAATTTCACGTTTCATTATTTTTTTACTGCAGTGGCAGTCCACTAGTTCAAATTCTAATTTTACAGTTTTGGAAACATGGATAATATTCATAAGTTTTAGCAAACTGAGTTTTTAAAAAATCACATGAATTCTCATTTCATTAATTTTATATTCATTTTAAAGATCAGATTTCTAATATATGTTGATGCTTAAAATATTAATAAAAAATCTATATACTCTGTTGAGTATAATTTCTTTAAATGATGTAACAACTATGATTTCCAATTTTACTCAATTCCCAGTACCCTCAAAGCCTTAAATGAAGCATGTGATTTGAACAGGACTCACAAAGAGAATGAAGTATACCATTACTTAACAACTAGCATTGTCACAAAAAGTATCTGAAGAATAAAACTACTGTTGGTTTAAATCAACTTTTCTCTTATCAGGAAAATAAGTTCATTATTTTTTCTAAGTATCTTGATGTGAAAAAACTTTATTGTAAAAATTACAGTTTGTTTTACAATTATATTGAAATGTATGGTTAATCACAGTGTAATGATCATATTCAAACTTGACAGCCTACTACAATGACAGTAAATATGGCATGCTAAAACCCCTTTTAGACAATCAATAATACCAGAAAATCAGAAGAAAGTAAATGAAACTCAACAATGTTGCATCACTGTCATCATCAGCTCAACAATAACACTAATATTTACTGAGCTCTTCGATTGTGCCAGATACTGTTCTAAATGATCTGAAAATATTATCTCGTTTAATTCTTCAAACTGATGCCACATAGTAACTCAGAGACAGACTTTTCTGGAGGCTGGAAGAGGACACTGAAGCACACCTGCTTTCTCTCCTAGTGAGGATGACACCGCAGTATCAGAAGAGCCCAATATTTGTGAGCATTACTTTTAATGAAGGTGCATTAACTGCTGAATGCAATTTCTTCTGGAATATTGATGGATTTTAAAAAGACTTGTGACATAGCAATAAATTAATTGCCATCCACTCAACCTGGACAGTCAACGGCACAATGAGCTCTGTGACCCTCAGAGAACCCAGGAGGCCTATGAAAAACAGCCCCAAGGCATGCTCTCGGGAGCCTCTGCATTTCCATCAAGTCTCTATACGGTTGGCTTAATATACCAGCAAATTAGAGAGGTGTCTGCATACCCTCTTCTTATCAATCCGTAACCTCCAGAAACGGGGCAGATAACTTTCCCTTGCAGATGAAGAAACTTGGACATAGGTAGGTTAAATAACTTGCATAAGGCTATATGGATCATAAGCTATAGATCTAGAGAGAAAAAAAAAAATCACAGAATCATAAAAGCATATTCATTTGTAAACTCTGTTCATAGCAGCATTATTCAAAAAGAGGAAAAGGCAGAAGCAACCCAAATTTCTACTGACAGACTAATGGATAAACAAAATCTGATGTGCACATATAATGGATTATTATTCAGCCTGTAAAAGGAAGGAAATGCTGGAGTTACTGTTGTAGCCCAGCTGGTTAAGAAACCAACTAGTATCCATGATGATGCGGATTTGATCCCTGGCCTTGCTGAGTGGGTTACGGATCCAGTGTTGTCCCAAGCTGCAGCGTAAGTCACAGATGTGGCTCAAATGTGGCATTGCTGAGGCTGTGGTATAGGCCCACAGCTGCAGATCCAATTCAACCCCTAGCCTGGGAACTTCCATATACCACAGATGTAGCTGTAAAAAGGAAAAAAAAAAAGGAAAAAAGAAGGAAATGCTGACTGCCATGCTACAACCTGGATAACCCCTGAAGACATTAAGCTAAGTTGCCGGTCAAGGGCAAATTTTATATGGCTCCACTTATATTATGTACCTGGAGTAGTCAAATTCACAGAGCTGTAAAGTAGAATGGTTATTGCCAAGGGCTATTTTAAGGATCTGGGTTTTTAGCCTAAATACAATTAAAAGCCACTAAAATATATATAAGATAGGAGACAGAAAAAATAAGATACATTTTTAAAAGATCAACTAAGATATATAAACTATAGATGTTCCAGCATGCAGTTTCCTCCCTACTAAATCAATACAGACTAAACTTTCCTGGCATCAGGAAACCTAAGTTTCTAATCTTATATAAGTTACTCAACCATTATCTCTAATATAAGGCCCCAAATAACACAGAAAGCTTTCCCCCAAATCCTACCCTCCAACTTGCTTTAGTCCTCAAAGTCCAGGCAAGAGAGAAAGCCAGTACCTATACAATTACCTGTTCTGTGAGAAGGAGGCTTTGTTCCAGCAATAGATCCCTAACAATGCACATGGCACTCCTCCCTCCAATCACAAACAGGAGGTAACAGGCTACAACATCCACCAGCAACAACTTAACCACCTCAGGGTTTACTCTGTTCTAAGGGATTTTGTTTCCACAAGGGGCAGGAGTGGGGTGGAGGTGGTGGGTGTAAGGATTGCTGTAAACTGATTTTTTTCTTTGTATATTGTACGGAGTACACTTTACGTTTTAGTGAAATGAGGGTTAAATCTATGAAGCCACCTTGGCTTCAATATGTTAGCAATTATAAATCTTATTATATGTCTTAGACTAGAAACATTTGAAATTCACAGCCCAGCTATGTTTGTAACAGATCTCAAAATGAGGAAGTTAGATCCAGCCACCCTGCAGGCAGCTGAATTACCTGCTCCCAAAATATTACGGGTGATTTGACAAGTGGAATACATTGCCTCAAACAGATGTGTCAGAGCAGGAATGCTGAAAGCTGAATGCAGTCCTCACGGGACAAGCCACAGAGAGAGAGAATCACCTAGAAAAGGCTACCCAGGTTCCAGCAGTTCCACAACCCAGCCCTCTGTGATCTTCTCCAGATCCATGGTCTGGTCACCTGATAGAGAAAGGTACTAACTCATCTTTATAGGCATGTAAACGCTGAAAGAACAATAAGACGCTGACTCTCCAAATTCAACTGAATGATGAATAACTCCATTTTCATTTAATGGCACAAAACAACTTATCGGCCTTTCATATGTTCTGAAGACAATCTGCAAAACTCATTATCAACATATTATTAATTTTTAATCACTCCAAGTTTTTATAGAAGTGCCTCAAAATCTTACATTTTAACATCAAAGTAGAAGGCATGACACCCCCGGGGCACACAGGATTTAAAGGTGTAGGTCACTGGAGTTCCCAGTATGGCACAGTGGGTTAACAACCTGAATGCAGTGGCTCGGGTTGCTGTTGAGGCATGGGTTCAAGCCCCAGCCCAGTACAGTGGGTTAAAGGATCTGGTGTTGCCACAGCCGCAGCATGGATCACAGTTGCAGCTTGGATTCAATCCCTGGCCTGAAAACATCCATATGAAACAAATGCAGCCATTAAAAAAAAAAATAGCATTAAGTACAGAAATGAATGAATAAAGAAAGGTGTAGGTCATGGCATCTGAAATAACAAAAGGCAATAAATTCTTGCTTTCAAGACTTCTAAAAGACGTCAGTTTTATGCAACCAAAAATAATATAACCTTAACACAAGAACGTATAGAACAAGTCCAAGTAAAGTTGCAACTAGACTCGTTAGAGCAGGAAACCAAGGCACATAAATCCTGCAGACAAAAGTACAAACTTTTCAGTGCTGCCTGATCCAAGATGGTCAACAATGAATGATATTTAAACCCTAGCCATCTGAACACGAATAAAACAGAAGAGGTAATGGAGAGAACTCTTCAGTAGGAGTCAAGATCCAAATCCTATCTCTGAAACCAGCTGTATAAACAAGACAAACATAATTTCCTAAGTGTCTGAGTATACTGTTTCTTGAAAAAACTATAATACAATAAATTATAAGATAATGTAATTAAAAAGTGACCTACTGATTGCTAATACTAAAGGAAAGAAGACAAGAGATGAAAACACTGGAGGGTTTGAAAGTACTTGCCTAGGAGTATAATAGGCAAGTATTACAAAAGACACACACGAAATGATATTTAAACTAACTAAGGTATATACGTTGCATGCTCTTTACAATGTTTCTTTTATGATGGGCTTTACTGACAAAAACAAATACTGAATCTTAAAACTCTGCCCTTTCCTGAAAAGAAATGCCTCCACTGTCCCTCCAGCTACCAACAGTGGGAACCAGAGAGTCACTGCAGCTGTGATCTAGAGCCCACACACCTGCTCTTCACCTATTAGACCTATTTTCAGCCAAATCAGTCCCAGCGATCACAAAAGCTCTGTCCATCTCAGGAACAAGATTTCCAGTCTTTTTTTTTTTTTTTTTTGTATTTAACTTTTTTCAATTCAGGTATAGTTGATTTACAATGTTGGGCCAATTTCTTGGGATTTCCTCTCTTGCCCCTCAGTGCAGAGGAGATTGCTGGACTACTACCTGATAACATCTCCCTTTACGATCTGGGAAGCTTTATCTCATAAGAACAGTGTTAAATATATCACAAGAGATTGGCTGCATAACAAACAGTATATCTACACAAGACAAGATCATGAAACATTAGAAATAAACTGTAGGTTCTTATAATGATATGAGAAAGTTTATATTATTAAGGAAAACACGCAGTAGAGGGGAGGCAAAACATAAAACTGTTTTAAATGACATCGACTATGTGATAAAAATAAAGTACATGTAGGAATTGTCTTACCAGCTATCACAATTTATTACAAGGTGGTATTTTCACAAGGACAAATAGATCAATGAAACAGAAGAGTACAGATTAAGAATCCTAAGCAGGAGTCCCCTGTGGCTCACTGGGTTAAGGGTCTGGCACTAGTACGTGTTTGATCCCTGGCCTAAGAACTTACGAATGTCATTAATGTGGGGAAAAAAAGAAAGAAAGAAAGTAAAAAACCCTAGGCATATCTAAGACTGTGAAATAAAATAGAAGGGGGATTACAAAATAAGGAAACAACATATTCAATAAAAGGAGTTGGGATAATTAATTTCCCATATGGAGAAAAATCAGAATTAGATCTCCACCTCAATCTACTCTTAAAAATAAAATCCATGTATATTTATGGTCCTCAATATGAATAAAGCTTTAAAAATATTGGAAAAAATTGAATAATAATACAAGTGAAAAAAGGGCAAAGGATACATGAATCCAAAATACAGAGAGAAATGGAGTTTTCTTGTGGCTCAGTAGGTTAAGAATTTGGCACTGTCAATGCATGACCCAGTTCTCTGCTATGGCATGGGTTTGATCCCTAGCCTGGAACTTCTGCATGTCACAGGCACAGCCAAAAATTAAAATAAAAAAACAAAGAGAAAAAGTCTGAAGAGTCAATATGAAAACATGCTTAGCCTCTTGAAGTAATCAATGCAATACAAATTAAAATGAGGTAGCATCAGGTTAGTTAAAAATATTAGCCTGAAAATACGAAGTGTTGACGTCTACGTAAGGAAATGGATGAGAAAGAAAATGGATCTTAACTGCTTATAGGATTATAAATTTCTAGTATGATGTGCAGAATAATTTGGCTGCATGTGGTCAAACTGTAATCGAGCACTGCCCTATGAATCACTATGAGTAATTATTCTACTTCTAGTTATAGTCTAGACAGCTCACACACATGCTTACAAAGAACATGTGTTAGAATTTTCAATGCAGCATTATGGGTAACAGCAAAAGAAAAATGTTTTTAAAGTATTCCAGATGTTCATTGGTAAGAGAACACATAAATAACATAGTATAGTATTCTATAAAAGAATACTACAAATACTGCCAAGTAGTCAAAATGAGTTAACTAAGGGAGTTCCCGTTATGGCGCAGTGGAAACGAATCTGACTAGCAGCCATGAAATTGCGGGTTCAGTCCCTGGCCTTGCTCAGCAGGTTAAGGATCTGGCATTGCTGTGAGCCGTGGTATAGGTCACAAATGCAGCTCAGATCCTGTGTTGCTGTGGCTGTGGCGTAGGCCAGCAGCTGTAGTTTGATTCGACCCCTAGCCTGGGAAGCTCCATATGCCATAGTGCAGCCCTAAAGAGTAAAATATTAAAAAAAAAAATTAGTTAACTAGGTACATATTTATTAACATGGCTTCATCTCACTAACAAGCAAATGGCAGAATGTTACTGAGTAAATTGAAACATATGCAAAGCTATGTTTATGCTGTTTTGGATATATAAATACATAGTAAAACTAGAAAAACACAGACTAGATACACAGAAAATTTGTCATAGTGGCTGCCTCTTGCCTCAAGGCAGGGATGAACGGGTCAGAGGTACAGATGGAGGATGGAGAAGAGGACTAAAGGGAGAAAATTAGGAACCTCAACATTAATGGCTGAATATTTGTTTAATCCAAAAAATTAAAATATTAACATCTGCTTTAGGTGGCATTACATGGGGTTTCATTACACTGTCCTCTGTACTATTATGTAATATTATTGTTTACAATGCATAAAAAGTGGCTGAAAGGAAACATAACAAAATAGTAAAAATATTCTACTTTGGATAATGAGCACAAAAATTTTTTTGGCTGATGCTGTACTTTATTTTTCAATTTTTTCAGAGTAAGTATACAATAATTTTAGAACTGGGAAAAATATTTTGAATAGGAGAAAATACACAGGTAGCGATTAGACTCCTTGTAGTTCTGGTCCACATAAATATCTGTTGATGAGATTTAAGGTTGTTATAACTTGACTATGTGTTCTTGCGCAGTTAGAAAAACACTCTAAAAGTCCTAAACAACCAAAATACAAACCTGTTTTGAAATCTCTAAACTTTCATATAAAATATTAATCAACCAATGGAGAGAACAAAACTTGCTTCTATAAACAATATTCTAACCTTGGAGAAAGGACAGAGAAAGGGGTTCCTTAATAGCTACAGACTATTAATGCTTTTACCTTTATAATTGTACGAAAATACAAGAAAGCGTTATAAGACATAAATCTACTGTGCCATTCCAGTAGGAGGTTTTACATTATCACGATAAAACATTTCAAACTGGAATATAATGAGAAAGCAATAAAACCTATCACCGTATACCATTCCATCAGAAAATAAAATGGGAACTTTTATTATATGTAAAGAATGTCAGTCAAACAACTTAGTCTTGCCAAACCTCAGTTTTCTTCTCTGTGAAATGAGCATCCTACCATGCCTATCTCAACGGGACTGGCAATTAAATACAATAAGGAACTTCAATAGGCAAAACCCTACAGGTCTACTTTGCTGGAGACTGCAAAGAAAGAGGCAAGGGCCAAGCTTGATACCCGGCCAAAGGAGGCATCCATGGTATAATTAAACTGAACGTGGGAAGCCTCACTTGATCACCAAGGGGAAAAGGAAATATTCTTAGAATACAGCAACCATCATGAAATAATTTAAGAAAACAGAACCTTTTTCTAATGAACAGATACAAAAACTTTAAATATTGATATTGAATAATGACACAAGAGAATAACTCCTATAGCAATGGTTTCAAGAAACAGTCATTTTCACTTAAAAAAGCTGCAAAGCATTATGTGTGAGCTACAACTATTTAAGTACATAGGGGGAATATACCAAAAAAGCACAAAAGTGAAAACAGATCAATCAGAATGTTGAACTGTTTCCCCCCCGATATTTTTTTTTTTAACCGTTTTGTACCTACTCCGTGTAGAATCATTCTTACTTGTCCCAGATCACAAACATAAGGGTCACATAGGAATGAGACGCCCCAGTAAACCAATCAGCCAAGCCAAATCAACCTAGCAGTCAGCAGGACTTAGAGCCAGAAAGCTCTCATGTCTACAACACTGTTATACTGGCTTTCAAATTAAACAAATAGCAGAAGAAAAAATATCCCCCAAATTTCAAAACGTATCTTACCAGGGTGATGTCTCGAGAAGCTGCAGCTGCACTCATATGCAAACTAGGCTGCCTTACAGAACTGCTGCAATCAAGGGCTCGAGCAAATGTCCCAACAGCACTGGATAAATCATAAAAACAGGAAAGATTAAAGCACTTTTTTTTTTAAATCTTTAAAAAAAAAAAAGAAAAGAGAGTTCCCAATGTGATACAGTGGGATAAGGATCCAGTGTTGCCTCAGCTGTGGCATAGGTTTCAACTGCAGCTGAGATTCGATCCCTGGCCCAGGAACTTCCATATGCTGCATATGTGGACCAAAAAAAAAAAAAAAAAGATAGTAAATGAACAACTGTAAAAGAAAGGTCAAACAAATTCTTGGATGTTTAAGAAGCAAATATCAGATAAAAAGTATTTTCTATACAATTTAAGAATTGACAAACCACTTTACTATACCAATGGGTTAATTATAAAGAGAAAGAGGCCTGTGTGGCATAAAGGGAAAGATCTATAATGAAATGCCATGAAGTAAACAATTTGGTATCCAAAGGTATTCAAAAAATGAGAAGTAAATTAGATGCAGAGTTTGATTATAACGGCAAAGCAATTTCCGACCACTTTTTTAGCTCAAATTGTGAAATCCCAGTAGTATTTTTTTTCTTGAAATGAGATATAATCAACTATAGCAACCTCTTCCTTTGAGGAGTCAATACATAACAGACCTCCATTAAAAAAAATTACAACAACAATGATTTTCATTTGATGGTTTAGAAGGCCTTCCCATACACACAGGACCCTAACTTCAAGAAATAAAGCACGAGTGGCTGTTGTACAGGTCAGCAGCCACAGCTCTGATTTGACCCCTGGCTTGAGAACTTCCATACGCTTCAGGTGCAGTCCTAAAAAGAAATTTTAAAAAAAGAAAGCATGAAATGAAGACTTGCTGCTTACTGTCTGTCTTTTATTTTATTTTTTTTATGGCATATGGAAGTTCCCGGACCGGCAACTAAATTCGAACTGCAGCTGTGACCTGTGCCATAGCTGAAACAATGCCAGATCCTTTAACCCACTGAGCTGGGCCAGGAATCAAACTCGTGCCTCTGATGTGACTGGAACCACTGCAACAGGTTCCTAACCCACTGCACCATAGCAGGAACTCCCTGGTGTCTAAACATGTTAGCTAAGGAAGATTTTAATGTTTTAATTAAAATATAACACACACACAAAAAGTACACATCGTACAGCTACTTAGTTCTCACAAAGTCAGTGCATCCATGTCGCCAGCATCCAGGTCAAGAAATAGCAACCAGACGACTCTTGTTCCTTGCCATCACTATTTTCCCCTTTTTGTCCAAAGGAAACCACCATCCCAGATTCTAATACCAAAGATTAGTTTTGCTCAATTTAGAACTTAAACAGAATTACACACCATGTACTCTTTCCATGTCCGATTTTTGTTCAAAATTATGTTTGTGGATTCACTCATGCTAACTGCTGTAGCTATGTTTGTTCACTTCCTTCCTATGGAGAATGACTCTGTATGATGTCCCACCCCTATCCCCACTCTATTGCTGATGGATATTTGTTTCCATTTGGGGGTGACCATGGTAGTACCATTAATGCCACCTGTATAGGCATTTTTTGGTACACAAATGTATACATTTCTGCTGCGTACATATTTAGAAGTGAAACTTAAGGGATGTGTGTGTTAGATGGCAGTAAACAGTTTTACAAAACAGCTGTATCAACCTGCCATACAACTAGCAGGATAAGTGAGTGCTAGTTGTTCCATTGTCTTCACCAATGCTTGGCATGTCAGTTTTTTATTTTTTTAATACAATATAGCCGATTTACAATGTTTATTCAAGTTTTTTTTAATCTTATCCATTCTGGTGGGATGTGTAGCGGTACTTGACTGTGGTCTTAATTTGTATTTAGATTTTTTTCTTTAAACAAAAATTGAGAAAGACACTAGGTATATCTCCTTGTTGCCTTGTATGCTAGCTTCAAGGAAAAAGAAAACATAGGGTCCTTGGCAACCAGGAAAATGAAAAATCTTGAAAATCAAATCTGAAGCTGCAAGGTCTACTAAAAAATTCAAGACCCAAGTAACCTGTCTAGAAGCTCTAGGCCAGAAGTTCCACCAATGGTTCACTTCTACTCCGAAATCTTCAGTCTCATCTCTTCCACTGACCGGCTGCTCCCCAGCAATGTACATCAAGTCTCTTCATCTAATCACCCAGTGGCTATATATGTGAATCCGAGTCGAACGCCAGTCAGTACGATGTGTGATTTCCATGGTGACTGGCATTATGAAGAGTGTTATCCAAGGATGGGCTAAGACCCCCTCTGCCCTTTATATTACATACAACAGAAAACTAGAGAATTTCAGGAAGACCCTTGTAATCATTCTAATATTTTGCTATGTTTGAAACAAGGAAATATAGCCATTATTTTGTAATAACTTTAAATGGAGTACAATCAACAAAAATATTGAATCACTGTTTACATCTAAAATTAATATATAAAATCAATTATATTTTGACTAAATAAGTAATAATAATATTTTGCCATGTTTGGTTAAAAAAAATAAATATAAATTTTGTTAGAGACCTCATACACATTCCAGAACTCATACACACACATATAAAATGCATATCATACATATGCCCATTAATGAAATAAGATAATATCTGTACACTGTAAATTTTTGTTTTTTAGGGCCATACCTGCAGCGTACGGAAGTTCCCAGACCAGGAGTTGAATCAGAGCTGCAGCTGCCAGCCACAGCCACACAGCATGGCATGCCAAATCTGAGCCACATCTGCGACCTATGTCACAGTTTGCAGCAACACCGAATCCTTAACCCACTGAGTGAGGTTAGGGATTGAATTCGCCTCCTCATAGATACTAGCAGGGTTCTTAACCCACAGAGCCAAAACGAGAACTCCCACTGTAAATTCTTTTTATCAGTGATCCTACTGTATGTAGCCTCACTCAACATTAGTTTTGAGATTTATCTTTTTGTTATATATAGCCCTAATTCATTCATATTCATTCATTTTAATTGTTGTAAACTAATATTTCATTACTAAGTATACTTCAATTCATTCAACTGTTTGCTAATGTACTTTTAGCATTTTCCCAGTTTTTCTGCTATGATGATCTCATTTACTTTCTGCTATTCAGCAATTCCCCCATAATCATCATCATATACTTTTATAATTGAAGAAATAAACTTCTGTCTCATTCATTTTCTCAAGGAAAGGGGGTGGGTGTTGCAGGAAGTAAGCAAGACAATCAGGCTTAGAACTCTCAAAGGACAGCCTTATGCCTGGCAATAAACCTTTTTCATACGTGGCTGCAGTAAGAGGGACACATTATTATTGATGCTTGAATAATCCCTATCTAGAGTAAAGGAGCTTACTGCTATAATTAAAGATATGGGCATTTAGGTGTTGAATTTCTTCTTCACCTTTCTTTTGGGGGGTTGGGGGTGGCACACTATGGCATGTGGAAGTTCCCAGGCCAGGGATCAAAACCACATCCCAGCAATGACCCATGATGCTACAGTGACAATGCCATATCCTTAATGTGCTGTGCCACAAGAGAACTTCTGAATTTCTTCTTTATACTTCTCTATTGTGCTTAAATTTTATAAGGACCATTTTTTAATTTCTTAATGGGTAAAAATTAATAAATCTATTTTCACTTTTAAAACAAACTAATGATAATATATCACATTATTTAGGAAGCAATATAATATACATTAGGCTTTCTCACACATTTAGAAAAAGAAAAATATAATCAATGAAAAAAGTAGAATATAAAGAAAGTAAAATGCATAAATGTTCTATAAATTCTTTTATAAAAACCAAGGACAGCTCTTGACTCAATAGCACCATACTCACCGTGCTACAACTAAAAACTGGTCAATCTGTCTATCTGTAAGTGGGCTATTTGGGTCCCAGACTTTCACTTCCAATTTTGACTGTTCTCTCTCATCTGATTCTCCTGTTTGAGAACAAAGGAAATGAAATCTTATTACTCACAAGGAACATACATTATCATATATAACTGATGACTGTGGTCACCACAGCATTAAAAATGTAAGGTAAATGTTCATGGTCTGGGTACATTCTTTCAGAAAGCAGATGTAGAACATTATGCAGGGAACACTGATGATAACACAACCAAGTCGGCCACATGATTCTTCATTTAGTCACTAACATGTATTTCCTGAATATCTGTACGTGTGACACACTAAGTCTCATGCTAAGGGATATAAAGACAAAAAAGCACTTCTGCTACAAGACGCTCAAACTAGATAGAACTTATACATAAGTAATCATGATACAAATGGAAAGAAACAGATGTCACAGAGACATATAGATATGACTGTGAGATTCTTAAGATTCGAGAAATCATTTCAGTTTAGCTAGGGAACAATGTAATGCAGGAGGTGGCATTTCTGCTAAGAACCAAAAGGCATGAATGTCCTCTGGTGACTGATGAACCCGGGCTATAGGCTTCTAATGTAGTCAGTCCTAAGATGGGAGCAAGCAGGTATCAAGGCTCAAAAGGAGAGGGGGGGTCGCAGAATCCACCTTCCTACCTTCAGTCTTCTAAGGTAGTCACTGCTGTCAGTGACTACTCCTGCTCCTTGTTTAAAGACAGGTAGGTAACCAAAAAGTTAACTGCCACTCCCCAACATAAAGAAGTACAAGTAGACCAGAGCAAATACTAGTCCAAACACATCTAAAGTGTTTCAAAGGATTTCATTTTTCACTGTTTTTTTTCTCACAATGCATGCTGAGCCAAGATATTCAACATTCAACTGGTTCATTTTTAAAAACCAGTTACAAACCCAAAAGTTCGTAACTTCACGAAATTTTTGAAAGGAAAATTACACAATTATACTTCCCTATATCTTCAAGAAATACATTTTAAGTAAGATAAATAGGAATGGTAAAAAAAAAAAAAAAATGAATATAATAATAGTACAATAAAAATAAACCTATATTTGAAATCTATATTTTTAAATAACACAAGATGAAATGATGGTGCTATTCAGTATTAAGCTCCTACTCAAAACGTAAGGGTAAAATTGATATTCACTTTTCAAATTAAGAATTCAGTATAAGATTCTAAATACATTTGCTATAAACAATAATAAAACACTCCTGAATATATTCTCACTAATGCCTAAAACAGACAATAGCATGGGATGAGAACAAAAATAACAAGAACAAAAAAAGAATAGAAAAATGTTCTATTCAAACAGTAACTCTAGAGAATTCCTAATTTTGTATTCATCATACAATTACATGTATGTCACAGTTTGATCACTTCTTCACAGGGGAAAAGTGTTAAGAAGCTCTTGAATAAACTTATTTAGAATTTGTATAACTAACTCCTCAGGTAAGCTCTTAGCAATCTGTAGGATGGTCTTGGGAAATATGGTATGAGCCAGAGACTGGACCAAGATGAATTTTGTGCTCTGGTCATGCTCATTCCAGTGATTGCCATAATATCACTTTCCTCCTCCATGCATGATAATCCGAGCAATTCCAGTCACCTCTAGTCCCACACTAGCCCATGAAGATCTTTCCAGTCTGTGAATTCCTATGAAATGTATTTAACCACTAATTATGTGATTATATGCAGCATCCTATTATTTGCTTCATATGTTTCTCTTCATAATTTTGAAGAAATGTAGATTCAGTAATGATTTTAAAATGTGTTAGCCTTTATCCTCTGGCTATATTTTAAGATTTCTAGAAAATATTGACAAAATACTTCTTTATCCAAAGACTAAAGAACTAAGGCTGTATGAAGCTGTCATACTACAGACCCTTTTCTGGCCAAAAAGAAACATTCTTTGTTCTCAATACAATTCATTTTCTTTTCAACAACAAAGTACTGTACTTTTTAGATTATATTTAATTCAGAAGTACATAAGGATGCTATTTATCACCATTTTTATCAATGTTCTAAGTTCTGGGCAATGTTTTAAGTCATACATCAAAAGAATAATAAGTTACTAGAGACAAATACTGTATGATATCACTCAAACATGGAATCTTAAAACGCCAAACTCATAAAAACAAAGTAGAACGGTGGTTACCAGGGACTGGAGGGTGGGGAAAATGGGGAGATGTTGTAAGGGTACGTATTTGCAACTAATAGTTAAGTAAGTTCTGGAGATCTAATGTACAGCATAGTGATTACAGACAGCAATGTTACTCTAAACATCAAAGTTGGTAAGAGATTAGATCTTAATTGTTCCCATCACAAAAAAAAAAATGACACATATGACATGATAGAGATATTAGCTACTGCTCTGGTGGTAATCAAATTAGAATATATAAAGGTATCAAACCAACAAATTAAACTTACACAGTGTTATATGACAATTATATCTCAATAAAAATAGACTTTAAAAAATTACAAGAAAGGCACAACAAAAAAGAAAACATAGGAGTTCCTTAGTGGCAAAGTGGGTTAAGGATCTGGTGTTGTCACCACTGTGGCTTGGGTTGGATCCCTGGCCTGGGAACTTCTGCATGCCATGGGCGTAGCCAAAAAGAAAAAAAAAAGGAAAGTATAAAACTCATGACATTCCAAGCAAACAGAATGTAAACAGAAAATACAAAACAAACAAACAAAAAAACAAACACATGCATTCTGGCAACAAAAATATAAAATACTAAGATATAAAATTTTCAGAGAACATAAAATGACTTGAGTAAATGAAGAGTAAAGAAGATTTTAAAATATTAAGGGTATTATTTTTGAACCAGTTTCTTTCTGTATATATTTATGCATTTATTTATTTTTAGCCACACCATTAGCGTGTCGAAGTTCCCGGGCCAGGGACTGAACTCACACCACAGCAGCAACACAAGCTGCTATAGTAACAGTGCTGGATCCTAAACACGCTGCACTACAAGAGAACTCCAGAAGTACTTTAATAAGCTGAATATAATAAAATTTAGTTTTGAGGAGTTTCCATCGTGGTACAGTGGAAACGAATCTGACTAGGGACCATGAGGTTGCATGTTCAATCCCTGGCCTTGCTCAGTGGGTTAAGGATCCGGCATTGCCGAGAGCTGTGGTATAGGTTGCAGACGTGGCTTGGATCTGGTGTTGCTGTGGCTGTGGCATAGGCTGGTGGCTACAGCCCCGATTTGACCCCTAGCCTGGGAACCTCCATATGCCGTGGACAAAAAAGACAAAAAAAAATTTAGTTTTGAAAGCCAATGAAAAATTCAAATATTAATCTCTACAAATCAAAAGATATTATTAAAGGAATAAAAAAAGAAAGGATTACTTGGTGGGATTACAATACACATCAACAGTAACCAAACAATGTTGTACTAAGCAACGTAAATGTCCATTAACAGAGGACTAGATAAGGATGTGGTAGTATATACAATGGAATAGTATTCAACCATAAAAAATGAAACCATGACATTTTCAGAAACATGGATGGAACTAGAAATTATCATACTAAATGAAGTAAGTCAGACAGAGAAAGACAAATATCATTATGACTCACAGACTTTGAAAAACTTAACGGTTTCCAAATGAGACAAGTTGGGGGGTAGGGGGATGCACTGAGGGTTTGGGATGGAAATGCTATAAAATTTGGTTGTGATGATTTTTGTACACCTATAAATGTAATAAAATTCATTAAGTAATTTTAAAAAGAAGGAAAAAAAATCATGAGATCACTAATATGTGGAATCTAATAAAAAAAAAAGATACAAAAGAACTTACAAAACCAAAACAGACCCAAAGGTTTCATAACCAAACCTGTGGTTACCAAAAGAGAAATGTGGGGTGGTGGGGAGGGAAAAATTTAGGGGGTTGGGATTAACATATACACACTACTATATATAAAACAGATGGGCAACAAGGACCTACTCTATAACAAAGGGCAATTGACTCAATACTGTGTAATAACCTATACAGGAAAAGAATCTGAAAAGGAATGGATATTTGTATAACTGATTTACTTCCATGTATACCTGAAATTAACACAATTTTAGAAGTCAACTATGTTCCAATAATAGTTTTATATATAAAAAGAAACCCAGGAGTTCCTGTTGTGGCTCAGTGGTTAATGAACCCAATTAGTATCCATGAGGACTCAGGTTTGGCTCCTGGCCTTGCTCAGCGCGTTAAGGATCCGGAGATGTCGTGAGCCATGGTATAGGTAGCAAACACAATTCGGATCCCACGTTGCTGTGGCTGTGGATAGGCTGGTAGTTGTAGCTCTGATTGGACCCCTAGCCTGGGAACCTCCATATGCCATGGGTATGGCCCTAAACTAACAAAATAAAAAAAAAAAAAAAAAAAAAGAAACCCAAAGTTCCCATTACGGCTCAGAAGTAATAAACTGACTAGTATCAATGAGGATGTGGGTTCAATCCCTGGCCCCACTCAGTGGGCTAAAGATTCAGCATTGCTGTGAACTGTGGTGTAGTTCGCAAACGCAGCTTGGATCTGGTGTTGCTATGACTGTGGTGTAGGCCAGCAGCTGCAGCTCCTATTCAGCCTCTGGCCTGGGAATTTCCATATGTTGCACATGTGGCCCTAATAAAAAATAAAAATAAAAACGAAAAAAAAATGTTGTACAAAAATAAATAGTATCAAAAACAGAGAAATAGACCAGATCATATAATTCACATTTGAAAATTTAAATATTATAATTACGTAAATATTAACTATCATTTATTTAGTGCTTCCTTATGTCCCAAAACACCTTTACAGTAGGATTTCTCTGTAAATAGTCTGCACTGCTGACATTCTGAATCAAGCAATTCTGCTGTGGGAGCTGTCCTGTGCATTACAGGATGTCCAACAGCATCTGTGGTGTCTACTCACTAGATGCCAGTAGCACTGCCCCTTGCCCAGCTGTGACAACCAAAAACGTCTACAGACATGGTCTAATGTCCCATGGAAGACAAAACTGAGCTGAGTTAAGAATATTTTTACATGGTTGTAAGACTTACTTGTTACAGTTTACTGTTTTTAAGTTAACATCCACCACACTACAGAAAACAGCATCTACAAAATTACACACTTAAAACAATAACATTTATGGAAAAATAGAACAAGACTTTTAAAACCTATAAACTTGGTAACCATAGCACTTGTTTTTTTATAAAGTAGCAATCATGATAAAAATACCAACACAGTTAAATCTCCACTGACATTTGCACCAAGCACAAAGGTCAGTCTCTCCTTTATCTCCTTAAACCCTGGACTTACACTTCTTCCACTGAGATGTGGGTCACTGTGTACAGTTTCAACAAAATTAAAAATAAAATTTAGAGTGCAGGGTTTTTTTTTTTTTAAATACCAGAGAAAATATTTTTTTAGCCCTTCCTCTAACTCTAAAATGCCCCGTATAGTTTTAACACAGTGAAAATGCCACAGATTTTGAGGCCACTACTGGCACTGGATGAAGGCACTTCTATAGAATTCCCAACTTTATTTTCTCTTAAAGGCTCTTCATCTGTGAGAATAACTGCTTAGAAAAGCCTCAGATGAAATGATATAATTTCCACACTACACTGACATTTTTCAATGTAGTGACTACATATGAGCTAACTCAAGTTTTAAAAGCATGTATTCTAGCTTGAGACTATGTACTAATTTAATTATTTAACGTTCAAAGAGAGATACACCTTAATTCCCAAACACAGACAAGAGTTACTTAATTAGCAGCAGTAAACAGTGGTAGACAGGGGAGAAGCAACTGTAATGGGTAACACTGAGCACCAGGGTGCTGTGCTAAATGATTTACAAGACTTATTTCACTTGATCATCAAAACACTATGATGTATGAACATACATTATTATTCCTTTACTCAGCTAAACATAGTACAGCCAGATTTCATTCAAAACTGTGAATCCAAAGTCACTTTAGTTCAATAATTTAATGTTATAATACTTTCATAACAGTTACAAAGTTTAATTTACGTAAATAATTTTCTTAAAATTCAAATGTATTACATCACAGGTAAGTAATAATTCAAAACTGACTACACATGTAATTTTTTTCTATGGAAAATTCTCTAGGTAATGTATTCAAACTCAATAAAGATTTGAAATCTCAAAAGAAACCTTTACCTTCTTTTGCAAACGACATACTCATCTTTCTAGAGCTCAAGTTTTTTAGATGGTGGGTAGCCATAGATGAATTTTAAAATTCTAAAGCCACAAAAAAGAAATATTCACCAGCAAGACGGATGCTACCACAATGTTTTAGGATGCACCAGGACATATTCATAAAGAAGGCAAGCCTGGGATATATTCTGGCATGGAGCTGATGCTTCCACCTATATTGGGTATTGATTCAAGTTCTACATCCTGTGCCAGTGCAAACTGGAATCTGTCCACTGGTCTAAACGTACCCACTCAAGAGTATCAAAAGGGTTAGTAAGCACAGACTGCATCAAGTCGTAAATATCTGTTCTTGAACAAGATGTTTTCTGCTATACAATTTTCTGCAAATAGGTACTGGCTGCATATGAAAGTTTCTATGATGGCAACGTCTGTGGTTTTCAAGTGTGGTTTAACTTCTGGCGTATTTCTCTGCCACCCTACTCCTTCTCCTCAGAAAATAATTAGAAAAAAGAAGAGGATCCTTTAAATCTTGTGTTTATTAGTCGGTTGCCTGATTACAAGTGAAAAGAAACAGTTTGGATATACTAAGTTGAAATAAGAGTCCAAAGTAACCTTCATTTATAATGAAAAATACAGTGTTTTTCATTGGTAAAGATGAATACCTACAGATAAAGCTACCAAGATATAAACTTAAAAATACACTTGACAAGGAGTTCCTGCTGTGGAGCAGTACAGATCCAGTGTTGTCTCTGGGGTTGCTGTAGGTTTGTTCCCTGGCCTGGAAACATCCAAATGCCGTGGGTAGGGCCAAAATATAATTTAAAAAATAAACTCAGGGACTTCCCACTGTGGCATAGCAGAAATGAATCTAACTAGTATCTGTGAGGATGAGGGTTCAAATCCTGGCCTCGCTCAATGGGTCAGGGATCCTGTGTTGCCATGAGCTGTGGATTAGGTTGCCAACACGGTTCGGATCCCGTGGGAGAAAATAGTTTCAAACGAAGCAACTGACAAGGGACCAATCTCTAAAATACACAAACAACTTACATAACTCAACAGCAAAAAAACCAACAACCCACTGGAAAAATGGGCAGAAGACCTGACTAGACATTTCTCCAAAGAAGATATACAGATGGCCAACAAGATCATGAAAAACCGCTCAACATCACTGATTATTAGAGAAATGCAAATCAAAACCATGATGAGACACCACCTCACACCTGTCAGAATGGCCATCATTATTAATAAGTCAACAAATAACAAATGCTGAAGATGGTGTGGAGAAAAGGGAACCCTTCTTCACTGTTGGTGGGAATGTAAATTGGTACCACCACTATGGAAAACAATATGGAGGTACCTTAGAAAACTAAAGACAGAACTACCATATGACCCAGCAATCCCACTCTTGGGCATATATCCAGACAAAACTTTCCTTGTAAAAGACACATGCACCCGTATGTTCATTGCAGCACTATTCACAATAGCCAAGACATAGAAACAACCTAAATGTCCATCAACAGATGAATGGATTAAGAAGATATGGTGTATACACACACACACACACACACACACACACACACACACACACACACACACACAATGGAATACTACTCATCCATAAAAAAAAGAACAAAATAATGCCATTTGGAGCAACATGGATGGAATTAGAGACATATTAAGTGAAGTAAGTCAGAAAGAAAAAGACAAATACCATATGATATCACATATCTGGAATCTGATATATGGCACAAATGAACCTTTCCATAGAAAAGAAAATCATGGACTTGAGAAGAGACTCGTGGCTGCCAAGGGCGTGGGATAGACTGGGAATTTGGGGTTAACAGATGCAAACTATTGCCTTTGGAATGGATAAGCAATGAGATCCTACTATATAGCACTGGGAACCATATATAGTCACTTATGACGGAGCATGATAATGTGAGAAAAAAGAACATATATATGTATGTATAACTGGGTCACCTTGCTGTACAGTAGGAAATTGACAGAACACTGTAAACCAGCTATAATAGAAAAAATAAAAATCATTTAAAAAAAATTCTATTGCCTAAATAAATTTGTAAATCACTCACCCAAAAGATTACCAAGAGAATCAGAATGTTAAAGGAAATTAATACTTAATAATGAATGATAAGATCTATTACATTAATAAATATTTAGGCACATTTTCTAAATACAAAGAATGTCTTTGTCAGATAGTTGGTATAACTCCCCAAATGTCACAAGCTGTTAAGAATCACTCCTTTTACCTGGAAGAAGAACCTCAAGTTTCTTCCCTCAAGAACTTCAAATCCAGAGTTCCTACTGTGGCTCAGCGGGTTAAGGACCTGACATAGTGTCCATGAAGATGTGGCTTTGATTCCCGCCCTCGCTCAGTGGGTTAAGGATCCAGCATTGCTACAAGCTGCAGTGTAGTTTGCAGATGTGGCTTGGATCCAGTGTTGCTGTGGCTGTGGCTGTGGCTGTGGTCAGGAGCTGTAGCTCTGATTCAGCTCACAGCCCATGAAATTCCATATGCTACAGGTACAGCTGTGGAAAAAAAAAAAAAGAAGCGGAAGAAGAAAAAAAGAACTTCAAATCCTTATGGAGAAGCACTGCAGAATAAATTATTGCATTTTATGTGTGATTTTGTTTCCTAATATATATACTTTTAAAATTCTAAGCACTTTCAAAATTATATAACTCTTACAGCTTTACGATTTTCAGGGGCACTATCATACTTAATAGTTCCTCAGATAAGAGGGAACACATGAGAGTCCATGATGTATTTTTCTGCCCTTTGTTACTTGAAACATCCCACCTCTATTACATGATTCAGCATTTAACTTTACATGAGCAATACACAAAATTTTTCTAGGCCTTCTATACACCTAGGCTTATGTTCTCAAAAGAGAACACAATCAGTAGCTCAGGGCTCAGGCAGTCCAAAATTTTAAAAGACAAGTAACAAAAATAGCACAAAAGATTACATGAATGACACAGTCTGGACAGTCTGAAAAAGGGAGAGATCAGAGTTCAAGGAGGAGTAACAGTGGGCTCTTGGGGATGCAGAACTTGGGCCGGGTGCCATGCACACACAAGCACTAGGGACATTCCTGGCTCCTGGCCTATACACAGATGGACACGCTGCACTATCTCACCAGGAGCGGGTACATTTGTCAAAAACTCATAGAACTGTACACAAAAGAGGATGAAATGTGCTGCATATAAATTACACCTTAATTAAAACAAGGGAAAAAACACCTGTAAATGATTACTTGGAAGACAATGGAATTTTATATAAAATTTCAATCATACATGCCTTATGACTTAGAAATCCACTTCTGGGAACATATTTTCCAGTTATATCCAGAGTACAACATTATCTATTAAGGGATACTCAATGCAGTACTATTTGTAAAATTTAAAAATCAAGTGATTTTAAAAATAAAACATTAGGTGAACACTTAGGTACTGTGATACAGGCCTAAAATCAAACATTAAGGACTATATAAACATCCAAAATTATTTCTAGAAGACAAGCAGATTTGCACAGATCAGAATATCAATAAATGCCACCTCTCAGCCTATAATAAACTGATCCACTACTTACAATCCTTTCCAAAAAACTTCTCAACAGTTGAGTACAGACATGGCATTTTGTTCTCAAAGCCTAGTCATTACTGAGTGACCTTTCCTGGTATTACGTTCATGAAAATGCAGAAGTCTGCAGACTGGTATCATCATTCACACCACCCTATACCCACCACTGAAAATGACAACCCACCACAGTGTGCATTATGGTTCACAAACTCTATTCTGAGTTGATTTAATTTTTATGCATACATAACCTGTAAGTAAGGCAAGGTAAAGAATGCAAATAACAAAAACCCTAAAAGAAAGGCCTAATAAATCCTAAACCTGTGTATGTCAAATACTAGATTTTTATATAACAAAAATAAAACATTTAAATTTAAAATTATTAGCATTTTTTAATATGTGCATTGCTTATAGACAAAGGCCAAATGCTTTTATATTGGTTTATCTTTACTATGCAAAGTACTCTTGCGATACATATAGAAAATACACAAGAAATTTACAGAAGGGCTAAAGATAACTAAAGGAAGCATAATCTCGGAGTTCTCTTGTAGCACAGTGGGTTAAGGATCTGGCGTTGTCACTGCAGTGGCTCAGTTTTGATCCTTGATGCAGGCACTTCTGCATGCCATGAGTGTGCCCCCTCCCCCCCAAAAAAGCAAAACAAAAAGCACTTTAACTTTTGAAAATTAAACAACAGTGAAAAAAATGAAAAAACAAAAACCAAGACAATAATATAACAACATTGGTGGGGGTGGTGGAAATCCCTAATAATCTATTGGTGGAGGCATCTGGTCCTCTCATTCAAAAATGATATGCGGCCTTTCTGAGGGGCAAAGAAGCATTTTCAATGTCTTGCAAGGAAGGAGCTGTGCTTAAAAATTACACACCATATATGAATGGATTTTTTATCAGCATCATTTGTAGTGTCAAAAAATGTAAACACCTAAAAGTTTATCCATAGGGTACTAGTAAAGGAAATAAATTACAGCACATTCATGCAGACTTAAGAACTCTATAGTCACCAAGAAGAATAAAATCACTCTACTCATGGGGAAAGATGCTAGAAATGCACTATTAACTAAAAGAAGCAATTGCAGAGTAATATGCAACTGGCCGCGGCACAAAGAGAATTACTGAATGGATTCTGAGCTAGAACATGTACCAAAACCCCAACCCTAAACAATAACAGTAATTAAATATGGGTTTGGAATGAAGGAAAGGGGATAATGTTCATTTTCTACATTATACATATTCTTATTTTGTGTTTTATTGTTTAATGATGTTTTACTTTTGAAATCAGAAAAATGTAAGAATGTTTTACTTTTGAAATCAGAAAAATAAAGGTTTTTGTTTTGTCTTGTTTTGTTTTATAATTTTATGGCCATGCCCAGGGCATATTCCCACGCCAAGTTGAAGGCGTTGGAAATCCAAGCTGCAACTGTGACATACGATGTAGCTAGCAACACCGGACGCTTTAACCCACTGTAACAAGCTGGGGATAAAACCTGCACCTTCCAGCAACCCAAGCCACTACAATCAGATTTTTCACCTACTGCACCACGGTGGGAATTCGGAAAATAAAGGTTTTAAACATAAATAAACATCAACTAATGAGAGGAGAAAGAAGAAAAATTAGGCCTTTCTAGGAAGATCTGTTTTTACTTTATTTTATTTTTTTGTCTTTTTCTTTTTAGGGCTGTACCCGTGACGTATGGAGGTTCCCAGGCTAGGGGTCAAATCGGAGCTGTAGCCACCAGCCTACACAACGGCCACAGCAAAGTGGGATCCAGGCCGCATCTGCAACTTACACCACAGCTCATGGCAATGCCGGATCCTTAACCTTCTGAGTGAGGCCAGGGATTGAACCCGTGTCCTCAGGGATGCTCATCAGGTTCATTAACCACGGAGCCACAATGGGAACTCTAGGAAGAAGTTTTTAAAATGCGAAGTTTTGAATCTCTCTGCTATATAAACTACCTAGATCAGCCAATATCACCACCAAAATGTCCACTAGATTCCACAGCTACCTTAGATAGATGACATGAAGGCATTCAGGATCTCAAGGCATGAGCGTGTCACATTAAAATACAAGTTCAACAACACAAACATTCTTAAAGTTGCATTAAAAAAAAAAAGCATAGGCAGAAAACTTACAAAAATATGAAATAAAAAATAACTGATCAGGAGTTCCAGTTGTGGTTCAGTGGTAATGAACCCAACCAGGATCCATGAGGATGCAGGTTCAATCCCTGGCCTCTCTCAATGGTTTAAGTATCTGGTGTTGCCATGAGCGATGGTGTAGGTGGCACACCAGTCTCAGACCCAGCATTGCTGTGGCTGTGGTGTAGGCCGGCAGCTGCAGCTCCAGTTCAACCCTTAGCCTGGGAACTTCCATATGTTGCAGGTGCAGCCCTAAAAAGCAATAAATAAATAAATAACTGATCAAACACATCACTTTTAACTGCTGTTTGTTGTATTTCTAAAATTGGAAGACCCTGTAATTTTTAAACTGCCCTTGAAAGTTGTTTCTTCCATAGGAAAAAAACATTTGAGTTTCAATGTTGCTTTCATAGGACTTGAAACACAAAGAAAAACATACCTTCTAAGAGCATTTCTGGAATGTCTGCTTGATATCTAGGTCCCACTCTGATTTCACCTTTGTCAGCTAACAGTGTTTTCACTGAGGGATCATAGACCAATGAGTAGAAAAAGGTATCCTGGGGAAAAAAAGAACAAAAAATATCTAGGCAAATGTAATGTCTTCTACTTTTCATAAAGCAATAAAATCCAATGTCAAACCATAATACTTCAGAATATAAAATTTCATTTTGGTGAATAAATTCATAAATCTTTAAGGAGAGCATGTTACTATCATCAGGTAAATAATGTAAAATTAAATGAAACCAAAATAAAAATCTTACAATAAAGATGAATAATAAAGTGTTGTTATTTGCTTTAGTCTAACAGAAAACCATTAACTGCTCTAAAGCTTAAAGCTAACAAAGTTAAATATACATCAAAGGAAGACATCCGAAATCAAGTAATCAAAGCTGTAAAACCCACACCAAACTGTAAGGATGCCTTCACAAACACTTGGCACTCTTCCTTTTAGAGTGTCCGTTCCACATTTTATCAAAAATATTAAAATGCCCACACATCTCACATTAAACAAACTATAGAAGAATTTAGCTTATATGTAGTTTATTAATGTTACATTGTGCACATTTAATTATCTATTCATTACAATTCTGCAGTTCTCCCTTAAATCCTGAAACACTCATATGTATATATAGACAGGCATATAAACAGAACTGCACATGCTACCACTACCAACACACCCACCTAATCTTCCATGGTCGCATAAAGAACAAACGTCCTAGTTACCGGGCCTCATGGATAAAATGTCCCAAGGCCACCAGTCCTTGGCTGAAGCCTGCATAACCACTGGAGGTAATGTGAACCAGCAAAGTCTCATCCCTGCTTCCCACTATGGTTCTGAGGTTACCTACTGCATGACTTTCTGTATTATACCCTGGAAGGGCCTATCCCTAACCACAGCAGACTCATAAAGGACTAAGTGATTAAAAAGCAAGTGTATAGGAAAAAAATAAAAACTTTTACAAATTTTCTCTATTACAGCCCTTAGTAAATACAAACTGCTAACAAATTAGAAGACAAAAGACAGTACTTTAAAAAAAAAAAATTCCACTCTCTTGGAGTTCTCCTTGTTGGCTCAGCACGTTAAGAACCTTGGAGTTCTTGTTCTTGCACAGCGGAAACGAATATGACTAGGAACCATGAGGTTGTGGGTTTGATTCCTGGCCTCGCTCAGTGGGTTAAGGATCTGGCATTGCCACAGCTGTGGTATAGGTCACATATGCAGCTAGGATCTGGTGTTGCTATGGCCATGGCATAGGCTGAAGCTGCAGCTCTGAATCAGCCCCGAGCCTGAGAACTTCCATATGTTGCCGGTGCAGCTGTAAAAAAAAAAAAAAATCCACTCTCTTAACAGAGAGACAAATACAAAAAAAATTCAATCAGCTTTGACTAGACCCCTAGCCTGGGAACCTCCATATGCCGCGGGTGCGGCCCTAGAAAAGGCAAAAAGACCAAAAAATTAAAAATAAAAATAAAAATAAATCAATCAAATTAAAAAAAATTAAAAAATAAAGGAAAAGAAAATATGCCCCTTTAATTCCTCTTTAAAAATACATACATATGATAAAGATTTTGGGAAAACGAACACTATGAAACCATAAAGATTAAATACTGAAACATTATCAATAGTAAGATATTTTCCCCACAATACAAACGATAAAACTGCACAATGTGGAATAATCTGTTTAGAAGAATTTCCTCTCCTCAATGAAACATATGCTCTAATTCAACTTGTTAAAAATGTTTTAAAATGTTTCTGCTTGAAGTTTACAGAAAAAATATTCTTAGTTGACAAAGTTTATTAAGATTCTAGGAAAGAAAGCAGACCACCAAATGGTAAAATCTCATCTGGAAAGAGTCTAAAGCAAAGTATTTATTTAAAAAAAAAAAAAAAAAAAAACAGGGAGGAGGACCAAGTACACTTAAGGCATTTATGCCATTAGGCCAAAAATATTTCTTCTACTACCATCTAAATCATGTACTACACTTTATAAGCTCTTCTTTACCAAGCAAAAACAAGAGAGACAGACACAGGAGTTTTGCCAACTTTTATCTCAGTTAACCAGAAAAATGAAGTTACCTAAATACATTCTGGTCTTTTACAATAATACTGCTATTACAGTACAATAATTTGTTAGAAGAAGAAATAATACAAAAGTATGGGCTTCATGTGAAAAAAAGAGGGGAAAACACAAACAAGTGTTAATCGTGAATTACCTCTTTATCAAGATATGACAATACTGACTCTGTCTCATTCAGAAGGGCAACACTGCATTTCCCCCTGTTGAAAGAGGAAAAAGTGAATAAATATAAGAAGGGCCATCTCATCTTCACAGTGATGATTTATACGAAGTTAGGAATATTCAAAATGTAAAGCTGGTATTAAGAAACTAGACAGCAGTTAGAAACATCTACGCTTGGACTCTCTACAATCTTGATGTTGTGTAACCTTAAAAATAAGACTGTCTTTGTAGACATTTACTGCGAGGTTAACCCGGAGAAGTAGCAGTGTTAGGCAGTAAATCTTTATAACACAAAGCACTTTAGAACTATTTCCTAAATTTTCAAGAAAAAAAGAAGAGTACGATGCAACCTTCAGACTAAGAATCAGGTTCTGGACCTGTGAAGAGTTAACATGAGGTAACGTCATATATGCCAGGGATCTTGAAAGATGTCACCATGCAAACCAGCACCTAAAATAATCTTCAGATTTAAGTAGCCACTGCTTATGAGAACCTAAACACAATCCACATTCCCAGCAGGATTAACTAACTTACCTTTATTGAAATTACTCTAAAGACTAGTTAAAATTTAAACACAAGTAACTTCCATAGAGCAAGGGGCAAATAAAGACCTACAGATTCATGGACCTTGAAGTCTGATGGCATTTACCTTTGCTCATAGCTGGGTGTGAGTTTGGAAATGAAATATCTATTTTAAAAGGCTTGTCTAGAACTGAGAAAAATTAAGCTTATCCAGGTAGAGGTAAATGATCCTCACCAGCTTGAAAAATTCAGTATAGCTACAAATTTGACAAGAGAATTTCAATAAACTATTCAGGTTATAGGTATTGGTCAGGGCTCACAAAACTTTCTTTAAATGTCATAATTTCATTTGGCCTTCTAAACAAAATAACATGCAAAAACAAATACATGACATACACATTAAACAGGAAGCTAAACAGGCTTGATGCTGGTTCATCAGAGTGAAATTTGATTCAAGGGAAAAAAAATACCAAAAGCAAAAGATAAAACATCAAAAGTAAAGTATTAACATGTTGGTCAAAAATTACATTTTACTAAATATTTTCCAACTATATATTCACTAAATGCATAAAAATATATATATATTCCCCTCATCAAAACATCTTTCTGGAGTTCCCATCATGGCACAGGGGAAACAAATCTTCCTAAACCATGAGGTTGCAAGTTCGACCCCTGGCATCACTCACTGGGTTAATGATCCAGCACTGCCACGAGCTGTGGTACAGATTGCAGACACGGCTCGGATCTGGTGCTGCTGTGGCTCTGGCATAGGCCAGGAACAACAGCTTCGATTAGACCCCTAGCCTGGGAACCTCCATATGCCGCAGGTGCAGCCCTAAAAAGCCAAAGAAAAAAAATCTTTCTGTTGGAGTTCCCTCATGGCTCAGCAGAATAAGGATCCAGTGTCACTGCTGTGGCTCTGGTTATAACTGTGGCATGGGTTTGATGCCTGGCCCGGGAATTCTTGCATGCCACGGGAACAGCTAAAAAAAACAAAACAAAACAAAAAACATCTTTCTGCTAATCATCTTAGATTGATATTACTTCAAAAAACTTCTCTGAAAGCATGTGGTGTTTCCATATTAGCCTGTCAAATCTCTAATTCAGTTACCAGGAGTTAAAAAGGTTTTCTGTTTTTCTAATATATTTTATTCATGCACATTACTGAAGCAGAAAAATTAACATTATTACTTCAATGCACATAACAACACTCAGCATCAATAATTACGTGACACTCTCTTACAAAGGACAGAATTACGAGCAGGGAAACTGCTCTGTTGCTGTTAGCACTTCTACAGCTGCCATAAAAGAGCTTCTACGACCAGTGAATATATGCTCACAAACGCATGAGTGCTTAAGTAACAGGATTTCCAAAAACAGTTTCATTTACTTTCCTTGCCTAAATAACAGCCAGCAGAGCAGTTATTTCTAACATTTTATACTTAATCACCTAGGGAAAAAAATCAAGTTCACTTAAGTTAGTTTTTGTTTTAACAGGGAGGAGTAGAAGCTTTAAGTGTTATTTTAAGAAACACCACTTGAATTTCATGGGATAACAGACACTGAAAATTCATACAAATAATACATCATAAAGGTGTCATCAGACTGTCTCAAATGACAAAAGAATTTAAACTAAATCATTAAACCATTATTTTAATAATTATATCATGAGATAAGAAAACATTGGTTATACTGTTTTAGAGGCATAACACGGTCACAAAACCAACAGAACATTCCAACCAAATTAAATATAAATTATTTTTGGAACTACAGATCTTATGCAAAGATGAAAGGGTAATTAGGTGATTTCAGTTTTTAATTTTTCTTTAATGTAGCTATATTGTATTTTTTCCCCAAATTAAAAATGAAAATCTGACACTTAGATTTTCATGTACATATATTAACAGCTAACACAATAAGAGGTTGAGTCAGAATTATTTTATGAAGTAAATATGAATATGTAATTAACACGTACCAACACGCCAAGAGTTGTTGATGAAATAGTTTAAAAAGAGTGTTGGCTTCCTTTATGCTCAACAAATCCTGGCTCATAGGAAAAAAAAAAAAAACATGATAAATTTTCAGCTAACTGCAAACTAAATTCTGAATATGGGTAACCCAATTGTTTTATTCTGAACCCCATGCAATAAACGTGATTGTGACTCTTCCATAGTACTTTAAACATTAAGGAATAAGGTTTCCGGAGTTCCCACTGTGGCTCAGTGAAAACGAATCTGACTAGCATCCATGAGGACACAGGTTCGATCCCTGGCCTTGCTCAGTGGGTTAAGGATCTGGCATTGAGCTGTGGTGTAGGCCTGCAGCCACGGCTCAGATTCCACCCCTAGCCTGGGAACCTCCATATGCTTCAGGTGCAGCCCTTAAAAAAAGATGACAGGAAAAAAAAAGGAATAAGGCTTCCCAAATATGATGGGTATAAAACATATCAAAGACTACAGCATTCAGAAGGATCACCCCAGGCCCATATAATCATTCATATTGCCTTTTGAAAGGCACAGGAGCACAGAATTTTTACAGAGATAACATATTTTCCCATAGATCATCCAAAAAGTTTGAAAAAGTATACTCTGTTTCAAAGCCTGTGCAGAGTGCTGTGACAGAGAGAAATAAGAATAATTACAACACGACACAGACCCATGGTTAATGGCAGGTGATCAGCCACGAATCTGCTATTTGCTCAAAAAAAACATTCAGTATAATTCCCACAGGCTCAAAAACCCTATATAAAATATGCACACAAGTTTTTTTCCCCTTTATCTAAAGATGTTACCTATTTGTACAAATGAAGCAAAAGAAAGTTTAAATTGGCATCCATTTCCCCACTATCTGAAGACTTTCCTTCACTTTGATACAAATGAAGCATGTACAATAGTTCAGGACCACCATCTCTGCTTGGAAACATGAAAATTTCTTAGTGCCACATTAGACTTATTGAATCCAAGTATCTTGGGAAAGGATCCAGGAATCTACATGGTTGACAAGCATGATCCTTAAGTACATGAACCTAGATTTTAGATTTCCTTGTTCAACAAAAGCCAATATTTCTTCATTAAAGACAGGCATTTTTCCATTTAAAAAGAAAGGAAGGAAGGAAGGAAGAGACAGAGAGAAAGAGGAAGGAAGGAAGGAAGGAGAAAGAAAGAAAAAGAAAGAGAGAGAGAGAGAAAGAGAGAGAGAGAGAAGGAAAGAAAAGGAAGGAAGAAGTCTTGCCATTTGGGACAATATGGATGGATCTAGAGGGTATGCTAAGTGTAGAGGGTACTACGCTAAGTGAAGGAAGTCAGACAAATAAAGACAAATACCATAAGATCTCATTTACATATGGGATCTAAAAACCCAAACAAACAAAAGAAAAACAGAACAAAGAAGTGATTGCCAGAGGACATGGGGAGAGAGTGAGGGGATTAAGGGGTACAAACGTCTAGTTAGAAAATAAATAAGCCATGGGGATGTAATAATATACAGCATTAGGAAAATGTTCAAGGAGTTCCCTTATGGCCCAGTGGGTTAAGGATCTTGTGTTACCACTGCTGTGGCTCTGGTTACAGTTGTGGTGTGGGTTCATTCCTGGGCCAGGAACTCCAACATGCCCCAGGCATGGCCAAAAAAAAAGGAATATGGTCAATAATATAGTAATAATTTGTACAGGGACAGATGGTTACTAGACTCACTGTGATCATTTCACAACATAATGCAAATGTCAAATTACTATGTAGTACACCTGAAATTAACATAATGTTGTATGTCAACAATATTTCAATTTTTTTAAATATGCAAAAAATTTGTCAGGGTGAGGGAGGCTCTCAACATTCTTAGTCATTAGGAAAATGCAAAATCAAAACCACAGTAAGATAGACTTCACATAAAACCACAAGGATGCCTAAAATGAAAAATACAGATAATAACAAGTGTTGATGAGGGAATGGAGAAATTGGAACAATAATACTTTGCTGGTGAGGATGTAAAATATTGCAGCCACTTTGGAAAACAGTTTGGTAGTTCCTAAAGATAAACACAGAGTTGCCATCTGACCCAGGAATTCTACTCCTAAAGGCAATACCATAGGAAAAGAAAACATACATCCACACAAAACTCATACACAAATGTTTACAGAAGCATGATTCATAAGAGCCAAAAGTGGAAACAATCCAAATTTCCATCAAAGGATGAACAGGTAAACAAAATGTGTGGTTTGAGTCCAAGAGCACTGATGTCCCAGCTTAATCAGGCAAGAGTGAGAATTCTCCCTTCCTCTTCCTTTTTTGCTTCTTTTCAGACCTTCAACTGATTGGATGAGGTCCCCCCACACTGGGGAAGATAATCTGCTTTACTCAGTCTACTGATTCAAATAATCTCTCCCAGAAACACCCTCAGGATCACATCCAGAATAATGTATAACCAGATATCTGGGCATCATGCAACCCAGTCAAGTTGACACATAAAATTAACCATCACGGAGTTCCTTTGTGGCTCAGCAGAAATGAACCGAACTAGTATCCATGAGGACATGGGTTCCATCCCTGGCCTCACTCAGTGCATCAAAGATCAGGCCTTGTGTGAGCTGTGGTGTAGGTCACTGATGCAGCTTGGACCGCGTTGCTGTGGCTGTGGTGTAGGCTGGCAGCTGTAGCTCTGATTCAACCCCTAGCCTGGGAACTTCCATATGCCACAGGTGCAGCCCTAAAAAGCAAAAAAAAATTTAACCATCACAGTAACTCAATAAAATTATGGCATATATAGATATACACACACACACATACATATACTATCCTTCAAAACTAGCAAGGTCATGAAAACAAGGAAAGACTGGGATACCATCATAGGCCATGTCAGGTTGTATCCTGGAATATCAAAAGGACAGAGAAAGACTGGTAAAATCTGAATAAAGTTTGCAGTTTAGTTAACAGCAATATAGCTATGTTAATTTCTTAGTTTTTATCAAGATGTATGGCTATACAAACTGTCAACATTAGGGGAAACAGCGCAGAGTAGGTAGGAATTCTCTGTAGTATATTTGCAGCTTTGTAAATCTAAGAGCATCCCCTAATAAAATGTTGTTCTTTTCTTAGCACCCCCCCAAAAAGGGGGGGCTTGTGTCATTGGTCTGATTAATCTTTTATCAGCCACAAGCTGAATTCTCAACTTTTTTTTTTTTTTTGCTACACCTGGAGCATGTGGAAGTTCCCAGTCCAGGGATCAAAACCAAACCATAGCACTGACCCAAACTGCTGCAGTGACAATGCCAGATCCTTAACCCACTGCATCACAGGAGAACTTCTTTAGTTTTAAAACATAAAGAACCATGCTTGGTTCTGTGATTGGAAATTCAGATAACAGGTTTCTATAGCATTTAACCCACTGAATACAATAAACAAATTTTTAAAAAGTAATGAAGCTCAAAGATCCAAAATGCTTTCAGAAGATTACATTTCTCAACAGCAGCACCGTAAGATAGGACAAAAGTGAAGATTCAAAATTCTGACGGAAATTATTTCCAAACCAGAATTACATGCCTAAAACAAATCATTAGCCAAGTGTGAAAAACATATTCAGATAAGCAAGGACTAAAATTTTTTACATTTTAGAAGACTAATCAAAAGGAAAGGGCAAAACAATTGTTAACTCTAAGGAAAACAAAAGGTTGTAAAAATAAATAATTATGTGAGGAATATTTACATATTATAACATACAAAGACTGATTATCAAGTTAATAAAATCATGATATACTGGAAACACAAAGGAAACAGGAGAAGAGAAAGTAAGGAGATATTTCTAATAATGAAAATTAATAGCAGCACGATTAAGAGTAGTTTAGATGCCAAAGTCACTGTCGGAGAAGCTGAAAATGACTGCAGTGGGAACCAGGCACATAACTGCCTTGAATATTCTTAGACAGTTATATACTTATATATGACTTAAAAATATTAAAATTTAGGAATTCCCACTGTGACACAGTGGGTTAAGAATCTAGTGTTGTCTCTACAACAGCACGGGTTCAACAGCTAGCCTGGCGCAACAGGTTAGGTATCCAGTGTTGCCGCAGCTGTGGCACAGGTCCCTAGACTGGGAACTTCCATATGCTGTGGGTGCAGCCAAAAAAAACAAGCTTTTTTTAAATTAAAATTTAAAGCGAAGGGGGACCCTAATTAGATAAAAGTGCATCAACTTGTATGAATACTACATATACCAGGTGAGCAAGAATTATTAATGATGACACTACATCAGGTTTTCTCAGCCTTAGCATTACCGGCTGTTGGAGCCAGATTAACCCTTTGCTGTGGGGGTTGTCCTGTGCACACAGGATGTTCAGCAGCACTCCTGGCCTACACCTACTGGATAATAGTAGTAGTTCCATCCCAGCTGTAACAACCAAAACTCTCCAGACTTTGCCAAATGTCCCCTGGGAGACAAAACTACTCCTGAGTGAGAACCAGTGCTGTGTACCAGAGTTGTTGAACCATGGTTTTCTTAACTATCTCTCAGCAACAAACATTTAAGGACTGCCTCTATAAGCAAAAGAGGCTAACTTTATGCATCTTTATATCACAAACAGGAGGAGGTCAAAGAGCAGAAAGAAATCTGGAAATTTTCAAATATTTCTATACAAAGATATATTTTCTGGAGTTCCCTGGTGGCCTAGCAGCTTAACGATCCAGCACTGTCACCTCCATGGGTCAGGTCGCTGCTGTAGCAAGGTAATATTCCTGGCCAGAGAATTTCCACATGCCGTGCAGGTGGTGGTGGGGGGAGATATATTTTCTGTTGTTAATACTACTTTAACAGACATTAACAAACAAAAGTTTAAAGGAGGCCCCCAAGAAACAAAACAAAAACTGGAACATCCCTGTGAGTAAGCAAGACAGAAGAACAAAAAGCCAAGAGAAGTTGGAGCTTAATTTGCTACAACAATGGATTTCGTAAGAGACATGACAAGCAATTTTTGGAAAGCCCTTTCCGTTTCTAGCATGTGGAGAGAACCAAAGCAACAAGGTATTAACCCATGATTCTGGAGATTTGATAACAAACATGAAAGAAACTGTTAAAGAGGAATTCAAGGGAAAAAAATCCTCTCTTGATGTCACTTCTCCCTTTTATAGCTAGGAGAAAGCGGACTGTTCAAAAGAAGGCACTAGGATTAGGAAGACCCTCTTCTCTAAGACAGATGATGAATAAATTGTTTTGATCACCAGGGAAATCTCACAACAGTACTTGGGACAATATGTAGGCTATACCGTGATATAGCCCAGTGCTTTTCTGCATTATGATTTGGGCTAGAAGAGAAAAGAAAACACTTTAAACCACAGGGGATAAACTGATCATTGAAAGGAAAGATTATATAGTATAAGCACAACATTTAAGAAAAAAGTGTGCTAAACGTGTAGATGTTAAAATGTTAAATTGTGGTATGATTTTTCTCTAGTTACCGTGTTTTTCCCCTAGTCCTCCTTCTCCTAGCAATCCTAAGAGCCTAAGTACACTAAATAAATAATTTCGTTATGTTACATTCATTTCTTAAGTAGCACTACTTACAGCCTCAATAGCACTCTTTTTGGCTAACTCAAATTTTATTTACAGATACCAAGGAAACTGCAAAAACCTAACATCTTAAAATAAAAATACTGGCATAATGAAATGTATAGCAAGAAAATTGCCTTTATTTGAATTTCATTTTAAAGGTTTGAAATAAGTTTCTTTAATGTTAGTACCCAAACTGGAGACCAACTGCTAATCCATGGTGGAGAAGCTTTTTTTTTTTTTTTGGACACTCCTGTGGCACGTAGAAATTCCCAGGCCAGAGAATGAACCTTCTCCACAGCAGTGACAATACCAGATCCTGAACCACTAGGCCACCAGGGAACTCCATGGAATTCTGTTTTATTACTTATACACTTAAAAGTTAGAATTACTACTTATTTATCAGTAAACATAAGTCTTTAAAAGTTTCTCTCTGAAGACTTAAAAAAGGCCTTAAGAGAGATATCATAAATTAAATTTACAAGTTACAAATCCTTTCAATTCAAGCTCCCTGATTTGACCAATACAGAAATATGAAGAAGAAAATACAAACTTTAAGAAGCATAACTAAGACATTTTCAACTATTTTGCCTGCTACAATTTATTTTGTACATATTCTCACAATTATGCATGTATGAAATAACCTACGCACAAGTTTGTTCTTTGCAGTATTATTTGTAACAGTAAAAGAGTAAAATGAAGCAAATATCCATGAACTGGGATTAAATAAGTTAGAAATATGAAACAGCCATAGGAATGAATGAGGCAGGTCTTTATATGATATGGAGCTGTACCCAAGATATTTCTTTTAAAAAGCACAACATAACAGTATCATAATTTACTCCACAATTTACTTAAAGACCCAAACACATACGTCACTGCTTCTAGATGCATAAAATGTTTCTAGAAATAAACATATGATTCTAGAAACATTGATGGGCTATGGGACTGTACAGGAGCAAGACATTTTATTTACTCCATATTTTGATTTCTGCACTACGACAATATTTTATATTCCCCCCACCACCCAAAATGTTCAGATTTTTAAGAAGAGGTTTTCTATAATCCAGACAAGAAAAAGGACTGCTCCATCATTTACTGCTTTTGGATCCCAAGTTACTCCAAGCATTAATCCAAAGCAGGTACAGCACTCCCAATCAGAATAATTCAAAAACTCACTATGGCAATTATTCCCATCAACTCCTATCTAGGAACTATAGTTTGGCAGCCTTTGGAACATTTTTTTCTTTAAAGAGTATAGCTGATTTACAATGTCGTGTCAATTTCTGCTGTACAGCACAGTGACTAAAACTTTTTCTTGTTTAAAAAAAAAATTCTACATAAAGCCAGCCATTTTCTGCTCATTTATTAGTTTCTGATATGTATGACCACATAAAAATTCTACCTTCAAAAATTAATAACTCTAGGTAAAGCATGAACCAAAAAATTTCCAGATTACACCTTCCGAAATGGATGGAAATGTTTTTTTCAATGCTGAATAACTTAGAGTCATAACACATTTTCAAAACAATTTGATAACTTAGTTTTACAAAGAGAATAGAGCGATAAATCCCAATATTGTAAAGTAGTTTTATCCAGTGACCTGAAAGACATTTAACAGCATTTCAATGGTGGGGTGGGGGAATATTTTTAGAGTTCCAGCACAATAATGATGAATTAGTGACAGGCAAAATCCCAGGTGTTTATCTCTTTTCTAAGATGCCTTAACAGCAAGAGCATTAGAAACAAAAGAACCTAAAATCACTAAAATGAAGTGGCCATCAGCACATGAAAGAATTCAGAATTAAATACAATTTCAGAAAATTCCAGAAGACAGAGACAGATAAAAGAGACTGAGCAGAGAGCAGACCGAAGTCCAGGAAGAACAATTCGTTTAACGGAGAAACACTAGAGACATTTCCACTAAGATCAGGGATAAGGCACAAATGCCCACTTTACACATCACTATTAAACATGATACTGCTGGTTTTACTTTACACAATCAGACAAGAGAAAACAATTATAAGACAAAGTCCAAACCATGCATCAAGAAAGCTGATGCTAGGGAACATGAAACTGATCTACCTAGCAGAGCTCTAATGAAATTCCAGTCTTGTCTACGGCCATACCACCCAGAACACACCCAATCTCATCTAATCTCAAAAGCTCAGCAGAATTGGACCCAGTTAGTATTTGGATGGGAGATTGCCTTGGGAATACCCTGTGCTATAGGCTTTTTAAAAAGAGAAACAGAGACAGAGAGATGGAAGAAAAAAAAAAATCCAGTCTTAAGAACAGAACTTAGAAAAGTCTGCTCCTGGCGTTCCCATTGTGGCTCGATGGGTTACGAACCGAACTAGTATCCATGAGGATGCGGGTCCGATTCCTGGCCTCACTCAGTGGGTTAAGGATCTGGCACTGCCAAGAGCTGTGGTGCAGGTCGCAGTTGTGGCTGGAATCCAGCGTTGCTGTGGCTGTGGTGTAGGCTGGCAGCTGCAGCTCCATACTGACCCAGGAACCTCCATATGCTGCAGATGCTACCTACCCTAAAAAGCAAAGAAAAGAAAAGCCTGCTCCACATTCTAACAGGAAGAAGTCTACCAGCAGTCTCCATATAAATGTAACTTCCTGGTCAGCTTTGCTATTCCCTTAGTTTTAAAAAACTACAAAGCTGTGAGCTGTGGTGTAGGTCCCAGACGCGGCTCAGATCTGGTGTTGCTGTGGCTGTGGCATAGGCCAGCCTCTGTAGCTCCAATTGGACCCCTAGCCTGGGAACCTCCATATGCCACGGGTATGGCCCTAAAAAGTAAAAATAACAACAATAATAATAAATACAATTAAAAAAATAAAAAACTACAGACAGCTATGAATCATCTAATATTTGTGGAAAGATCAGAGCATAAAAGATAAATACAAAAAATTAAAAACTGAATCTAGAGGAAATACAGGTGGTTTAAGCAACAAAGTGAACTTTGAAGATACAATTAGAATTTCTAAAAGATTTGAGAGAATAGTGCATTCATAAAACAAAAATAGAATGCATTGAAAAAGAACACTCAGAAGACAAAAAGAGAAGTTCTGAAATTTCAAAATATGGCTAGCAAAATTAAATCACTAGACAGACTGGAAGATAAAAGTCAAAGATTTAGCTCAAAACCAAAAACAAAGAAACAAAAAAGAAAGAAAAAAAAACAGGAGATAATCAATCTAAAAGAGCTAAGATGCAGGCAATTAAATATGTACTAAAAATTGGGCAGAGGGGATAAAGAGACATTTTTCCAGAGAAGACATATAGCTGGCCAACAGACACATGAAAAAATGTTCAGCATCACTAATTACTAGGCAAATGCAAATCAAAAGCACAATGAGATTATCACCTCAGATGTGTTAGAATGCCTATTATCAAAAAGGCAAAAAAGCAAGTGTCATTGAGGATGTGGAGAAAAGGGAACCTTCACACATAGTTCAAGAGAATTTAAATTGGTGCAGCCACTATGCAAAACAGTATGGGGATTTCCCCATAAGCTAAGAATAGAACTACCATACAATCTAGTTATTCCACCTCTGGGTGTTTGTCCACAGAATACGAAAATACTAATTCAAAAAATGTACCCCCTTTTGTTCACTGCAATATTATTGGCAATAGTCAAGACATGAAAACACTCAAAGTATCCACTGATGGGATGAATGGATAAAGATGTAGGATATATATTCAATAAAATATTAATTAGCCATAAAAAAGATGCAATCTTGCCATCTGCAACAACATGGATAGACCTTAAAGGTATTATGCCAAATGAAGTAAGTTAGACAGAGAAATACAAATACAGTATAATTTTACTCATGTGTGGAATCAAACAAAAACCAAAATAAATGAACAAAAACAGATACAGAGGTTACCTGAGAGGAAGGGACCAGAGGAGGGTGAAATGGGTAAAGGAAACCAACTATATGGTGACAGATGGAAACTAAATTTCCGAGGGTGAGCATACCATAGTGTATACTGAATCTCAAATATAACATTGTACACATGAGCATTGTATAATATTAGACATCAGTGTTACCATAAAAAAAAATTTTTTAAACTGCACTAATTAAAAAAAGACCAACAATACTCAGAAAAAGAAAAAATGTGAAACAAATGTTAGAAAAAAATGGCCAGCTATAAAAGAAGATGGATATCTTCCAATTAACACGGTCTACCAAACAGCCTCACTATGGAAGCATCACTGAAATTTCAAGACACAATGGGTAACAGAATTCTAAGATTTAAAAGAAGAAAGAAAACAGGTTAATATGCAAAGCATGGAGAATCTATGTGCATAAAACTATTTTCAGTGACAACAGATGTTTGAGGACAATGGGTTTAATAAGCAAAATTATGTATCACATGTGTAGTAATAAATTATCTGAATTTCATTCCAGAATAGCATAGAAAAGTATTTTTAAAATATGTAAAAGATAGGTTGAGTGTGATAAAGTTGAAAACCTCTGCTGTAAGTTGTTATACACTAAAACATAAAACTAAAATTAGGAGATTCCATTGTAGCTCAGCAGGTTAAGAATCTGACTAGTATTCATGAGGATACAGGTTCGATCCCTGGCCTCACTCAGTGGGTTAAGGATTCAGCACTGCTGTAAGCTACAGTATAGGTCAAAGATGCAGCTTACATCTGGCATTGCTATGGCTGTGGTATAGGCCCGCAGCTGCAGCTCCAATTCAATCCCTAGCCTGGGAACTTCCATATGTCGTTAAGTGCAGCCCTTAAAAAAAAAAAAAAAAACTAAAGCTACGAATCAGACCCAAAAAACATAGAAGCCTTCCAACTACTATATGAAGAAAGAACATTATAATTAGAATATCATCACTCTCTAAAAACTGTGATTAATGGAACTCCAGGCAATAAGCATCAAATGCCAGTAACATCCAGAAACAAGAGATTATACTTCCTAATATACAGCACCACCTGTGAAGAAGTTTCTCTCTCTCTTACCTTCCTCTCTTCCCCACAAAGGAAGGAGGAGGGTGAAAGGAAAGAAGGAAACCAAATCCTCTATCACCAATTCAGGAGAAATATGAGGGAGAGGAGAACATGGTTGAACAATCAGTAAAATGGAAACTGTGAGAAATGAAACCCTTGGAGTTCCCTTCGTGGTTCAGTGGTTAACGAATCCGACTAGGAACCATGAGGTTGCGGGTTCGATTCTGGCCTTGCTCAGTGGGTTAAGGATCCGGCGTTGCCGTGAGCTGTGGTGTAGGTCACTGACGCGGCTCGGATCCCGCGTTGCTGTGGCGAAGGCCGGCAGCTGCAGCTCCTGTTAGACCCCTAGCCTAGGAACCTCCACATGCCGCGGTTGCTGGTTGCGGCTCTACATAAAAGGCAAAAAGACAAAAAAGAAAAAAGAAAGAAATGAAACCCTTGCTTCAGCAACAAAAATAGCGAGGGAGGAAAAAAGGAGAGAGACACACACTCAAAGGAACGCCTTCATTTATTTTCCCCTAGGGCCATCCAAGTGATTTGGTCCCATATACTGAAAAGACTACCCTTTCTCCACTGCATTGCAACAATGCCTTCATCAGTTATCAAGCTGTATTATACATGTGAGCCTGTTCAGGCTTTTCTATTCTGCTCCACCTGTTTATTTCTCAATCCAATACTACCTACATTAATTATCACAACTAAACGTGTCTTAATATTGAATGATGTATATACAAGCCTCTAACATTTTTGTCTTTCAAGACTGATAGTATCAATGGTCTTCAAACTTTTTGGTTTCAAGATCTCCTTATATTCCTAAGAATTACTTAGGGCCTCAAAGAACTTTTGCCTTTGTGGGTTATATCTATCAATATTTACCATATTAGAAATGAAAAATTATTTAAAAACTTATCTCTTGGGACAGACCATGATGGAAGACAAAAGGAACACATGTGAGTACATGACCAGATCACTTTGCTGTACAGCAGAAACTGTCACAGCACTGTAAATCAACCATAATTTAAATTTTCACATTAATTTACACAAAAATAAACATTATATATTAGTAAATATTTGTTATGAATAATTACTATATTTTCCACAAAAATGAGAATGGTGGCATTGTTTTACATTTTTGCAAATCTCTTCAATGTCTGGCTGAATAGACAACTAGGTTTTCACATGAGCAGTTTACTTCATTTTCAAAAAACATCCATCAAATACTCACATCTAAGTAACTGTAGTTTGGAGTTCCCATCGTGGCCCAGCAGTAACAAACCCAACTAGAATCCATGAGGATAAGGGTTCGATCCCTGGCCTCACTCAGTGGGTTAAGGATCCGGCGTTGCTGTGAGCTGTGGTGTAGGTCACAGACGTTGGTCGGATCCTGAGTTCCTGTGGCTGTGGCGTAGGCCAGCAGCTACAGCTCTGATTCAACCCCTAGCCTGGGAACCTCCATATGCCATGCATGTGGCCCTAAAAAGACAAAAAGAAATTTTTTTTTTAATAAATAAATAACCATAGTTCATCTCTCAGTGGTTATTTCAGGCAAAAATGGTGTTCCATGAAAAAGGCAGCCAGTTCAGTTCACATTTCAAATGAGCCCATGAGCTCTTTCTCAAGATGACCATCACACTTCCATACGCAGAAATGATTTACACATACTTCCCGTTTCAGCACACAGAAGCATTAAAAAGATGTGTGATTTTTTTCTTACAGTTTTACTGAGGTATATAATTGATATACAGCACTATATAAGTTTAAGGGGTATGACATAATGATGTGACTTACACATACATCATAAAATGAAGATGTGTAACCTCTTGACACAAGGGACAGGAGAGGGCCGCACAATGTTGTCAATATACTGAATGCCACTGAATAATACCCTGTATACAATGGTTAATTTGATACTGTATGAATTATTCCTCAATTTAAAAAGAATGGCAGTTGAAATTTATTAAAAGTAATAAATTGTACACTTTTGCCAAGAATATTCTTATTTTTTTTTTGTCTTTTGTCGTTTTAGGGCCGCACCCGCAGCATGTGTAGGTTCCCATGCTAGGGGTCTAATTGGAGCTGTAGCCGCCGGCCGACGCCACAGCCACAGTAATGCGGGACCCTAGCCGCGTCTGCAAACTACACCACAGCTCACGGCAATGCCGGATCCTTAACCCACTGAGCAAGGCCAGGGATGGAAAAGCGCAACCTGGTGGTTCCTAGTCAGATTCGTTTCTGCTGAGCCATAATGCGAAATCTCATGCCAAGAATATTCTTAAATGGAATTTGTCTGTTTCCCCCCTTTTCTTTTTTTACCCCTTCTCTCTTTAAGTGCAAATGCATATGGCTAACTTTTTTCCTGCTAAGGTGCCAGCAATTTATCCACCTTGATTTTGCAAGATGGGTAAGGCACCTTACAAAAGGCAAATAACATCTTACTGTTGTTATGAAAACAGTTTTGATTTCTCCTAAGTGGGTCTAAGGATGTGCCCAGGAGTATACAAACCAGGCTTTGAAAACCTGTTTTCACTGATCTTAGTCCTTTCCATTCCCATAAATTTTGGAATCAGCTTTTCTATTTATACATACAGACAGAGCGAGAGAGCGAGAGAGCGAGAGAGCGAGAGAGAGAGAGAGAGAGAGAGAGAGAGAGAGAGATGGAGAGATGGAACGTGCTAAGCTTTTCTTTGTAATTACACTGAATCTTTGGATCAATTTGGGAAAAACTGACATACTGTCAGGCATTTACATGTTTATGTGTTTTAATTCCTCTAGCAATACTTGGTAGCTTTTGTGCGGAGTTTTTCACATCTTTCCCCCTTTCGTAGATATCTTTCTTTAGATCTATTCCTAGATGTCTGATACTTTTTAATGATATTGTAAATGGTATCTTTTTAAACTTAGTTTTCTAATTGACCCCTCTTGACACTATATACATAAAATAGATTCAATATAAAAGGCGAAACAGTAAAACTTCAAGAAAACATAAACTATCTTCAAGATCTTGGAATCTTTGCCCATTCCAAGACGGTGACACTGGGACTGGTTTGTGAATGAGCACTCTTTCTGAGTAACGAAAGTGTTCTTCCTCTAGATTCACCCTGCTCCTTCATATACAACAACCTAGCAGGCATGTCTGTTAATTTCTCAATAACGGAATTTTTCCAGACTTTATTTAAACTGTCCTCCTCCCCTCCTCTTGCTGTTTCATCATTCATTTTGCAACCATACTCTCACATATTTAAAAACAAGAGCAAAGATGACAATAGAGGAACTGAAGAATAAGCACTACTTAATAAGACAGGAGGCTGCACACAGCAATGTAGCTCCTCCACCATTCCAAGTAAACGCCAACAATGCGTGGCCCAAATCCAATGAATGAATATAAGGTTAGAAAAGAAAAACACACTGAACACATACCAAAATGTCCGTGCTATTGGGTGGAGTGTGATGAAGAGTATGTGTCTGTGTCTTGTTTTATATTTTCCTCATTTCAACCATAAATTATAATTCTTTCACTACCAGAAAAACTAAAAGTTTACTTTTAAATTTTAAAATGCAGTGATGTTGACAGAACAGCAAAATGGAGATATTAATAATATATTGTGGTGGGAATAGAAACTGCCAAAATAATTCTTGATGGAAATTTGGCATTTTTGCAATAAAAATATTTGGAAAATATACCCCTAAATTGGAAACAGGTCTGCTATCAAATGGTAATAGTAGCTAATGTTATTACTTTAATACTACTGGTGAAGGAAGAATAAAGAGCTGTTCCCTTTTTAGTAATTCCCATTTATTCTGTCTTCATCAAAACCAGCCAGGTTGTCAGGCCAGGCAGGGGATTAAAATGAATGAAAAATGGCATTTTCCCTCTCCATCTAATGTCCAAATGTGCAAATTTTTAAATGATATTTTTCCACAAAATGTGTTTTCATTTCAGAAAAAATGGAAATATAGAAAAGCATGAAAATGAAAAATGAAAGCTTGCATTCTGACATTAAAATATTTGTGATACAGACTCCTATCTATGAATGAAAACGATCTCTATTCTCAAAAAAATCAATTTTGCAATAAACATATCAGTGTATATATTTCTACATACTTGTATGAGAACCTCTAGTAGATAAAATCAAAAATGTTGAATTGCTGGATCAAAGGATACACAAGGATACACATACATTAAAATTTGTTTTTTCTGATTATACTAATACTCAAATCTAGATGAGATTTCCCCACCCTTATCAACACTGGGTGCTAAGATAAGAACATAGTGGGAGTTCCCTGGTGGTCTAGTGGTTAGGATTTGGCACTCTCACCACTGCAGCCTGGGTTCAACCCCTGGTCTGAGGACTGAGATCCCACATCAAGCCACTGCCCAAAAAAAGGAGCAGGGAAGGAGACAAGAACTGTAGAATTCTGTCCCCTAAACACCTCTTATTGGTTAGGAACTTTTCCGTTTCTCCCTTTCTCATGGTGGCTGTATAGGGCTCATAAATTCATTGTGTTTGGTGATGAATAATACATATACAAAACAGACTTCCTATCTGCTGCCTAGCCCTCCATGTAAAACCTTGATGTTGACTCTAAGTCATTCTCCCTCGGAGTCCTAAGCAACCAGTAACTCAATATATTAATCTTTAATTCTCAATCTCAAACTTCATTTAAGGTCAGTAATAACTGAGAGGAGATTATTCTACTATTGCTGACTTTTGTTTCCTTAAACAACAAAAATAAAACAAAAACTATGCAAGCTTCAAATCCTGACTGTTGGGTGCTGTGTTCCAGAGCAGGCAGGAAAAAGAAAAAATAAAGATACTGAATTTCTAGAATCTTACACTAAGATGACGTTTGACTTGAAGAATCTAGATAAGTTATACATAAAACCCAAGATTTCTATAAGCTGCTCAACTTTCCCAACTGAAAGAAAAAAGCTCCTCATTTTGGAAGTGAGGAGACAAGGTGGAAGCAACATAGCATCGCTTAAACCAAGAAAAGTTCACTGTAAGCTATAGCTGCAAGCAGCATTCTATGGAGCAATAATGGTAACTATGGTGATGATTATAATCTGGAATACCAACCTGAAGCACTCTGCCATTAAGAGACTGCTTGAACACTATGTCCACCTACATCTTCAAGACCTATTCTACTACTGACATTAAATTTATGTTCTGGGAGGAGCTCCCACTATGGCACAGTGGGTTAAGACTCCAACTGCAGCTGCTTGGGTCTCTGCAGAGGAGGGAGTTCTCTGACCTAGCACAGTAGGTTAAGGATCTGGCATTGCCATAGCTGTGGCTCAGATTCAGTCCCTGGCCCAGGAACTTCCATGTGCCACGGGTGCAGCCATAAAATTTTTTTTAAAAAGAAGGTTCTAGAAGAGTTTCAATGGACTTTTTTAAAAAGCATGGTCAAAGGTAAGCAATGAGGAATCAGGATCCTCACTGGTGATACTCTTAGCAAGTGCCAGATCTAACAACTGCTCACTCCCCATAACCAGACTTGGAGAACAAACCACCCAGTCCAAAGGCCATTACTGCAGGACAAAATGAGGCCAATGATCAACAGGTACCTAAGGAAATGCTTTTAAGACACAATGAAGCATAACTTCAAAGGCTGTGATCCAGATCCCAAGGTTGGCAAGCAGGAAAAGATTGGCGCTGTTTAAATATGACTAGCTAGCTGCACCAGAGGCTGGGTAGAGGCATTAATCACTACACATACAGTGCTGTAATTAGCAGCTTTTAAAAAGCCCAGCTCTATGTGTTCAAGAGAAAAAAATGACACTAGACCACATATAAAACACGTCCATAAACTTAAGCACCCAATCAAGTAGGTAGTTCCCTCTATCTCAAACACTGTACAATAAACAGCATAGTTTATATGGCTAAATCAGGTGTCCCCCCCACCCAACCCCCCGCGCTTTTTAGGGCCATACCTGTGGCTTACAGAAGTTCCCGGGCTAGGGGTCAAATTGGAGCTACAACTGCCGGCCTACACCTCAGCCACAGCAACTTGGGATCTGAGCCACATCTGTGACCTACACCGCAGCTCACGGAAACACTGGATCCCGACCCACTAAGCCAGGCCAGAGATCGAACCTCAGTCCTCACGGATACTAGCTGGATTTGTTTCCACTGCGTCACAACAGGAATTCCTGCTTAAATCAGTTTTAATTTCATTCTCCTCATTTGACTTGAGTAATTAGAAAAATGATGGGAAAAAATAGAAAATCAAAGAACCTATCTATTCAACAAGCTACTGAATAGTTTGCTTCTGTCCCTGATGCTTTTTTAACACTTAGTCATGTATACATCATAATTTGTACATTTGCAGCCACATAATTTGGATTCAATTTTTTTTTCTTTTTTTGTCTTTTTCTAGGGCTGGATCTAAAGCACATAGAGGTTTCCCGGCTAGGGGTCTAATCAGAACTACAGCTGCCAGCCTACTCCACAGCCACAGCAACACCAAATCCGAGCCACGTCTGCGACCTACACCATAGCTCACGGCAATGCCAGATCCTTAACAAGGATCTTAACAAGCGAGGCCAGGGATCAAACCTGCAAGACGTCTTCATGGATCCTAGTCGGATTCGTTTCCTCTGAGCCACGGCGGGAACTCTCTGGAGTGAATTTCTGAATCCTGCCATTTAAAAGCTGTGAGACTGGACTGACTGGCAGAATATTCTTAATGGCAGAATAGAAGGAATGGAGCGCAACTTCTCTCCCAAAAAACAACAAAACTACAACTAAATGTGGAGCAGCTTTCAACCAAATGGACTGTAAACTTCCAAAAAAGATATTCTACTCCAGAAGACAAAAAGGAGACCACATCAAGAGGTAGAGGGGCGATTACGCAATAGAAGCAACCCCATACCTCCTGGGGGAAGCCCCACAGACTGGAAAGTAACTGCATCAGAGAGACTCAGCTACAGGACTGAGAGTTCTGAGCCCCACGTCAAAACCCCATGCCTGAGGATTGGGCACAGGGAGAAAGAGCCCCCGGAGCATCTGGCATTGAAGGTCAGAGAGGCTTGTGTGCAGAAGCTCCACAGGACTGGGGAAACAGAGACCCCATTCTTGAAAGGCACACACAGACTTTCACGTGCACTGGATCCCAGGGCAAAGCAGTCTCCATAGGAATCCAGGTGGAACCTGACTGCAATACTTGGAGGATCTCCTGGGAAAACAGGCGTGACTATGACTTGTGGGCATTGGAAGCGAAGCTCTTGGGAACATTCATCAGCCTGCATTTCTCTGGAGGTGGCCATTTCTGGGAAAATCTGGTCCCTCCCATCAGCGCTGAGAAGCCTCAGGCCAAACAATAATCCAGGTGGGATCACAGTCCCACCCATCAGGAAACAGGCTGCCTAAAACCCTTCAGGCACACAGCCAGCCTCCAGTCTCATCCAGAGACAAAGCCCCACCCATCAGAGGGATAAGAATCAACCCCACCTACCAGTGGGCAGGCATCAGTCCCTCCCATCGGGAAGCCTACAGCAAGCCCCCTCCATACCAACTTTAGCCACAGAGGAGGCAAACGCCAGAACTAAGAGAGGCTACAACTCTTATTGTTGGCAAAAAGGTCACCACACCAAAAACCTATAAAAATGAAAAGACAGAAAACTCTAACTCAGATAAGGGAGAAAGAGAAAAGCCCAGAAAAACAGCTCAGTGATGAGGAGATTATCAGCCTCCCAGAAAGAGACTTTAGACTGTTGATGCTAAAGATGATGCAAGGCATTGGAAATAAACTGGAGGCAAAGATTGATAATTTACAGGAAACACTGAGCAAAGTAATACAAGCTGTAAAAATTAAACAAGAAGAGATGCAAATTACAATAACTGAAATAAAAAATTCATTAGAAGCAGCCAACAGTAGAATACAGGAGGCAGAAGAACGAATAAGCAAGGTGGAGGACAGATTTGTGGAACTCACTAATGCAGAAGAGAAAAGAGATAAAAGATTGAAAGGAAATGAGCAGAGTCTCAGAGAACTCTGGGATAATGTTAAACGCGCCAACATCCGTATTACAGGGGTGCCAGAGGGAGAAGAGAGAGAGAAGGGGACAGAAAAACTATTTGAAGAGATAATAGCTGAAAACTTCCCTAATATGGGAAAGGAACCACTCAGTCAAATCCAGGAAGCACAACGAGTACCATATAAAAATAAACCCAAGGAGGAACACCCCCAGACACATATTAATCAAAGTGACCAAAATTAAAGAAAAAGAGAAAATTTTGAAAGCAGCTAGGGAAAAGAAATAAATGACATACAAGGGAACCCCAATAAGGTTATCAGCAGATTTTTCATCTGAAACTCTGCAGGCCAGAAGGGAGTGGCATGATATACTTAATGTGATGAAAGGGAAAAACTTCCAACCAAGATTGCTTTATCCTGCAAGGCTCTCATTAAGACTTGAAGGAGAAATCAAAACCTTTACAGATAAGCAAAAACTAAGAGATTTCTGTAAGCACTAAACCAGCTTTACAACAAATCTTAAAGGAACTTCTCTAGTCAGAAAAGCAAAGGCCACAACCAGAAACAAAAACACCACAAATGACAAGGTTCACCAGGAAAGGCATATATTTAATAGATATTTATAGGACATTCCATCCAAAAGCAACAGAATACACATTCTTCTCAAGTGTGCACAGAACATTCTCTAAGATTGATCACATCCTGGGCTACAAATCAAGCCTCAGTAAATTTAAGAAAATTGAAATCATTTCAAGCATCTTCTCTGACTACCATGGTATGTGACTGGAATTCAATAACAAGAAAAAAATGGCAAAAAATACAAACACGTGGCGACTAAACAACACGCTACTAAACAACCAATGGATCACTGAAGAAATCAAAGAGGAAATTAAAAAATACCTAGAAGCAAATGACAACAAAGATACGACACTCCAAAACCTCTGGGATGCAGCAAAAGCAGTTCTAAGAGGAAAGTATATAGCAATACAAGCCTACCTCAGGAAATAAGAAAAAGCTCACATAAACAACCTAACTTTACATTTAAAGCAGCTAGAGAGGGAAGAAGCCAGGTCATGGAAACAACCTAAATGCCCATCGACAGAGGAGTGGCTAGGGAAGATATGGTACATACACACAATGGAGTATTACTCAGCCGTTAAAAAGAACGAAATAACGGCATTTGCAGCACCGTTATTTGGATGGACCAAATAACATGGTCCATGGATGGACCTAGAAATGATCATGCAAAGTGAAACCAGTCAGACAATTAGACAGCAACACCCAATGCTACCGCTTACATGTGGAAACTAAAAAGACACAATGAACTTCTTTGAAGAACAGATAATGACTCACAGATTTTGGAAAACCTTGGTTTTTCAAGTGGGACGATCTGGGGGGTGGGGGGATGCACTGTGGGTTTGGGAAACAAAATCTATCACACTGACTTGTGATGATCTTTGTACACCTATAATTAAAATAAAATTCATTGTTATAAAAAAATAAATAAAATAAAAGCTGTGAGACTGACACATTATTTAGCCTGTCTGTGCTTCAGTCTCCTCATTTGTTAAATGGGGATAATAAAAGGACCTACATTACAAAGATTAAATAAAATATATGTAAAGCAAATTGGAATAACACCTATCATAAAGGTTTAATAAATGTTATAATTTTTAAAAACCAAGTTCAATAAACACTGGCTCTATATAACTAAATACAGTATTTTACATATATAGTATACACACACACACAGTGACAGGTCTAGCAGCTGGCATAACAATAAAATTTACAGTGCATACAGCATATGATCTATTATTAATGGCCTAAAGCACAATGCATGAGGCATGCTCTTCTCTTCCCCCTAAAAAAATGTTCCAAAGGAGTCCTCATGTTCAAATCCTACCTATCTCACAAACAAGAGGTGAATTACTAATTCTACTCAGAACTGTACTGGTCCTATTTGTTCTTTCCCAGTGGAATCAGAAGGAAGAGCTGCCTCCCCGCCACTTTGAAGTTTGTAGCATCCAGTTAGGAGTACAGCTCACAAACTACGAAGGACCAAACTACAAAGGACCTTGGGAATGCCTCAGTCAGGTTTTCTCCTCTGTTCTATACATCACCAATAAAGTTCTGGGCACTTGATAAAGTCCCTGAGAATAAAAAGCCAGCATTTATCAAATTACCCCTCTTTGCTGCCAAAGAACAATGGGGCTTCAGTAATTTTCTCCCGTTAAAGCACAAATAGATAGGGCACAACTTCAACATTAGCAAAATGTCAAGATCACTCCAACATGCACTTGTTCTACAGCAGCATGAGGGCTGGCTTCGTGCTTTGGCCAGCGACTGCCCCTAATTCCATTCAGCTGTTTCAAAATGAGAGCCACAGATGAGAAAATATGGCTCTGCACTACTCCCACTCAACTTGGAGAACAACAACACACAAAAAAAATCAAAAACTAAAAACCTTAACAGTCTATATATCTCTTTCTCATAATTCAAAAGAACTGCAACCTGGTAAACTTCTTAAGTTTACAAGCCAGGGACCTTGCCTTATTTAACAATCAGTTAGTAAACTCAATAATTGAGAATATACTCGGGAAATGTGTTCAACATGATTGAATGATCATATAATCTATGTGATTTCTATGTTCAACAAAGGGTTGTCTTGATAATTACATTTCAATATACTCTCTCAGTCAGTCCTTATGGAAGATGAAAAATACATTGCTAGTTTTTCCATTCTGAGCAATCTGTTAAGGAAACCAACATTACTTATAAACAGATTCCAAGCTATCAGGAGGGTAATTAAAAATATACTTGTGTTTTGGATACATTTTAAAAACCATTTGTCAGATTCTTGTTCTGGCAAGAGTCTTATGACTGGCCACATAACTTCTTGAGCTTAAAATGAATCTTTATATTCTAGCTTCTTCCAATTAAATAATAAATGCATGTGGCTCTTTAGCATTTATTAGTTACATATATCTTTAACGAAACTACAGAATATGTTTTCATGTTTCATCTCTTTGAGCAAAAAGATATCAGAATTTATTTTTGCCATATTTTTTAAGAGATAACTTGATCTTCCTCAATAATATTTCTTGAAATATCCTTATTTGTTGGTAAAATGACTGTTCCCACTGGCCTGATTATTTTTTCTAGCAAAGGATCTAAGTCACACAGAACATACTAACTCTAGCCAATCCAAAAACAGTATCCCCTAAAAAAACTAAATCAAGCAATGATATGATGTTAACTATTGAGGAGGATCAAGTTATCTCTGAAAGTACTTGGAGAAAAAGGAATTATGGTATCTTTGTCATACATTTCCTGCCTTCAAAGATCTATGTCCATTTCTTCTCCTTTTTTTTTCTTTTTTAGTGCCACACCCACAGTATATGGAGGTTCCCAGACTAGGGTCCAATCAGAGCTGTAGCTGCCAGCCTATGCCCCACAGCCACACCCACACAGGATCCAAGCTGCATCTGTGACCTACACCATAGCTCGCAGCAACACCGGATCCTTAATCCACTGAGCAAGGCCAGGGATCGAACCCATGTCCTCACTGAACCTAGTCAAGTCCATAAACTGCGGAGCCACAACAGAAACTCCTCTGTGTCCATTTCTGAAAAGAGAAGTATGCACAAA
>PVHT021183519.1:885835-909393 GCA_004024745.2 Catagonus wagneri | reverse complement strand
ATGTTAATAGATACTCGAACAAACTGGAAAGGTCTGGATTAAACCAAAGCTAACATGGTTACTTTACTGCAGAACATTTGCAGGGCTTTAAAATGTTAATACAAATGATACATTTCCAAGATAAGCTTAAATATAATGAAGTCTTTAGTGAACTAAAGGCTTTGAGCAATATTGTGGGGAGAGGGGTTTTAGTGTAGTTTTGTTTTTTTCTTTTTAAGCGTGCACCTACAGCGTATGGAAGTTCTTGGGCTAGAGGTGAAATCAGAGCTACAGCTGAGGCCTACGTCACAGCCACGCCAACACTGGATCCAAGTCACCTTGCCTGCAACCTACGCCACAGCTTGGGGCGACATGGGATCCTTAATCCACTGACCAAGGCCAGGGATCAAACCTGTGTCCTCACAGAGACAAAGCCTTAACCTGCTGAACCACAATGGGAACTCCTAGTTGTTTGTTTTTTTCAATAGTCACAATATTACTGAGTACTTCAGATCAACTTCTAAAAAATTCTTACCTGATATGTGTTGCAGGCAGAGATTCATATTGGCGTGACAAAAAGAGTTCCCTATGTTTCAACTGATGTTTCTGTTTATCGGTCAAGTCAGCCTCAACTGTTGTTTCAGATTCTTCCTCAACTTCTTCTACAAATAAAATTCAAAACATTCATTACTACAAAGTTCATTATCCATTTGGTTATTAAGGTAGATTAAATTAGCCCTTCATTCAATATTTTCTTCAAACTAATTAATTTTAAATTTACATATTTAATTTGAATTACAACCATAAAGCTACCCAGGCCTCAAAAGAAAGGAGTTCCCATCATGGTGCAGCGGAAATGAAGCTAACTAGTATCCACAAGAATGCAGGTTCTTTTGTTTGTTTGTTTTTTGGGTTTTGTTTCATTTTTGCTTTTTAGTGCCACGCCCATAGCATATGCAGGTTCCCAGGCTAGGGGTCTAATCACAGCTACAACTGCCCGCCTACGCCACAGCCACAGCAATGCCAGATCCGAGCCACATCTGCAACCTACACCAGATCCTTAACCCACTGAGCGAGGCCAGGGATGAAACCTGAATTCTTGGAGTTCCCATCGTGGCGCAGTGGTTAACGAATCCGACTAGGAACCATGAGGTCATAGGTCACAGATGAAGCTCAGATCCGGCGTTGCTATGGCTGTGATGCAGGCTGGCACCTGCAGCTCCAATTCAACCCCTAGCCTGGGAACCTCCATATGCCACAGGTGTGGCCCTAAAAAAACAAAACAAACAAACAAAAAAAGAATTTCAATTGTCAAATGGCTGAACATATGCAGATATCTCCTCTTCCCCCATGAAACCACACCATAATAGAAATTAAAATATATTAACATTTCAATGACAATGAAGCAACAATGGAAGAAAGATCTTCAACAACAACAACAACAAAAAAGTTTTAGCACCTAGTCAAGAGAAGGACTTGGCAGTCTATGCGTACAGAGGGATGCCCTGGAGAAGGCAGGTACAGAGCGTGTACCAAATTAGCCCTTGAAGATACCAAGCATTGTGAGAAAGAAGAGTGGGGTGAGAGAAAAAAGCAAGAGAAAGGGATTGAAAGTCTATCTATAACACAGTAACAGAATCCCAGAATACTCCACATAAAGAGTATAATCAGAAAACAAGAAATAGTATAACATTTTAAATTTGGTAACAAATAAAAAACTAATAGAAGGCTTAGAAGATAAGGCTAATGAAATCTCCCAGAAATGAAAGAGATAACTGAAAACCAAAAAATTAAATAATTAAAGAACAATGCAAGAGGTTCGATATCCCTCCAAAAAAAATTCCAGAAAGAAAACAGATTCTTTTACCTCTTTGGGGGGGGGTGGGATGAAGGAAGACCTATCAAAAAATGATTCAGGAAAATCTCCCTTTACTAAATACCCAGCAAGACGGAGCATCCAGACTGAATTCCCAGCACACTTTAACTCTTTTTTAAGTGATAGCATGAGAATATCACAAATGTTTACAGGAAATTTAAGCACAGGCCAAGAAACTACAGTCATAGTAGAATCACAGATGAACAGCAACACTGTGTACAAAGATGGCAGAGCAAAGCTATTCAAGAGGAAAAATGATATTCAACTCAGAAGTGCATAAACTGTCAAGTCTGAAAGTAGAGTTAAGATTTATTGTTCATCCCTGAACAATGCAAGTTTGAACTTCACAGGTCCACTTATACGTGGACTTTTTTTCAATAAATACAGTATACTGGCAAATGTTTTAGAGGTTTGCAACAATTTGTAAAAATTCGCAGATGAACCATGTAGCTTAGAAATATCCAAGAAACTAAAAAAGGTATGCCATGAATACATAAAATATATGTAGATATTAGCCTATCACTACAAAGGTAATTTTTAATGAAAAAATTAATACTATATTAATTCTGTTTTATAACTTCACTTACAAAAAATTACATTATCATTATCATTCAGTATGTTATATTGTCTCTCTCTTGTGATTGAAAAAACTGCTTATCAGCCTATCCTCAGAGATAAGCAGTTTTTTAAAAGTGTAACAATGTTCCAATATTATATTATGAATATGACTGTAAAATTGCATGCAATACAAATGTTGAAATGATTCCTTCATTATCACATAGGTTAGACTAGTGTGAAAATAATCACATCAGTTACACTAGACTACCATAAAGGATCATATTGTTATTTCTTCATTATCAATAAATGGATCATTATACCTGTAAATAAAGATGAAATTCTCTTTTCACATTTTTTTTTGTTTTTCTTTTTTTTTTCTGTTTTTGAGGGCTGTACCTGCGGCATATGAAGGTTCGCTGGCTAGGGGGTCAATCGGAGCTGTTGCTGCCAGCCCACACCACAGCCACAGCAACACCAGATCCAAGCCACGTCTGTGACCTATACCACAGCTCACAGCAACGCCAGATCCTTAACCCACTGAGTGAGGCCAGGGATCGAACCCAAAACCTCATGGTTCCTAGTTGGATTCGTTTCCACTGCACCATGATGGGAACTCCCAGATGACGCATCTTATAATTAGATAACAAAATTATGGTATCAATAAATACAGTATAGTACTGTAAACATTTTCTCTTATGATTTCAGTATTTTCTTTTCTCTAACTTACTAATCCATGTAACATATAAAATATGTGTTAATCAACTGTCTATGTTATGGGTAAGGCTTCTGGTCATCAGTAGGCAATCAGTTAAGTTTTGGGAGAGATGCAGATTTCCAATCGTGCAGGAAGTCAGGGTCACCCCAGCATTCAAGGGACAACTGTATTTAGCACCCAAAAGAGGCACTATTCAAGGTGCTGGAGGCTAAGTGAGCTAAGAAGAAATAATTCAAAGCAATTACCTTCGGGAAGCAGGGCTCGAAAAAAAAGGACAGAAAAAGGACACAAGGTTTTACTTGAGTTTTTATTTTCCATTATAGCTGGTTTACAGTTTTCTATCAATTTTCCAACTGTACAGCATGGTGACCTGGTTACACATACATATATATATATATATAGATTCATCTACTTGAGAATTTTTTTGAAACGCTGTACTTAATATTCTTTTTAAAGGGAAAAAATGACTAGATGTCACTTATATAGTTCCAAATCATTTTAGATATGAAATTTTTATAAATACCTATAGAGGCTCACAGATCCTCTGCAGCCTTCCCTGGACCAGACCAGACTGTGAAGCTGTGGAAACAGCAGGAGCACTGAGAACTCAGTCAAGGAGGAGGCAGCTGGCTTCTCACCCAGGAAATGAAGCCCAAGGTTAGGCCTTAGAGGTGTTAATTTTTAGACACTGACTGGCAACACATACACAGAGCAACACATTTCTGTTCTTCATAATTCTTCCAAATTTCTTACAGACAGACCCAGGATCACAAAAGAGATTTTATCATATGTGACATCCTAGCTGTAGTTCTTCTGAATTGTGTGAAGGCAATGAAAGGGCTAAGTGTCAGATTTTTTTCTACCTTCAAACCTTTTTTTGGTCTTTTTTTTTTTTTAGGGCCGCACCTGCGGCATATAGAGGTTCACAGGATAGGGGTCTAATCAGAGCTGTTGCTGCCGACCGACGCCAGAGTCACAGCAACGCAGGATCCAAACCGTGTCTGCAACCGACACCACAGCTCACAGCAACGCCGGATCCTTAGCCTACTGAGCGATACCAGGGATGGAACCCGTAACCTCAAGGTTCCTAGTCGGATTCGTTTCCTCTGCACCACAATGGGAACTCCTACCTTCAAACTTTTAAAACTCTGAATTGAAAACAAATCTGTAAAAATTAGAAACTGTGGAGTTCCCACTGGTTCAGCGGCAACAAACCCAATTAATATCCATGAAGATGTATGTTCTATCCCCGACCCTGCTCAGTGGGTTATGGATCTGGCATTGTGATGAGCTGTGCACGGTACAGATCGAAGATGTGGCTGGGATCCTGTGTTGCTATGGCTGTGGCGTAGCAGCTCCGAGTCAACCCCTAGCCTGGGAACCTCCATATGCTGTGGGTGCAGCCCTAAAAAGAAAAAGAAAAAAAGAAAGAAAGAAAAAATAAAAATTAGAAACTGATTTAGAAAACAGCCCATCTAGCTCAAAAACAGAATGTGATTTAAAATTCCTTGAATGTTCTTTATAATAAAATACTCAAAGAGAAATACAGCACTAAAAGAGTCATTTACTTACAAGTCTAATAACATTTCACCAGCGGAGATCAATGAAGTTATTGTTGCATTGGTACTATCAGCACCAGCAAATATCATATACAAAATTATACTCTTTACCTAATTAGGATTTGACAAACTGTTGTTCCGTAAAACACAGCTAACTGAATTCTAATGTGTACCCTACAGACTAACAGCAACAAGCTCTACAAATAATGGTAACAACAGCAAATCTTTTCTTGTACAACTTCTTGATACAGGGTGAAAAGGAATAAAATCTCTGAATTTCAACCCAAACACAGAAATCATAATGGTCTGAAACTTTTTTTCAAGTTTATAAGTTAAATTTCATTTACACATTTGTATAAATTTTATTGGCTTCTGAATAGGAGGGACTCCCATGCCAATAATATCCTAAAAACATTAAACAACCACAATGACAAAAACTTGCATTTAGACAATGAAAAATTTAAAAAGACCAAATAGGAGTTCCCGTTGTGGCTCAGTGGTTAACGAATCCGACTAGGAACCATGAGGTTGCAGATTCGATCCCTGGCCTTGCTCAGTGGGTTAAGGATCTGGAGTTGCCGTGAACTGTGATGTAGGTTGTAGACGTGGCTTGGATCCTGCATTGCTGTGGCTGTGGCGAAGGCCTGCAGCTATAGCTCCAATTAGACCCCTGGGAACCTCCATATGCCCCAGGTGCGGCCCTAGAAAATGCAAAAAGACCAAAAAAAAAAAAAGACCAAATATAACTATCATCATTAAAAATCAAGGTAATATATTTATATTATAAATTTAATCCTTCTGTATTTTATATATTTATATATATATACATATATATATTTAGGAAAAATTATGGTAATATATTTACATTATATTTTTAACCATTTTACCAAACTTGGTGAAACATCAAATTTGCTACCTTCAAGAAGTTACTGAAGCAGAAGTCCCATATAAATAGTACAGTGATAGAAGAATTATTTACTGCACTTTCTTTGAGGCTGAGTTTATTAGCAATAAGGCAATAGGGGAATGAACAGGAGAAAGAATACAAAAAAGGAAGCTCTACAAAGGTATTGTATGAACTTTTTTTTTTTTTTTGTCTTTTTGCCTTTATGTAGAGCCATACCCGCGGCATATGGAGGTTCCCAGGCTAGGGGTCTAACAGGAGCTGTAGCTGCCGGCCTTCACCACAGCCACAGCAACGCGGGATCCGAGCCGCGTCTGCAACCTTCACCACAGCTCACAGAAACACCAGACCCTTAACCCACTGAGCAAGGCCAGGGATCGAACCCGCAACCTCATGGTTCTTAGTCGGATTCGTTAACCACTGAGCCACAAAGGGAACTCCTGTATGAAGTTTTAAGGAGCAATATAAACATCTGCTTTGTTAACACATGGTATATAATGCGTGAGCCAGCAACACTCTTACAAATTTCACTTTTAGGCTACAGGATGAAAGAATCCATGGCCCAAGAACTCAGTAAGGCTAACTACCATGCAGGCTGAGGGGATGGGGTAAAGCTAGCACAAATACTGTCCAAGAGCAGGGCTGAGAGAAGAAATCAAAGTGGCTGAGTAATCCAAAACACTACAGCATCCAGGTATGGGATACAGATCAGTTTCAGCAGCAGGTTACCAACAGGGACTCAGGCAAAGCTTTAGAGATTGGGCATGTGACATGTAATTGGGCTAGAATGGGCAACTGATGATTTAGGTACCTGAGCAACAAGAGACAGAACCCAGGGAAGGAAAAGTCATTATTGATTGTAGGTACTTGACCTGAACTGGGTATTTCTCAGAATAGATCAAAATTATAATCCCTACACGGTAGGTAGGATAGAGGGGGAGAGCAGGCAGAAGAGTTCTCCACAGGCTATTCTCAATCATCCTTAGGTCTCTGTTTCAATCAACTATCAGCCAACAGTGATAAGATGTAAGCTGGTACAGACCGTACAGAAAAGCAAGTGGTTAAAAAGTTGCTGATAGATGCGTTTAACTAGCACCCAAATGTTTGAAGGCATATCACTGGACTGAAAATAGCTCAGCATTGATGCAACTCAAGCCTGCCTGGTAAGAAAAAAAAAAAAATCCTCAAAAAAGGAACAAGCAAGTTGAGTAAAAATTAGAAGGATTTAAATGACAACTGCGATTTCAGGGAACTACCTGAATGAAGACAAAGAAAAAGTTTGTCAGTCTAGAGGCAAATGATCGATTCATGAACATCAGTGATAGCAATGAACAATTTGAAATGCAATGAACAATTCAAAACTCAAATTAAAAAAGCTTCGGGGACTCTTCTCCCCACTCCCAGCAGCCTTGGAAGCTATTTGCTTTCCTTTAGTAAAAACTTTGCTTGCTGGCAAAAAAAAAGAAAAAAAGAAACAAGAGCATCAAAAGGAAAAAATACTCAAGAATATATTTAACAAAAGACAAAACTTGTGTACTAAAAACTACGAAACATTTTTTCTTGTCTTTTTGCCTTATCTAGAGCCGCACCCGCGCGCGGCATATGGAGGTTCCCAGGCTAGGGGTCTAACAGGAGCTGTAGCTGCCGGCCTTCGCCACAGCCACAGCAACGCGGGATCCGAGCCACGTCTGCAACCTACAGCACAGCTCACGGCAACGCCGGATCCTTAACCCACTGAGCAAGGCCAGGGATCGAACCCGCAACCTCATGGTTCTTAGTCGGATTCATTAACCACTGAGCCACGAAGGGAACTCCTAAAAACTACGAAACATTTTTGCAAGAAATTAAAGACTTAAGTAAGTAGGAAAACTACGTTCACAGATTAGAAGATTTAAAACCACTAAGATGCAATGCTTCCTAAATTTATCTACAATTCAATGCAACCCTTACCAAATTTCCAATTGCCTTTTTCACAAAAACTGGCAAATTAATCCTCAAATTCACATGGACATGTAAGCGACCAAAATAGCCAGAATAATTTTGAAAAATAACAAATGTGAGAGGATTCACATTTCTAGATTTCAAAGCTACAGAAACCAAGGATATCCCACTGTGGCACAGTGGGTTAAAAATCTGACTGTAGTGATTAGGGTCAATGTTGAGGCAAAGGTTTGATCCCTGGCCTGGCATAGTGGGCTAAAGGATCCAGAGTTGCTGCAGCTGCAGCTCAGATTCACTCCGTGGCCTGGGGAACTTCCATATGCCTCAGGTGCGGCCATTAAAAAAAAAAAAAAGCTACAACAAGCTTTATTTATGTGATATTGGCTTAAGGATAGGCATAGATAAACTGAAAATAACTGGGAGTTGAGAAGTAAGCCCACATATTTATGATTAAATGATTCTGGATAAGGGCACCAAGACAATTCACTCAGGGAATGAAGAGACTTTTCTACAAATGATGCTAAGAACAACTGGATAACCACATACAATAAATAAAGCTGGACCCTCACACCATATACAAAAATTAATTCAAAATGGATCATGGGTCTAAAACTTAAATAAAAATGATTAGAATAAAATACAGGTGTAAGAGTTCCCTGGTGGTCTAGTAGCTAAGGACACATTGTTGTCACTACCATGGCTCAGGTTACTGCTATGGCTCAGGTTTGATTTCTGGCCTGAGTACTTCTGCATGCTGTTGAGTGCAGCCAAAGAAATAAAAACTTTTAAATAAATAAATAAAACACAGATGTAAATCTTCATGAGACTTAGGCTGGGCAATAGTTTCTTCAGCTATGGCACCCTAGCTAAATCATAAGCAACCAAAGAAAAAAAACAGATAAATTAGAATTAACTACTCAGCCATAAAAAAGGACAAAATAATGCCATTTGCAGCAACATGGTTGGAACTAGATTCTCATACTGAGTGAAGTAAGTCAGAAAGACACAGACACCATATGATATCACTTATATGTGGAGTATAAAATATGGCACAAATGATCTGTTTACAAAACAAACAGATCATGGACATGGAGGACAGAACTGTGTTTGCCAGGGGGTAGGGGGAGGGAGTGGGAGGGAGTGGGAGTTTGGGGTAGTAGACGCAAACTACTGCATTTGGAATGGATAAGCAATGAGATCCTGCTGCATAGCACAGGGAACTATACCCAATCACTTGTGATGAACAGGATGGAGGATAACGTGAAAAAAGAACATATATATATATATATATATATATATATATATATATATGGGGGAGTGTGTGTGTGTGTATATATATATGTATATGTGTGTGTGTGTGTGTGTGTGTGTATAAAACTTTGCCATACAGCAGAAATTGACAGAACATTGTAAATCAAATATATTAAAATTTTTAAGAATATTAAAAATTTTGTGCTTAAAAGGATACACGCAAGAAAGCAGAGACAACCCATAGAAAGGGAGAAAATATTAGCAAATGGTGTATCTCATAAGGGTCTAGTATCTAGAATACATAAAAACTCTTATAACTCAACAACAAAAAGACAATTCAATTAAATAATGAGTGAAAGATTTAAATAGAACATTTCTCCAAAAGACATACAAAGAAGCAATAAGTACATGAAAAGTTGTTCAACATTATTAGTCACTAGGAAAACACAAATCAAAACTACAAGGAGAAAGACAAATATCCTATGACATCATTTATATGTGGAATCTAAACTATGATACAAATGAACTTACTGGCAAAACAGAAACAGACTCATAAACACAGAAAACAAATTTACGTTTATCAAAGGGGAGGGTAGGGGAGAGATAAATCAGAAATTTGGGATGAACAGATACTACTGTATGTAAAACAAATATACACTGCTACAAATAAAAAATAAATAACAAGGACCTACTGTATGGAATAGGGAACTACACTCATTATCTTGTAATAGCTTACAATGGAAAAAATCTGATAAATCTGAAAAATAATATGAATATATATTCATATATATATATGAATCACTTTGCTGTACTACTGAAACTAATACAACATTGTAAATCAACTCTACTTCAATAAAATAAATGAATAAAACATGAAATGTAAAAAAACTATAAGATATTTTACATTGGCTAGAATGACTACAATCAAAAAGATAAAAATATGGAGAAATTGTAATCTTTGTACATTATTGATGGGAATGTCAAATTGTACAGCTGCATTGTAAAACAGTTCAACAGTTCCTCAAATTGCTAAAAGCCATTCCAATCTTAGGTATATACCCAAAAGAACCGAAAACATATCAACATGAAACTTATAAATAAATGTTTATAGTAGCATTATTTATAACTGCCAAAAAGTGGAAACAACCCAAATATCCGACAAATGGATAAACAAATGTAGTGTATCCATACAATGGGATATTTATCATTTGGCCATAAAAAGGAATGAAGTGTCGATTCATGCTGCAACATGGATGAACCTTGAGATACTATACCAAATGAAACATTACAAAAGTGAAAGACACAAAGCCATATACTCTACGATTCCATTTATAAGAAAAACCCAGAATAGGCAAATCCACAGACAGGAAGTAAACTGGTGGCTGCCAGATGAGTGGAGGGAGAGTAAAGGAATGACTGCTAACGGGTACGGGATTTCTTTTTGGAGTGATAAAAATGTCCTGGAATTAAATAAACAATTTTGGTTACATAAATCTATGAATATTCTAAAAACCACTGAATTGTATGCCTTTTAAAGGGGTAAATTATATATGGTCTTTGAATTATATCAAAAAGAAGACAAGCTGACCCTGAAATAAGGGGGGTATATGAAAAGCGAAAGGTCAAAAGAAGAATGGATAAATTTCAGTAGAGTTATGTAATAGAATCCTATTCAGTAGCTAAAAATTAATGAGTGAATCCATATACCAACATGGATAGAAAAAGCTTGATACTGATAAAGAAAACAAACTGCAGAAGGAGGCATATGCAAAATACCATTTTTTAAAAATACAAAACAATGCTCTAGGATAAATACACACGAGGGATTATTCTCCAAAATTTATGAACACCTTCTGCAGCTGAATACCAAAAAAAACAAACAAACCCATCAAAAAGTGGGTAGAAGGTCTAAAAGACAGATCTCCAAAGACGACATACAGATGGCCAAAAAACACATGAAAAGATGTTCAACATCACTTATTATTAGAGAAATGCAAATCAAAAATATTATGAAGTACCACCTTACATTGGCCAGAATGGTCATCATCAAAAAGTCTACAAACAATAAGTGCTGAGGACGGTATAGAGAAAAGGGAACCCTATTATACTGTTGCCGGGAATGTAAATTGGTGCAACCACTGTAGAAAACAGTATGAAGATTCCTCAGAAAACTAAAAATAGAATTACCATTTGATCCAGCAATCCCACTCCTGGGCATCTATCCAGAGAAAACCATGACTCGAAAAGACACACGTACTCCAATGTTCATTAAAGCACTCTATACAATAGCCAAAACATGGAAACAATCTAAATGTCCATCGACAGAAGAGTGGATAAGGAAGATGTGGTACATATACACAATGGAATATTACTCAGCCATTAAAAGGAAAGAAACAGCAGCATTTGCAGCAACATGGATAGACCAAGAAATTATCATGCTAAGTGAAGTCAGACGGTGAGACACCAACATCAAATGCTATCACTTACACGTGGAATCTAAAAAAATGACACAATGAACTTCTTTGTAGAACAGATACTGACTCACAGACTTTGCAAAACTTATGGTTTCCAAATGAGACAAGTTGGGGTGGGCGATGGGCTAGGGGTTTGGGATGGAAATGCTATAAAATCAGGTTGTGATGATCATTGTACAACTATAAATGTAATAAAATTCATTAATTTTTAAAATATATATATAGATATAGATAAATATACACATATGCAGAAAAGTATAAATCTACGAACAGAAAAAACACACCCAAGTTGAGACAGTAATTCACTTACAGGGAAACCAGACAGGCGATGGGGTTGAGAACGGATGCACAGAGCACTATAAGAATCTGAAGCAAATGTGTACATCATAATAAGGGAGGACAAAGCTGACTGGCAGGTTCATAATTAGTACATTATTCTCTCTTTTCTGCTTCTTAAATACTTCAAAATAAAAAGTGAATAGGACTCAATGGAAGAAAATACCTTTTTTTTTTTTTCAGGGCAGCACCCACGACATCTGGAGGTTCCCAGGTTAGGCGTCAAATTGAGCTACAGCTGCCAGCCTATGCCACAGTCACACCAGATCCAAGCTGCATCTACAACCTACACCACAGCCCATGGCAACACCAGATCCTTAACCCACTGAGCGAGGCCAGGGATTGAATGCACACGGTTCCTAGTCGAATTCGTTTCCACTGCACCACAACGGGACCTCCCGAAAAATACTTCTGCCTGTAACTAAACTCTAATCCATGTTAAACTGTATTTTTCCTTATTGAGACAGCTACCATAGTTGATAATCATTTTTTTACCTATATCTTCCTTCTCTCCATATCTTTGTATCACCTTGCCAAAATAAAAATTTCAACTGACATTCTGTATAACATTAACTTCTGAAATATATACAAATAAATACACATTATTATAAATATACAAATAAAATTTGAGCTTGAAGATTCAAAAGGGAAGGGGAACAAAACAGAAAAGCGGCCCATCTTGGGAGATCCAAAACAGGAAAAACTAAAAGTCAACGTTTCTGTAAGAGAATACACAAGATAAATAGGGAGCATACTGGAGTGGATGAAAAGTTACTAGAAGAAAAAGAGGATCACATGTAAAGTTGAAGAGTCTCTGAGATTTTGACACCTAATCCATGAGACTTCCACCAACCTGCAGGTGGAGGAATCCCCTGCTCTTTGCTATAAAGCAGCATCCACATAAGCTTAAGGTACTTGTCACAGAATACTCTGCGCTACAGTCATGTGACTCACAGAATCCTCTGAAAACAAAGAAGGGTCATTTATCTTCTGTCAATGCTGTTTTGCCCATGGGGTAAAAGAGGTGGAACCTCAAGAAATGCTCACAGTAAACCAGGTAAGAATTTATCAGTAACACCCAAATCAGCTGCTGTGAAGATAGACTCACAAAGTTATGAAAAAAAAAACACTCCACAGAGTAACCATCAAAAGATTACTGTGGGAGTTTCCCATTGTAGCTCAGCAGGTTAAGAACCCAGCATAGTGTCCGTGAGGATGCAAGTTCCATTCCTGGCCTTGATTAGTAGGTTAAGGATCCAGCATTGCCGAAAACTGCAGTGAAGATGGAAGACACGGCTCAGATGGTGGCTGTGGCATAGGCCGGCAACTGCAGCTCCAATTCGCCCCCTAGCCTGGGAACTTCCATATGCCCCAGATGTGGCTATAAAAAAAAAAAATTATTTATTTATTTTCGTCTTTTTGCCTTTTCTAGGGCCGCACTTGCAGCATATGGTGGTTCCCAGGCTAGGTGTTTAACAGGAGCTGTAGCCGCCGGCCTACACTGCAGCCACAGCAATGCAGGATCTGAGCCGCATTTGCGACCTACACCACAGCTCACGGCAACGCCAGACCCTTAACCCACTGAGCAAGGCCAGGGATCAAACCCGCAACCTCATGGTTCCTAGTCGGATTCATTAACCACTGAGCCACGATGGTCACACCAAAAAATTTTTTTTTTAATAAAAATTTGTTTTCACTTTTTCTAAACAACCAAAAACAGATATCTAGACCCCCACCCCCAGAAATCATGATTTTTTTTTTTTTTTGGCCACACCCGTGGCATACAGAAGTTCTTGGGCCAGGGATCAAATCCATGCCAGAGCAAAAACCTAAGCTGCTGCAGTGACAATGCCAGATTCTTAACTCACTGAGCCAAATAGGAACTCCCTGATAACTGGGGTAGGAGTTCCCTGGTGGCCTACTGGTTAAGATCCAGCATTGTCACTGTCGTGGCCAGGGTCACTGCTATAGTGACTGTTCCATTCCTGGCCCAGGAACTTCTGCAGGCCATACGCAAAGCCAAAAACAAAAGACAAAAAATACTGATTTTTTCTTTTCCGTTTTGGCTGTACCCACGGCATATTAAAGTCCCCAGGACAGGAATCAAATCTGATCAGGAGCTGCAGCTTAGGCCACAGCTGCAGCAAAAGCTGGATCTTTAACTCACTGCACCAGGCTGGGGATCGAAGAGCCACCTCCCTAGAGACAAGCTGGATCATTAACCCACTGCGCCACATCAGGAACTTCAAAAACCACTAATTCTAAAACATTTTCCTAGGAGTTCCCACTGTGGTGCAGCAGTTAACAAATCCAACTAGGAACCATGAGGTTGCAGGTTCGATCCCTAGCGTTGCTCAGTGGGTTAACGATCCGGCATTGCTGTGAGCTGTGGTGTAGGTTGCAGACGTGGCTCGGATCTGGCATTGCTGTGGCTCTGGTGCAGGCCGGCAGTTGTAGTTCTGATTAGACCCCTAGCCTCAAACCTCCATGTGCCGCAAGTGTAGCCCTAAAAAGCAAAAAAAAAAAAAAAAAAAGCATTTTTCTGGGAGTTCCCATGGTGGCTCAGCAGTAACAAGCCCGATCAGTATCCATAAGAATGTGGTTTCAATCCCTGGCCTCAGTGGGTTAAGGATCCAGCGTTGCTATGAGCTGTGGTGTAGGCCGGAATTTGTAGCTCCGGTTCGACCTCCTAGCCTAAGAGCTTCCATATGCCACAGGTGTAGCCCTAAAAAGCAAAACAAAAACAAAAACAAACAAACAAAACGTTTTTCTGGCAGAACACTTGTGCCAGCTGTTCTCAAGCATTTTAGTCTCAGGACCCCTTTATGCACTTCAGTCCCATCAAGGACATTATACAAGTTTAGTTTACATGGGTTATATCTACCAATTAAAATGAAGAAATTTTTAAAACATGGGAAATCACAAACACAATGCATTATCATGAGTGATGATGTCATCATATATCACACAGGCTGGAAAAACCACTATATACTCATGAGAGAATCAGAAGGACAATTAAATGACGGCTGAGCATTATCATGAAAATTGTTTTCACCAAAGATCACATGAAAGATATCCAAGAAAAACTGCCTTATGCAAAAGAAATATTAAAGTCTAACCTGAAAAGAAACATCAGAACTGGCTGAAGCAAAGGTTTTTTAATTTATTGAGTTTCAGAAACCTGTCACAGAAATTTTATCTTCACATTGTGCGATACAATGACTCATAAGTTGTTCTACAGCAAGTTAGGATCCCATCAGAAATTTAGGCTATTTCTGCTTTACATTTTTTTATTCCAAGAACACTGCATCTGGCAGAGGCTGCCCAGTCTTACAATATATTCAAAGTCCATCTGGAATTGTATGCAGCCTTAACATGCCACCATGCATTTTTCCACTTGCTATCAATTTTAAAACTTAAAAAACAAAAGGATTTAGAAGTAACCGAATTTTCCAGCACTGCAAGACTACCATCACCTCCCATGCTTTACAGACAGAGCAGCCAGCATCCTCCCACAACGCAACTTATTTCTCCTTTGCTTTGATTAAAAGAAAAAAAGCCTCATCATGCTTTATAGGTCTTCCAATGCTCTGCCCTGCCATATGTTTCACCTACTTTCCCCAATAACCACACTCCACTACTCCCAGGGGGGGGAAAAAAAGAAAGAAAGGAAAAGAAAATTTATTGCTGTGCCTATCAACGTGTTCTAGAGTTATCTGTGAGGAAGACATAAAAGTCCTACCCTGACAAATATTACAGATGACCCAGAATTACAGATAAGAATATATACATCCAAGTGTGGTACAAGTTATAAGATTATATAGGGTACTCTAGAAATATCACAGAGGAAACTAATGCAGCCTGAGAGGTCAGCTGAGCTTTCTCTGAAGAAACATAGTTTAAGCTGAGACCTGAAGAACAGAAGAGGGGGCCCTCATTCTTTTGACTAGAGCTCACAACCACTGGGTAAGGCTGGCCCAGGCCCTTATCTGTACTTGGGCTTGGCTTGAACCTCATGAATTTCCTGCTTTTACCTTCACATCCTGCTGACTAAATCAACTGAGAGCCTCATTTAAGGTGACTGGAACTGTCCTGGTTTTAAAACCCCAAGTCCCATGTTCAGAAAACCCCTTAGTCCTAGGCAAACCAGGACGGCTAGTCACCCTAGCCCTCATATTACTGAATCCAAGTATTATGCTTTGGTCTACTAAAAGAAAACTTCTGGTCCTATAATGGCTAAACTTGAAAAAATGGAAAATGCCGAGTCTCATCAAAATATGGCCTGACTAGAATTTATGTACATTGACAGAGGAAGTGAAAATTGGTTCAACCACCGTGGAAATCTGCTCAGCAATATCTACTAAAGTATATTTATATACCCGCCCCATGATCCAACAATTCCAATCCTCAGTATTTGCCCAAGAGGAATGAGAGTTTAGGTACACCAAAAGAATGTCATAGCAGCTTTTAACAGGAGCAAAAACTGGAAACCACTCAAACCACCAGATATATGGCTGGGCCAGGAAATTAAAAAAAGCTGATACAAGCAATAATATAGATGGATCCCACAGACACTGTGCTGAGCAAAAAAAAAGTCATGCAAAAAAGGGTAAATGCTTCATTGAGATGAAGTCAGAAACCAGGCCAAACTAACGGGTGATAGTAGACATCATAGTGGTTACCTGGGGAGGAAGAGGGTACTAATGACCAGGACTGGCTACAAACAACCTATTGAGGTATTAGAAAGGTTATGTACCTGGATCTGAGTGGTAGTAATAGAAACGTATACATCTGTGAAAATTTACTGACCTGCCCACTTTACCTATTACAGATCTTTATATCTTGATTTTAATATATTTTTTTAAAAGAACCAGGATTTCTCCTTCCAGACAAAGGATATAACAAGGACCAGACCCACCCTCCTATCTGAAACAACCAAAATTTACAAATTTGGGGCTCTTACAAATCTATTCCCCCAAATCAAAAATTAATAAATAATTTTAAAAGCAGACAAAATACATGAAACATAAGGCCACGGGCACATCAGGCACAGTGATCCCAGAGAAACAGGACACAAGCAAGGTGAGTCCTAAACCCTGGCCCTCCTCACTGCTGTGACAGTTCCCAGGCAACAGTGAAGGTGGGGAGACTGAGGCAGAGTCTGGCAGATTCCCGGAGTCGAGAGGAAAACGGCAAGAGACTAGGGAGAACAAAGCAACTAGATCTGAGAAGACAGAGGACCGGAGGACAGAAAATCTGATGACCCTCAAGCACAGCATCCACCAGTGAGCAGGTGAGGAAACTGTCACAAACCAGGGAAAGCATCAGCAGGAACAGTGCCCAGTGCTCACACAGGTTGTTTGGGAACAGTGCTTGTTCCCAAACAACCATGCTGGTAAAGCTCATGATTCACGGTGTATTGGGCAGAGTACACAAAAAGGTCGTGCCTAAGTAATGGGGAACAGTTAAGCCCTAGACTGAGCACTGACTGCTCTGTACCCACTTAACAAATATACATTAAGTTATCAACACAACGACCAATTTTGTTTCCAAGTAACTTAAATGCATCCCAGAAAGAGGTTCAAGAAAATTTATAGAAATATAAAAATATCCAGGATACAAAAAGGTAAAATTTACAATGACTGCTACATATCTATCAGAATGCCTAGAGACTGACCATATGCAGTATTGGCAATAATGCGAGAAAACCAGAACTCTCCTACACTGTAGGTGGAAACGTAAAATCGTACAATCACTTGGCAAAGGTTTGTAGTTCCCCCCCCTTTTTTTTTTTTTTTGGTCTTTTTAGGGCCAGACCTGAGGTAACTCCTGTCTGCTCATTTGTTGACAGATACTTCAGTTGTTTGCAGTCTCTGGCTATTTCAGATCAAGTTGCTGTGAACAGCTGTGTACATGTCTTTATACAGACATACATTTTCTTTTGCTTTGTGGTAGAGTGGCTTTATCATGTGATATGGATATTTTTAGCCTTTTAAGAAACTAAAAACTGGAGTTCCTGTCCTGGCTCAGCAGAAACGAATCTGACCAGCATCCATGAGGTTGCAGGTTCAATCCCTGGCCTTGTTCAGCAGGTTAAGGATCTGGTATTGCTGTGAGCTGTTGTGTAGGTCACAGATGGGGCTGGGATCTGGTGTTGCCGTGGCTGTGGGGTAGGCCGGCAGCTACAGCTCCATTTCAACCGCTAGCCTGCAAACTTCCATATACCACAGGTGTGGCCCAAAAAAGACAGACAGACAGACAGACAGACAGTCAGGCAGGCAGGCAGGCAGGCAGGCAGGAAAGAAAGAAAACCCTTAAAAATTATACATGTGCTGTGATCTAATCATTCCACCAAAAAAGATAAATTCATGAGACTGTATCCACTAGAATAGTCACTGAAGCATTTTTTCTACTCCTTTTCCTGTAAACTACTAAATAATCTAAAATAATCCTACAATGGTATATACACTATTTAAAGCTGTAAATTATATGATATACAAATTACCAATATAAGAAAATTGAGCCACTTCATACCATAGGATATAATCTTATTCAAAGATTTACAGTCTAGAAAACAAAGGTCAGAAAATTTATAATTCACCATGACAAAACAGAAACAAGAATCAATCATAGGGTACAGGATCACAACTACATTTCTTACAAACATTTTCTGCAGAATATTTCCTCCCAGGAGCCTTTCACTAATGAGCTCCATAATTTCTAAAAATTTCATATAATTCTGTCATCCTTTCCTGTCCTACTTATAGTAATTAATATGGAAAGATAGATAATCCTAAGCAAGTGTTTTAAAAGTCTTTTTAAAAATCGTTAAATAAAAGTCTTTTCAAATAGGGAAGAACATGGAGAATATTTCTCCAACTGTATAGCGTACTGAGTGATCTGAAAACAACCTCAACAAAAGAAATGGATTTGCTGCCTGAAGTATGAAAACCCAACAAAGGAGTCAACCACATTACAATTTAAAGGCAAAAAGAATTATTAAAAAAAAAAAAAAAACAGGAAATCAGGAGTTCCTGTTGTGGCTCAGCAGAAACTAATCTGACTAGTATCCATGAAGATGCAGGTCTGATCCCTGGCCTCGCTCAGTAGATTAAGAGTCCGGCATTGCCATGAGCTGTGGTGTAGGTCGCAGATGCAGCTCAGATCTAGCATTGCTATGGCTGTGGCGTAGGCTGGTGGCTACAGCTCCAATTCAGCCCCCAGCCTGGTAACCTGTATTTGCCATGGGTATGGCCTTTAAAAAAAAAAAACAAACAAAAAAAAACCCCCAGGGAAATCAGAGTTCCCACTGTGGCTCAGCAGTAATGAACCCAACTAGTATCCATGAGGACGTGGGTTTGATCTCTGGCCTCACACAGTAGGTTATGGATCTGACATTACCGTGAGCTGTGGTGTAGATCGCAGATGCGGCTTGGATCTGACGTTGCTGTGGCTGTGATGTAGGCTGGCAGGTGCTCCTGATTCAACCTCTGGCCTGGGAACTTCCATACCCTATGAGTGCAGCCCTAAAAAGACCAAAAAAAAAGGGGGGGGGGGATAAAATCTTTTACTTGTTATCTCAAGAGATGTGCTTCCATTACTCTAATTTTCAATGATTTTCTACCAGGTTGAAATTCATTCCTCTCAGGAACAGCAATTTCACGCACATGAATTACTAATACTCTTAAATGAGAAACAAGTTTGGCTAACCTTGCCACACAAAGACACACAAATCCCCACAATGTAAAAATATTCGTGCAGCTTTAAAAACTACTGTAAGTATTATACACTGAGCCCAAAGGCAGGGAAAAAAAATGAAAACAAGACAAAGCAAGAGATCATGGGGGAGAAGGATGAATTTATAAAAATAATTTTTTATGCAATGACTCTGTTAGAACCAAGATATTGGAGTTCCCATCCTGGCTCAGTGGTTAACGAATCCAACTAGGAACCATGAGGTTGCAGGTTCGATCCCTGGCCTTGCTCAGTGGGTTAAGGATCCGGCATTGCCATGAGTTGTGCTGCAGGTTGCAGATGCGGCTCGGATCCCACGTTGCTGTGACTGTGGTGAAGGCCGGCAGCTACAGCTCCTGTTAGACCCTTAGCCTGGGAACCTGCATATGCTGCGGGTGTGGCCCGAGATAAGGAAAAAAAAAAAAGAACCATATTGTATCAGATGGCATCTGAAGCTACACTTTATTCCAAGATCTATGAACACTGGTCAACAGAAAGGTTTAGTTTAGCTGTGAAGAAAATGAATAATTCCAGTAAACTTTGGCAGAGGGGAGGTGTCATGCTCATAAAGTGCAATCTACAGGAAGTAACCCTTTAGGAATTCCTGTTGTGGCACAGTGGAAATGAATCCGACTAGTATCCACGGGGACGTGGGTTCGATCCCTGGCCTCATTCAGTGGGTCAGGGGATCTGGCATTGCTGTGCGCTGTGGTGTAGGTGGCAGACATGGCTCAGATCCTGCATTGCTATGGCTGTGGTGTAGGCCAGCAGCCTGGGAACATTCATATGCCCCGTGTATGGCCCTAAAAAGCGAAAAGAAAAAAAAAGAAAGAAAGTAATCTTTTAATTCAGGTAAGAACTCTATTATAATTATTCTGTTTTTAGGCCCACACCCTTGACATATGGAAGTTCCCAGGCAAGGGATCAAATCAGAGCTGCAGCTGCCACCCTATGTCACAATCACAGCAACACCAGATCTGAGCCATGTCTGCAACCTATACCACAGCTCACGGCAACACCAGATCCTTAACCCACTGACTGGGGCCAGGGATCGAGTCCACATCCTCATGAATACTATTCGGGTGTGTTAATACTGAGCCAAGATAGGAACTCCTATAACTATTATTATTTGACTTACAGGTAAGATGCAATTTCTTCTCTTTCACTAAAGGGAATTTAAAAAATAAAAAATAAAGGAGCTCTCCTGTTTAAGGAGTTTGCAGTGGCGGGATAAAGATCTGGCATTGTCACCGTGTGGCACAGGTTCAACCCCTGCCTAGCCCAGGAACTTCCACATGCAGTGGGTGCAGCCAAAAAAAAAAAAAAAAAAAAAAAAATCAAGAATTGATCTAATGTTCTGTATAAAATGCAGGACAAAGAAAACACAAAATAAAAGTAAACAGTAAACTAAGCCTGTTATTTTCCTTCAAATCACATACCAATCTAGCCCTAAAAGTTCAAGATCTTCCACCAGTAAATAAATATGGTACAGGAGTTCCCATCATGGTGCAGCAGAAATGAATCCAACTAGGAACCATGAGGTTACGGGTTCAATCCCTGGCCTCACTCAGTGGGTTAAGGATGCGGCGTTGCCATGAGTTATGGTGTAAGTCGCAGACACGGCTTGGATCTAGTGTTGCTGTGGCTGTGGCGTAGGCCAGCAGCTGTAGCTCCAATTGGACCCCTAGCCTGGGAACCTCCATATGCCGCGAGTGTGGCCCTAAATACACACATACACACACACACACACACACACACACACATAATACATATTTTAAATATGGTGCATATTTTGAAACTTTGGAAGTTTCAAAAATTAAAGCCATAAATTAATGCAAATTCTAATGTGGATTCAAAAAAACACTGATTGAAGTGAGCATGCTACGTAATATTTTTTTGAATCTATTCTACAGAATTTGAAAGCTCATTACATTCCTATATTACCAAAACAGAATGAGTCCAAGAATGATTTTATTCTCCATTCTTTTACCAATTAAAAGACAAAAGGAGATAGGGCAGGATAAATTCCTTTCACTAAAAACAACTCGGGAGTAGGCATTTTTAGCATTTAAGTACTTCTGCCTTTTTCTCCTTCCAAAGACTCAAACTACAAAACAAGACTACATCTAAGAAATGTTAAAAGTTTAAAAATACTATTAATAATGTTATGCCCCAGAACATTTACAAAGGGCCTTTAAAAAAGGTGCAGCGCAAAGCTCAAAACAATTATGAGCATCAGTCAGAAGGCTTTCTGAGAAGAGACGGTAGCCACCTGGAGGAAACAAGGCAGTACGAGGGCTTCTGAAATACCACGACTTCCACTTAAATAGAAGGATCTTCACTAGGAATGTGTAACACATAATTTCTATTTGTTAATCTCTACCAGTAACTTCTATACATATGAAGTAAAATATCTCTTCCAGCTCACCCACAGCTCTTTACCCTTGTCAGACTGGAGACGGTGGTGCTGGAGGGTACTGGTGGTGGAGGCAATGATGGAGGTAAACATGCTCCAGGAACCATGGTGAGGACTCACTGTCCTGCACAGGGGAGAGGCACGTGGCAGTGCCAACAACCAGTCACTTCCCAAAGACACAAAGAGAACCCCTGATGACCTTCACAGCACACACTCAACACCACTTTTCTCGGTCTTACACATTTTCTGATATAATGGGGCTATGTACTATGACCATGAAAAGGAGAATGCAAGTATGAAAGGAAGCTTTTAAGCCCAACAGTCATTTACTAGTTACTAACAAGACCCTTGGAAAGGTAAAAAAAAAGCTAAGGCTCAGGAAGGTTAATCAACCTGCCCAAAGTCACATGGATACCAAATGGTGAAACCTGCATTAATAAACACATCCAGGAGTTCCCACCGTGGCGCAGCAGAAAAGAATCTGACAAGGAACCATGAGGTTGCGGGTTCAACCCCTGGGATGACTCAATGGGTTAAGGATCCAGCATTGCCATGAGCTGTGGTGTAGGTTGCAAACGCAGCTTGGATTTGGCATTGCTGTGGCTGTGGTATAGGCCAGCAGCTATAGCTCTGATCAGAACCCTAGCCTGGGAACCTCCATATACCTCAGGTGTGGCCCTAAAAAGCAAAAAATAAATAAAATAAACCCATCTGACTAAAAAACTCGTTTTTCCACAGTGCCCAACTGGAGACAAACATAAAATGGGGTACAGCTATATTTATCTCCTCCAAAATAAATTTTAGAGATAAATAGAACAAAGCATAGAAAAACAGCAATCAGAAGGTAAAATATTAGTTTGGCTAGGTAAACGTTAGATCAAAAACTCAGCTATAGGAGATTGGATTAAGATGGCGGAATAGAAGGACTGGAGCTCAACTTCTCTCCCAAATAACAGCAAAAATACAACCAAATGCCGAGCAACCTTCAACCAAATGGACTGTAAACTTCCAAAAAAGATACTCTGCTCCAGAAGACACAGCGGAGACCACATCAAGAGGAAGCCTACAGCAAGCCCCCTCCATACCAACTTTAGCCACAGGGCAGGCAAACACCTGAACTAAGAGAGGCTACAACTCTATTGTCGACACAAAGGTCACCGCACCAAAAACCTACAAAAATGAAAAGACAGAAAACTCTAACTCAGATAAGGGAGAAAGAGAAAAGCCCAGAAAAACAGCTCAGTGATGAGGAGATTATCAGCCTCCCAGAAAGGGACTTTAGACTGTTGATGCTAAATATGATGCAAGGCATTGGAAATAGACTGGAGGCAAAGATTGATCATTTACAAGAAACACTGAGCAAAGAAATACAAGCTGTAAAAATTAAACAAGAAGAGATGCAAAATACAATCACTGAAATAAAAAATTCCTTAGAAGCAGCCAACAGTAGAATACAGGAGGCAGAAGAACGAATCAGTGAGGTGGAGGACAGATTAGTGGAAATTACTAATGCAGACGAGAAAAGAGATAAAAGATTGAAAGGAAATGAGCAGAGTCTCAGAGAACTCTGGGATAATGTTAAACGCACCAACATCTGTATTATAGGGGTGCCAGAAGGAGAAGAGAGAGAGAAGGGGACAGAAAAAATATTCGAGGAGATTATAGCCGAAAACTTTCCTAATATGGGAAAGGAACCACTCACTCAAATCCAGGAAGCGCAACGAGTACCATATAAAATAAACCCAAGGAGGAACACCCCCAGACACATATTAATCAAAATGACCAAAATTAAAGAAAAAGAGAAAATATTGAAAG
>PVHT021183519.1:834409-884835 GCA_004024745.2 Catagonus wagneri | reverse complement strand
AAAAAAAAAAAAAAAAGAACTCAGCTATAGAAGTTCCCACTGTTGCTCAGCAGGTTAAGAAACCGACTAGCATCCATGAGAATGAAGGTTCGATCCCCTGGCCTTACTCAATGGGTTAAGGATCCGGTGCTGCCACAAGCTGCAGCAGAGGTCACAGATGAGGCTCGGATCCAGCGTTGCTGTGGCGTAGGCTGGCAGGTGCAGTTCCAATTTGACATCTAGCGAGGAATTTCCACATGCCATAAGTGTGGCCATAAAAAGAAGGAAGAAAAAAAAAAAAAAGAAGGGGAGTTCCCGTTGTGGCTCAGTGGTTAACAAATCCAACTAGGAACCATGAGGTTGCGGGTTCGATCCCTGGCCTTGCTCAGTGGGTTAAGGATCTGGCGTTGCCGTGAGCTGCGGTGTAGGTTGCAGACGCAGCTCGGATCCCACGTTGCTGTGGCTGTGGCGAAGGCCAGCAGCTACAGCTCCTGTTAGACCCCTAGCCTGGGAACCTCCATATGCCGCGGGTGCAGCCCTAGATAAGGCAAAAAGACAAAAAAAAAAGAAGAAGAAGAACTCAGCTTTTAAACACAGAGGGTTTAGACAGATTATGTATAAGCCTCTTTCAGGTCTAAAATTCTAGAATTTAAAATGCTAAATTACAGAAAACATACTGTGGGCTATTCTAAATAAAGGCAATATATCATAAAGATAAAAGCACTAGTAGAAGTAGAGGTAGCAGTAGGAATCTACAGAAGTCTGTATGTACACTATACTTCAATGGAAAGATTGTTTTAAAAACATCATCTATGAAAAATTTTAGATTAACTACTCTGACAACAAAAATGATACTCATTCAACTACTGATAAAAATATAAAACCTGAAGTCATAACCGTGAAGCCCACAAGTTAAGTAAAGCTAATACCAAGGCCTTTAAAGATTAAGAGGAGTTTTTCTAGTAGTGCAGCAGGTTAAGGATCCAGCGTTGTCATTGCTGCAACTTAGGATGCTGCTGAGGTGTGGGTTCGATTCATGGGCAGGGAACTTTAACATGCCAAGGGCAAGCCCCCAACCCCTTCCCTCCCCAAAATCAATAAGCTACGTAACATCAGGTTTTTTTGTAACATCAATTTTAAAGTATTATTATGGCACCTGCTTTGTTTAAAAAGATAGTTAACAACCATTAACATTCAAAATAACAGATCAATAAGAAATATGTATCATAAAACGTAATTAACTTGTCAAATAATAAACCTCTGTAATATTTACAGTTGATAATAATCTAGTTAATGAGAAAAACTTGCCATAACTGTTCATTATAAAGTGTCATTTATAAAAATAAAAACATTATAAAATAGTAAAAGAAAAATGTCCTTATAAATGAACGTTTACTACTTTTAATGTAGTGACAGAAAATAGATCTTTGTGCCAACTCCAATCAACTGGTAATAGCTGCCTGGAAAAGACTGAGAAGGTTCCCCAGGAGCAGAGTTAGGGCTCGGTGTCTCAAATAAGCCACCTATGGACCTGGATTCAAAAAAGCAGAGTATCAGACTGAGGTCTATGCACTATACACTTTATAGACTAAGAAACAGCAGAACTGTAGACTATGTTCTCATAATGCCAACCTTCACAAGAAGATACAACAGACATCTAGAAATCAAATATGTTTAGCTCTATCCCTGCTAATAAAATCTGGGGTCAAAGCACAAAAACTGTAAACAAAAAAAGTTCCTCAAATACCAGGGTGACTTTCTGTTGTATTTTTCCCTTCTCTCTTCAGTATTCCTCTTGGAAGTATTACAATTTCAACAACTGGGCTGAATGAATTCAGAAAAGATACAGCTGTTGATCAAATAAGTGAGTTGGAATATTATATACATCCAAGAAGTCTCCCAGTAAGCCACACAACAAAAGGCCTAAGAAATGAAACGAATGACATCAGTTAACAGAAGTCACAAACTTTTGTTACTAGGAATTCCATAAAGAGAAATGAAGAGACAACAAAGAAATAGAAATCTTAGAAGAAAACATCCCTAGCTAAAAACAAATTACAGGGCCTCCCTCACTCCAACATATTCACCAAAATATGCAGGTGCAGACAAAAAAAAGATATACACTGATATGAAAGGATCTGCAAGAAAAAAAAAAACAAGGCCCAGTTAAAATGCTATAGAAGTCTCTGAAAGGTGAGCATGAAACCCTCTAGGGGTACAGAAGACAACTTAAGGGGAACAATGAAACAGGTTTTTGGAGATAAACTTTTTTTTTTTCCTGCTACGCCAGCAACATGAAAGTTCCTGGGACAGGAATTGAACCTGTTGCCACAGTAGCAACAACACTGGATCCTTAACCTACCGCGCTATCTGGGAACTCCGAAAGATCAACTTTTAGATCTAAATCCACATGTACTAACCTGAGAACTAACACTGGATCCCTTTTTTCTCATCTCCACCACTCCACCTCTTTTCCTTTTTTTCTTTCCTTTTTTGGCCACCATACCTCATATAAAATTCCCAGGCCAGGGATTAGACCCAAGCCACAAGTGCGACCTAAGTAGCAGCCATGGCAACACTGGATCCTTAACTCAACGCACTGTGCCATGGCTGGCTCCCCTTTTGTCAGAGTGGGCACTCCTCCACCACCATTATCTGACTTATCTCTCCACCACCCTTAAATCTTAAAGTGCAGCACAGCCCAAGGGAATAAAAATCTCCAGGGCACCAAACAAAGAGACCCACTGGTGACAAAACAGGGACTCAATATAGATCCTCTTTAGCCAAGATATCAGAAATTCACAAAATAAGGTTGTGTGTCTTAAGCGTACTTCAATTCCAGAGAAATGGGGTATCAGAACTAGGGTGTTTTGGCCAGTGTTAGCATATTATGAATTCAGAAATATGTGAGACTACGGCATTAGATAACTACCAGTTGATTGATCGATAGACACATGAACAATTTTCACTCAAAGCCTTCATGTCATCCAACCACTGAATGATGATTTTAAAAAAATATACTACTCCTGCAGTTCCCAGTGGTTCATTAGGTTAAGGATTCAGCCTTATCAGAGACCCGTCATGGCGCAGAGGAAAAGAATCCAACTAGGAACCATGAGGTTGCAGGTTTGATCCCTGGCCTCGCTCAGTGGGTTAACGACCTGGAGTTGCCGTGAGCTGTGGTGTAGGTCAGACGCGGCTCTGATCTGGTGTTGCTGTGGCTGTGGCATAGGCTGGCAGCTGTAGCTCCGATTAGACCCCTAGCCTGGGAACCTCTATATGCCGTGGGTGCGGCCCTAAAAAGCAAGGAAAAAAAAGAGATTCAGCCTTATCACTGCTATGTCTCAGGTTTGATCCCTGACATGAGATCTTTGCCATGTGGGTAGCCAAAAAGAAAAAACAAATCACCACTCCTGAGAAAACAGTCCCGAGCAAATAAACAATAGTCTGTAAAATACACTGAAGGCCTCAGTCCATTACAGCAAGTCTCTGAGCATTATCCAGGAATCTTAGAACTCAGAAGGAAATGGCTGCCTTGGGAATACACATTACTTATTAAAATTGGAAAAAAGAGACTTTCTGACAGAAAGTGTGATTTAGCTGCCTAGTTTGTCAATAAAGGGCTGGCTTCACTAGCAGAGTTTTACTGGTAGTCATTTCCCATTGAATAAATGAAATCCACAGTTCCAACAATCTAATGAAAACATTTAAATAGTTCATATTATACTTTATATATCAATTTGCATGTCATACATATTATATATTTAAGTACAAACACAGTATAAGATCCAAACACTTTATCAGACCTAAATTTAAAATGCAAAGGCATAATATATATATACACACACACACACACACACACACACATATACTTTTTTTTTGGCGGTGCCCACTTCATGTCTGAATTCCCCGGGCCAGGGATCAAATTCGTGCCACACAGCAGCAATCACAGCCGCTACAGTCACAACACCAAATCCTTAACTGGCTGCACAAGACAACTTCTGCAAAGGTATATTAAATGAACATTATTTCAACTTTTCCAAACCATTCTGAGTATACTGGTTTAAATAACTGTGATGGTTAGTTTTTTGTGTCGAATTGTCTAGGCTAAATCCCTAGTTATACAAATTCTAATCTAAGCGTTGCTATGAAAATATTTTTTAGATAAGATTAAAGTCAACTGATTGTAGGAGTTACCGTCATGGCACAGTGGTTAAGGAATCTGACTAGGAACCACAAGGTTGAGGGTTTAATCCCTGGCATCGTTCAGTGGGTTGACGATCCAGCGTTGCCATGAGCTGTGGTGTAGGTTGCAGACATGGCTCGGATCTGGCGTTGCTGTGGATGTGGCGTAGGCCGGCAGCTGTAGCTCCAATTAGACCCCTAGCCTGGGAACTTCCAAATGCCATGGGTATGGCCCTAAAAAGCAAAAAAAAAAAAAAAAAATTCAACTGATTGTAAACAAAGGGATTACCGTCAGTAATCTGGGCAGGCCCCTCCAATCAATGGAAAGACCTCATGAGCAAAACTGAGATTTCTGTGAGGAAGAAGAAATTCCATGTGGTCAGCCCCACAATCATTCAAGCCAATTACGTGCAAAAACCTTCTTCATATACTTGAATAAACCAACTGGAGATTATGTATGTATATAGGAGATTATGTATTTATGTATGCAAAAAATCTCCCACTAGTTGTTTATCTGGAAGACCCTAAGTGATAAAATCTATATAGGTGAATGTAATTAACAGTCATTTGTTGGGTCTTGATAAAGTCTTTTTACTATGCTTCTCTGAAAACTAGACTGTGAATGACTAATGACTAAACTTTTTCCAAATCTTTTGGCTTCAAATTCTCTGCTTTAAGCAGTACTGAAGGAGGATATAATTGAATTGCCAGCTGCTAAATCATTAAAAATCACTTTTTTTTGGCTGCCCCTGTGGCATGTGGATCTACCCTGCACCACAGCAGCAATCTGAGCCACTGCAGTGAAAACCTTGGAACCGTAACCTGCTGGATCACAAGGGAAATCCAAAAATCACCTTTTTTTTTTTTTGGTATTTAGGGCCACACTCGAAACATATGGAAGTTCCCAGGCTAGTGGTCTAATTGGAGCTATAGCTGCCAGCCTACACCACAGCCACAGTCAACTAGGAATCCGAGCTGCATCTGCAACCTATACCACAGCTCACGGCAATGCTGGATCCTTAACTCACTGAGTAAGGCCAAGGATTGAACCTGCATCCTCATGGGTACTAGTCAGATTTGTTTCTACTGCGCCACAATGGAAGCTCTCCCAAAAATCACTTTTGATGAAAAACTGCTATATGATTTTTCAAATACAATTCAGAAGAACAAGGAGATACTTATAAACTCTGAGGGCAGGGATTTCTGCTGCCTTGTTCAGCGCTAATCACCAGAGCTTAGAAGAGTGTCCACAACATAGAGCTCAAAATACATTTGATAAATGAATAAATGAGCAAACTTCACTATTTAGACAAAAAAATTTTGTCAGTACATTTATAAACACAAAAATCAGGAACAGAATCAATACCAAACCCTATCTCATTCTAGCAATGTCACATTAATGCAAGAATCCATTAACTGAACAGGGTGGGAAGAAGTCCAACCCACAATGTTGAGATGATTTTTCAGTAAAAATGTATTATGGATAGTAATTATGAAAAATTTTACACTGTTTATATTTATACTATAACAATAATAAATCCAAAAGAAATTAATACTCTGAGCCCTATGAACTCAAGAAATACAAAATGCGGAGTTCCCATTATGGCTCAGCGGGTAACTAGTATCCATGAGGATGTGGGTTTCATCCCTAGCCTTGCACAGTGGGTTAAGGAGCTGGTGTTGCTGTGAGCTACGGTGTAGGTCTAGACCCAACTCGGATCTGGTGTTGCTGTGGCTGTGGTGTAGGCCAGCAGCTGTAGCTCCAATTCAACTCCTAGCTTGGGAATCTCCATACATCACAGGTACGGCTCTGAAAAGCAAAAAAGAAAAAAAGAAAAAGAGAAAAAAAGAAATATGAAGTGTTTTTAAATTTTAATTTACAGGTTGACAGAACACTGTAAATTAACTACAGCTTTAAAATTTTTGTTTAATTTTAATTTACATGTAATTTTTGTTGGAAATGAGCTCAAGAAGAAAAAAGATCATATAAAATTTCAAACCTTACAGAAGAGCTTGTTCATACACATTTTTTTTAAACCTGTGATGGTGGCCAAATTGTTACAATATTTCTTTTCCATCAGAATACTTAAAAATGTATATAGCAGAGTTCCCACTGTGGCTCAGAAGAAACGAACCTGACTAGTATCCATGAGGATACAGGTTCAATCCCTGGTCTTGCTCAGTGGGTTAAGGAGCTGGTGTTGCTGTGAGCTGAGGTGCAGGTCACAGACGTTGCTCAGATCCTGTGTTGCCATGGCTATGGTGTAGGCCAGCAGCTGTAGCTCCAATTTGACCCCTAGCCTGGGAACCTCTCCATATGCTGCAGGTGCAACCCCCCACCCCCCAAAAAAGAAATACAGCAATTTACTTATTTATTTATTGACTTACTTTTTTAGGGCCACACATGGAAGTTCCCAGGCTAGGGGTCAAATCAGAGCTATAGCTAATTGCAATACACTATCTTTGACATGATATCTTTGAAACTATTTAAAACTTTAGATGTCAACTTTCAAATGTATAAAGGAGTAAAAGATTTTAAAATTATTAGGGGAATTCCAAAGTAAAAAATATTAAAACCACTATATTGTGCCATCATTTTTATTAAAAAATTGGGAAAAATATGTTTATATACATATGTATGATTTTCTTCTATGTACATTGATTTTCTCTGGAAAAGACACTAGAAACTAGTAACAATGGTGACTTCTCTGGGAGAACTGGATCTTTGGAGACCAATGTGGGGAGTTTTTACACTGAATATACTTCTGTACTTTTAAACGCTGACTCATCTTCAAATATTACCTTTCTAAAAACAAAATTAAAATCTAAGTAAAACTGGAGTTCCCTTGTGGTGCAGTAGGTTAAAGGTCTGGCATTGTCACCGCAGCAGCTCAGGCACTGCTGTGGCACAGGTTCTATCCGAGGCCTGGGAATTTTAACATGCCATGGGCGCACAACCAAAAAAATAATAATAATTAAGTAAAATAAATAAAAATGTAAAGGTAACCATTATAAGACAAAAAGGATGAATATTTTCCTCTCAAATAGAAAACTTGATGAAAATCAAAGAACAAAGGAAAGAGAAAACACAAACACACACACACAAATTAAAATACACTTAAATATGGAGTTCCCATCGTGGCGCAGCAGTTAAGGAATCCAGCTAAGAACCATGACGTTGCGGGTTCGATCCCTGGCCTTGCTCAGTGAGTTAATGATCCAGCATTGCCGTGAGCTGTGGTGTAGTTCGCAGATGCGGCTCAGATCCCCTGTTGCTGTGGCTGTGGCATAGGCCGGCAGCTGTAGCTCCAATTCGACCCCTAGCCTGGGAATCTCCATATGCTGTGGGTGTAGCCCTAAAAAGCAAAAAAAAAAAAAAAAAAAAAAACTTCAATATAAAAAGATTAAATATCCTCACTGAAGGTAAAGACTTCAGAACAGGATTTAAAAGACAAGAGGAGTTCCCACTATGGCACAATGCGATCGGTGGTGTCTCTGCAGGCCAGGCATAGGTTCGATTCCCGGCCCCACAAAGTGGGGCAGGGCATTGCCCACCTGCAGTCACAACCTCAGCTCTGATCTGATCTCTGGCTGGAGAACTCCATATGGCGCAGGGTAGCCAAAAAAGACAAATAACTAAATAAAGAGAAGGACAAGAAAACAAAAACAAAAAAACCCAGCTATATGCGGCTTAAATAGACATTACATTCTAACAAACAATCTAGGAGTTCTTGCTATGGTACACCAAGTTAAGAATCCAGCATTATAGCAGCTGCAGCTCATTCTATCCCTGTCCAGGGAGCTTCCATCTGCCACAGGTATGGTCAAGAAAAAAAAGCAAATAACCTAAAATACTAAAAATTAAAGGATGAGAAGTATATAAACTAGCCAAATGCTAACAAATAAGGTAACAGCAATCATATCAGAAAATACCAAAAAAAAAAAAGAAAATACCAGAGAAAAACAGAATTCAAAGTGAAAATCATTACAGATATTTTCTATTGTTTTCAAAAAGAATTTATAGGAAGAACAACCTTTAGCACCTGACATCTTCAGGAGCATAATCTGTTAGAAATGCAAAGAGTAATGGACTGAAAAAGTAATTAAGGTGAGTAAACAACAGCTCAGGCAAACTAAGCCTACCTGTAAATAAATAATAGATTTTAAAAAAGATGTATTTACAAAGTATGTACCGAGATTTTACTTAGGGTCTGAGGAGGATAAAGCAGGGTGTCAATGAAATAAGACTGTTAACTGTTGAAGCTAAATGATGGTTAAACAGGGGTTCATTGTGCTCTTCTGCATTTCAGTTGGAAAACCTGGACTACTTAAGAGAATCAAGCTACGTAATGCAGGAAAATCTATGGGAAAGAACCACAGGTTCTCAAAGAAATATATGTAATCTAAAAGCATTTACTAGAGGAGTTCCCTCATGGCTCAGTGGGTTAAGGATCGGGCATTGTCACTGCTGTGGCTCTGGTTACTGCTGTGATGAAGGTTTCATCTCTGCCCCGGGAATTTCCATAAGCGAAACCAAAGTTAAAAAAAAAAATTTTTTTTAAGTATTTATTAGAAAACAAGCGAGAAGACAAATTTGATTTTTTTCTCTTGCTTTAATTCTACTCCCAGTGTATGACAGAATCACCTTGACAAGTTCCATATATAAGTCCTATTAGGATTTTATTGAGATTTTATTAAATTCACAGATTTGGCAGAAACTCCTATTTTATTTTATTTTATTTTTCTTGTCTTTTTGCCTTATCTAGGGCCGCACCCGCGTTATATGGAGGTTCCCAGGCTAGGGGTCTAACAGGAGCTGTAGCCACCGGCCTTCGCACAGCCACAGCAATGCAGGATCCAAGCCGCGTCTGTAACCTACACCACAGCTCACGGCAACGCCGGATCCTTAACCCACTGAGCAAGGCCAGGGATCGAACCCGCAACCTCATGGTTCTTTGTCGGATTCGTTAACCACTGAGCCACGAAGGGAACTCCTTAAATCCTATTTTAAAGAACGAGCTTCTGGAGTTCCCACTGTAGCTCAGTGGTTAATGAATCTGACTAGGAACCATGAGGTTGCAGGTTCAGTCCCTGGCCTTCCTCAGTGGGTTAAGGATCTGGCGTTGCCATGAGCTGTGGTGTAGGTTGCAGACGTGTTGCTGTGGCTGTGGCGAAGGCCGGCAGCTACAGCTCCTATTAGACCCGTAGCCTAGGAACCTCCATATGCTGAGGGCGCGGCCCTAGATAAGGCAAAAAAAAAAAAAAAAAAAAAGAACGAGCTTCTGATTCTATGACTTCTACATTTTCCCCTATTTTATTGATTTTTTCCTTTGTATTTAATTCCTTCCTTCCTTTGGATTTATTTTGCTATTCCATCTCTAATAATTATTTGTAGTCATTTTTTTCAAGGATTGCTCTGAAGACTTTTTTTTTTTGTCTTTTTGCCTTATCTAGGGCCGCACCCGTGGCATATTTAGGTTCCCAGGCTAGGGATCTAACAGGAGCTGTAGCTACCGGCCTTCGCCACAGCCACAGCAACACGGGATCCAAGCCGCATAAGCAACCTACACCACAGCTCATGGCAACGCCAGATCCTTAACCACTGAGCAAGGCCAGGGATCGTAGCCACAACCCCATGGTTCCTAGTCAGATTTGTTAACCACTGAGCCACGACGGGAACTCCAAGGATTGCTCTGAAGGCTTTAACTTTCCTTATGAGTATGACTGTGGCCTCATCCCACAGGTTGAGATTAATACTTCTACCGCCATTTTTTCTGGAATCATTCACAACACAGATTTTATTTTTCCTTCAGCACAAAAGCTACTTAGAAGCATGTTTCTTAATTTCCAAATTGGACAGTAACACAGCTGGTTTTCCTTTTATTGTTGTTTACTACATTGCCTTGTGGACAGAATATTATTTGTGTAATTCCTGCTTTTGGTTATTTGTTAAGATTTTCTTTAGGCCTCATTTATAGATGAATGTTATAAATTAACACTCTGCCTCTTGGGAGTTCCCATCGTGGCTCAGTGGTTAACGAATCCAACTAGGAACCATGAGGTTGCCGTGAGCTGTGGTACAGGTTGCAGACGCGGCTCGAATCCTGCGTTGCTGTGGCTATGGTGTAGGCTGGCAGCTACAGCTCCTGTAAGACCCCTAGCCTGGGAACCTCCATATGCCGCGGGTACGGCCTTGATAAGGCAAAAAGATCAAAAAAAAGAAAGGAAAAAAAACTCTCCCTCTTAACAGAAGAATTTATTCCATTCACGTTTTTTGTCATTGATATATTTGGACTTCTTCTGGTTATCTTATATATACCTTATTCTTATTTTTCCCTTTTCTAATGAGTTAGGGTCTCTTTGAGAATTTTAAACTCACCTATTAGTCAAGTGATATAGATCAAGTAAAATTAAATGATTTATCTTTTTTTTTTTGTCTTTTTGCCTTATCTAGGGCCACACCCACAGCATATGGAGGTCACCAGGCTAGGGGTCTAACAGGAGCTGTAGCTGCCGGCCTTCACCACAGCCACAGCAATGCAGGATCCAAGCCGCCTCTGCAACCTACACCACAGCTCACGGCAAAGTCGGATCCTTAATCCACTGAGCAGGGCCAGGGATTGAACCCGCAACCTCATGGTTCCTAGTCGGATTTGTTAACCACTGAGCCATGACGGGAACTCCTAAACGATTTATCTTTACCTTTTCACTGGTTAGCCTTAAACTGATAGATACAAGTAACATGAACTATCTATCAACATAATAAATTGAAGAGTACCAACTGAAGAAATGTCAAAATTCTTCTGTGTTGAAAAATATCTTTATGTGATCATACTGTTCCTGAATTCTCAACTTTAAAGAACATGCTCTTCTAGTATGTTTCTAAGAAATGTGATCCTCATTTCTTGATAACCCCTCTTAAAAGGTAAGGTTCCTCAGGAGTTCCCGTCGTGGCTCAGTGGTTAACGAATCCAACTAGGAACGATGAGGTTGCGGGTTCGATCTCTGGCCTTGTTCAGTGGATTAAGGATCCAGCGTTGTCGTGAGCTGTGGTGTAGGTTGCAGACCCGGCTCGGATCCTGCGTTGCTGTGGCTGTGGCGAAGATGGCAGCTACAGCTCCTGTTAGACCCCTAACCTAGGAACCTCCATATGCCGCAGGTGTGGCCCTAGATAAGGCAAAAAGACAAAAAATATATATATTTTTTTCACAGTTGCGATTATATCTTGCACACTTAACTAATCTTTTCTTTCTTTTTTGGCCAGACTCTGAGAGTGCACTAGTTCCCAGGCCAGGGATCAAACAACAGCAACCCAAGCCAAGTGACGATGCTGGATCCTTGACCCACTGAACCACAAGACAGTTCCTATCTAATTATTTAATTCAGTTATATATTGTGCCATCTGTCTTGATGATATACACAAATCTATTTCCATTTAAACAGCTATAAGGCATTCCAAACATAAATAAAGTTTGTTTAGTTCAATACTGTATTGCTGGACACTTAGTTTCTTTCTTTCTTCCTTTATCTTTCCTTCCTTTCTTTCCTTTTCTTTCTTTCCTTCCTTCCTTCCCTCCTTCCTCTCTCTCTCTCTCTCCCTCCCTCCCTCTCTTTCTCTCTTTCTTTTTTAGAGCCTTACCTGTGGCATATGGATGTTCCCAGGCTAGGGGTCAAATCAAAGCTGCAAGCCTATATCACAGCCACATCACATCTGAGCTGCATCTGCAACCTAGGCTGCAGGCTATGGCAACGCCAGATCCTTAACCCACTGAGTGTGGCCAGGGATCGAACTCACAATCTCACGGTTCCTAGTCAGATTTGTTTCCGCTGGGCCACTACAGCAACTCCCAATATTAGCAAATTTAATAGGCAACAATAGAGACACAGTTTTTATGATACTGGTTCTTGAATGGGTACAAGTCCACACCCCAAGGAGTCTTTTGGAAAGGGTGAAGTGGAGGGCAGTACTACCACAATGGGAGCAGTATTAACATTTCATAGATGGACAAAGATGTTAGATATCTCACAGAGATATAGGTATATAGCAAAAGACAGTCCAGTACCAAAGCACTGATACACATGACTTTGTTTTTGGTGCGGGGGGGGTGTCACTCACAGTATACGGAAGTTCCCAAGCTAGGTATCAAATCCACACTGCAGCAGTGACTCAAGCCACTGCAGTGACAACACAAGATCCCTAACCTACTGTACCACAAGGGAACTCCCACATGACTTCTAAATGTCCTTCTGGATGTTTATGTAAATAAAAGCATAATTCTGGAGTTCCCATCGTGGCTCAGTGGTTAACGAATCTGACTTAAGAACCATGAGGTTGCAGGTTCAATCCCTGGCATTGCTCAGTGGGTTAAGGATCTGGCGCTGCCGTGAGCTGTGGTGTAGGTTGCAGACACGGCTCGGATCCCGCGTTGCTGTGGCTGTGGTGTAGGTCGCCGCTACAGCTCCGATTAGACCCCTAGCCTGGGAACCTCCATATGCCGTGAGTGTGGCCCTAGAAATGGCAAAAAGACAAAAAAAAAAAAAAGATTCTTTTATCTGAGACTAGCACTAATTCCATTTTATGAAGAGAACACAAAATATTTACCGTATAATTTTAATACAACTGACTTTTCAAGCAATGCAGCCATCATATAAAAATAGAAAAAGACTGTATTTTGTTTTGTTCAGAACTTACCAACAATATCATTTTGAAAAATCTCAGCAAATATTAGAGTTCCTAACATAACGTATCAGTCTAATTTAAAACTGCTGCATTGCTAGTGATTCTATGCATACATGCAAACATTTCACAATTTCATATCTTGTAGTATTGTTAAGCCTCAGAATTTACATGTACTGAAATATAGCACATGTGATTCTAATATTTACATATATTATAATATATTAACCTCATCAATTTTTCCTCTTATATTTCAGTTAGAACATAATATTGAGTTTTAGGAGGTTTTTACACGGATAAGTTATACTATACTAATGCCCACTTTATTATTATGAATTTCACTTCATAATAATAAAGTGGGCATTTTTCCTGACTTGTGCTCGATATGGCCAAAAATCACTTATTAGGAAAACATTCAGTGCAAGGTATCAGGGCAAGATCTCTTCATTTAGTCAACCTGTCACTGCTATGGTTCAGTTTCATTCCCTAGCCCAGGAACTTCCACATGCTAACTGTGTGGCCCCGCCACCCAACAACAACAACAACAATAAAAAGTTCATCAAATACTTTTAGTAAAGAGTTAAAAGCCTAGATATTGATTTTAAATTATCACTGAAAATACTCCAAAACAAAAAAATCTATTATGGTCCTATTCCAGTTACAACATCTACTGTTGAGTTAATAAATCACCCTAAAATTTAGTAGCACAAAACAAACATTTTATTTTGCTCACAGGTTCAGTGGGTGAGGAATTCAGACAGGGCACAATGCACAAGTCTCGTCTTTGCTTGACAATAACTGGGGCCTCAAGAGGAACTCATATGGCTGAGGCTGGTGGCTACTTCAGGCACATGTCTGTCACCTGGACTCAGCTAGGATTGTCAACCATAGTCCTACAAATGGCCTCTCCATGTAGCTTGGTTTTCTCACAGTATGGTGGCTGAGTACCAAACAGAAATATCCTGAGAGTAAACACTCAAAGAAAACCAGGTAGAAGCTACATGGCCCTTGATGACTTAGCCTTGTGAATTACACAGCATTACTTCCACCATACTGTACTGGTCACAACCCCACCCACATGAAAGGGGAGAAGACGTGGACTCTACCTATCAATGGAAAGAATGTCAAAGAATTTGGGGACCACGTTTTAAAATCACTACCACAAAAAATAAAATAAAATAAAACCACCATAGATTTTTTTCCAGCCAACCAAAATGCTGACACAGAGTTCCCCATCGTGGCTCAGCGGTAACAACCCAACTAGTATCTATGAGGACTCAGGTTAGACCCCCTGGGCTCATTCAGTGGGTTAAGGATCTGGCACTGCCGTGAGCTGCAGAGTAGGCTGCAGACGAGGCTCGAATCTGGCGTTGCTGTGGCTGTGGCGTAGGCTGGCAGCTACAGCTCCAATTTGACCCCTAGCCTGAGAAATTCCATAGGTAATGGGTACAGCTCTAAAAAGACCAAAAAAAAAAAAATGCTGAAAGAGAACAACTGGTAGCCTAGTTGCTTTTCAAATATGTTCCCCTAGTAAATTTAAAGCTACAAATATTTGCAGAGACATTATAATGAACGAGACACATGGAGGCTGAAAGGATGATCAAAACCATGCCTCCAACATTAAAGAACTTAACACTGAGCACTCAGAATGTACAAATTGTGTGCTAAGGCCAGGAAAGGAAGCTGAAAAGGATATAATACATACGTTCAAAACATCCAATTTCAGTACTTGGAAGCAACAATCAATTGTGATTACTGGTTCTAAATCTTTTAAGAAAGATGCCAACTCTTATAAAATCTCTTTTAGTCCAAAAAGCCTATAAAACATTAAACATACATTATCTTTTTAAAATACTGAACCATATACTGCATGAATCTTAAAATATAAAGCTCCTGAAGTCCCCTTCATGGCTCAGCAGAAACGAATCCGACTAGGGACCATGAGGTTATGGGTTCAATCCCTGGCATCACTCGGTGGGTTAACCATTCGGCGTTGCCGTGAGCTGTAGTATAGGTTGCAGACACAGCTTGGATCTGGCGTTGCTGTGGATCTGGCACAGGCCAGCAGCAACAGCTCCAATTAGACTCCTGGCCTGGGAATATCCATATGCTACAGGTGTGGCCCTAAAAATGACAAAAGCCAAAAAAAAAAAAAAAGTCTATAAAACATTAAACATCTATATCTTTTTAAAATACTGAATCATATACTGCATGAATCTTAAAATATAAAGCTCCTGGAGTCCCCCTCAAGGCTCAAGAGAAACGAATCCAACTAGGAACCATGAGGTTGGGAGTTCAATCCCTGGCCTTGCTCAGTGGGTTAAGGATCCAGCACTGCCATGAGCTGTGGTGTAGGTTAGAGACATGGCTCAGATGTGATGTTGCTGTGGCTGTGGCCACTAGCCTGGAAACCTCCATGTGCCGCGTGTTCAGCCCTGGAAAAAAAAAAGTGCAAAAAAACCCAAAAAACAAAAAACAAATAAATCTTCCCATTGTCTTTCCTCCAAGAGTGTACATGTTGGAAAGGAAAAGCAAAAGGAGCTTCAGTAAGTAAAAGAACTATTCTCATGTGTGCCATTTTCCCCTATGTCCAAACTTTAGCCAAGAGTAAGTGACACAACTGAAAATTTGGGAAAAGAATTCTAAGAAAGACAGCTGTAAGTACAGGAAATATTTTCCCTTTTGTCTACCAGGTTAAAAATGAAGGTGACACAAAATGTAATTTTCTAAAGCTTTACATTTTAAGAACCACAATGTTAAAGTACTTAATATATCAAAAACATCTAGGGAGTTCCAGTCATGGCTCAGCAGTTAACGAACCCAACTAGTATACATGAGAACACAGGTTCAATCCCTGGCATCACTCAGTGAGTTAAGGTTCCAGCATTGCTGTGAGCTGTGGTGTAGGTTGCAGATGCGGCTCAGATCCTGTGTTGCTGTGGCTGTGGCATAGGCTGGCAGCTGCAGCTCCAATTTGACCCTTAGGCTGGTAACTTCCATATGCTATGGGTACAGCCCTAAAAAGACAAAAAGAAAAAACGAAACAAAAAAAAAATGTGAAAGGCCATAAAAAGTACTAATGAAATTCTTCATTTTCAGAGTCCATGAGTCCCAAGAACCATATCCATCCCAAACTGGCACTACTCCTTTAACATGAAATCCCATTTCTAATGGATTAAGGAAATCAAGATTGCATTCATTCATTCATTTATTTATTTATTTGTTGCTTTTTAGGGCTGCACCCATGGCACATGGAAGTTCCCGGACTAGCAGCCGAATAAGAGCCGCATCTGCCAGCCTACACCACTGCCACAGTAATGCCAGATCTGAGCCGCATCTGTGACCTACACCACAGCTCACGGCAATGCTGGATCCTTAACCCATTGAGCAAGGCCAGGGCTCAAACCCACATCCTCATGGATACTAGTCGGGTTCTTCGGGTTCGTTACCACTGAGCCACAACAGGAACTCCAAGACTGCTTTTAAAACACAAAGTATGCATATCAGCTTTTACTGAAACTATCTTAGAAAAGAAGAAGGGGTAACAACTTCTCGAGTCAGATTTCTTTTGGTTCTGAAGAACACACTACAAAATAACCCAATCTGTTAAGTACACAGCAACGTAGGCATCACTCTCTCTGAAAAGAGTCTATCCCTAACACACTTTGGCCTCCAAGATCATTTATCAGTAAACAAGACTCCATGGAGACAAAGGTCTGGAGCGAGAAGCATAAAAGATGAGCCTGGAACATCTTATCAGAAATCAAGTAAGAGCACGGGGTCATCTCAAAATGATTCAAGAGGAGTTCCCATTGTGGCTCAGGGGTAACTACTTTCCATGAGGATGCGGGTACAATCCCTGGCATTGCTGTGACTGTGGTGTAGGTGGGCAACTGTAGCTCCATTTCAAACCCTAGCCCGGGAACTTTCATGTGATTCAAGAACAAACCTAGGGGAGTTCCCGTCGTGGCGCAGTGGCTAACGAATCCGACTAGGAACCATGAGGTTGCGGGTTCGATCCATGGCCTTGCTCAGTGGGTTAAGGATCCGGCGTTGCCGTGAGCTGTGGTGTAGGTTGCAGACACGGCTCGGATCCCGAGTTGCTGTGGCTGTGGCGAAGGCCGGCAGCTACAGCTCCTGTTAGACCCCTAGCCTGGGAACCTCCATATGCCACACATGCGGCTCTAGATAAAGGCAAAAAGACAAAAAAAAAAAAAAAAAAAAAAAAAAAAAAAAAAAAAAAAAAAAAAAAAAAAAAAGAACAAACCTAGGTAAGCCCCACTGGCTAAAGATGAGACAACTAGAATAGCAATAATGACAATAATTGATAATAAATATCAAATATGTATAAATCTTCACGTCTATGATTAAACTAAAAAAGGAATAAAATGGGGGTGTTTGAGAATTCCAGGAACCACTTCATCATTTTTGAAAACTGGTAACTAAAAAGAGGATAAACTATATCAAGTACTTAACCTGCCTTTCCTACAAGATAAGAACCTGAAGAGTAACCAAATAGTTCATAGAGGGAATATTCTCTTCATAGAAATATTCCACTCAACAAATGAGGAAATGATAGTTTTAAAAGCACAATTTTTACAACTTTAATGAATAAACAGATTAAGGCATTCATCAATCAATCAATGACTGTTAACACCACAAAAAGATAGCTTAGGAGTTCCCCATCTCTTGGTGCAGTGGAAACGAATCCGACTAGGAACCATGAGGTTGTGGGTTCAATCCCTGGCCTTGCTAAGTGGGTTAAGGATCCAGCCTTGCCGTGAGCTGTGGTGTAGGCTGTAGACGGTGGCTGAGATCTGTCATTGCTGTGGCTGTGGCATACGCTAGCAGCTACAGCTCCAGTTAAACCCCTAGCCTGGGAACCTCCATGTGCCGTGGGTACGACCCTAAAAAGACAAAAAACCCAAAAAAAAAAGATAGCTTATATATGTGTATATATATATATATACTTTTTTTTTTTTTTGGCTATACAAGGTATTAATAGAAAATTCTGCAAAATGTGAATAGGTACATAAATTATCATCATGGCTGCTATTAGATAAGAGAATGTCCTAACACACACACACACACACACACACACACACACACACACACACACACACACACAAGGGAGAGGAATTCCCATTGTGGCTCAGCAGAAACGAATGTGACTAGTATCTATGAGAAGGCATGTTCAATCCCTGGCCTCGCTCAGTAGGTTAAGGATCTGGCATTGCCATGCGCTGTGGTATAGGTTGCAGACACAGCTCAAATCCCTTGTTGCTATGGCTGTGGCATAGGCCAGCAGCTACAGTTCAGATTCGACCCCTTAGCCTAGGAACCTCCATATGCTGAGGGTGCACCCCTAAAAAGACAGAAAAAGAAAAAATGTGAAAACTACTTGATGACACTAATGTTTACAGAATCCTAAATGATCAATGGATGCTGAAACAAGTGGGTTAAAGTTTGACCAAGAAGATGATATTTACACAGTTGCCAAGTATCTCCCCTCAAATACACAAGGAACACTGCCTTAACCAAGTCATCAAACCTAACATTACCATTATCAGGACAAATCCAATTATGTGGGTTTGTCCTAATACAATGCACTGAGAACACATCATCCCCTCCCTATATGGCATCCCTACAAAAAATACACAACTTGAATCTAATTATGAGGAAACATCAAACACAAATTAAGTCATATTCGATAAAATAACTGGCCTGTTTTCTTCAAAAATGTTAAGTTCAAAAAACACAAAAGGGAGTTCCCGTCGTGGCGCAGTGGAAACGAATCCGACGAGGAACCATGAGGTTGTGGGTTCGATCCCTGGCATCGCTAAGTGGGTTAAGGATCTGGCATTGCCATGAGCCGTGGTGTAGGTCACAGACGCGGCTCGGATCCCGAGTTGCTGTGGCTGTGGTGCAGGCTGGCAGCTACAGCTCTGATTCAACTCTTAGCCTGGGAACCTCCATATGCCACGGGTGTGGCCCTAAAAAGACAAAAGACAAAAAAAAAAAAAAAAAAAACTTGATTTTCTACATTACCAAGCCTACAAGAGACACAGCACCAAGAGTGAGCCATGCCAAGACCCTCCATGAACAGTCAGCAGAAACCCTAATAATTTTTACATCTAAGTATCTTTCCAAAAACAACTTTAGAAGGTGTTTTAAAGCCATTTATTTAGATCCTAATATTGCTGGGGGTTTTTTGTCCTTTTTTTGTCATTTTAGGGCCGCACTCCCAGGCTAGGAGTCTCACAGGAGCTGTAGCTAACAGCCTATGCCACAGCCACAGCAACACGGGATCCGAACCACATCTGCGACCTACACCACAGCTGACGGCAACGCAGATTCTTACCCCACTGAGCGAGGCCAGGTATCGAACCTGCAACCTCTTGGTTCCTAGTCGGATTAGTTTCTGCTGAGCCATGACGGGAACTCCAAATAATACTGTTTAGAAGTAATATTAGAAGCTAAATAAAAATCTAAAAGTACATGAATATAAATGAGATGTTTTATCTTTCTTCAGTTTACACTGTAAATGGTGAATAAAATCCAAATAATTTTGCATCGATACCTTAAAAACACATTGAATTTATACATTTTGGCTTTAGCTAAAATAACTGATTAGTGTGCCATCTTGCTTTTTATATTTTGGCCATGTCCGCGGCATGTGGAAAGTTCCCAGGCCAGGGACTGAACCCAAGCCACAGTAGGGAGCCAAGACACAGCAGTGATACCACCAGATCCTTAACCCCCTGTGCTACAAGGGAACTCCTAGTGTGTCATTTTAAAAAGCAGTATTTTTGTCTCGTACATGAGGAACAAATACAATAGCCCAGAATCTGTCAATATATAATATGTAAATATTATAGAACAACCCATATCACAACAAACATTTTCTCTACAAAAATAGCAAGAAATTGAAAAACACTGAACTACAGCAGGAATTTAACTTATGAGACCACCAATCTGCTTGATTAAACTGGAGACACAGCAAGGAAATCATTCCTGTGCACACTTCAACCTCCCTTCCCCAATAATCAAAATACTTCAAAAGCTTCAGGATCCCCAAGACCAAAGTTTGACATATCACAATATTAAACTGAAAAATACACATACATATGGTCCTAGTCTCTTACCTATTTTGTAGGACGAAAATGGCTTTCAAAATAAAGTGCTTCTACCCCTTCTTTCTTAAAATTTAAATCACTTTTTTTATGATTATCGTTTACAAAAAAAAATCGAAAGGGCTAAAATATGTCAAAACTACTATTGGGAGGGAGGAGGGGAGCACACGATAAAGGTTAAACTACAAAAAAACACTCAGAGAAGATGAAATTAGTGGGAAAGTAAAACAATTTTTGAAAAAAAAACACTCAGAATTCCTCTCTATAGGAATTTTCCACATCTATAACTTTCCACTTATTTCTCTGGTAACATTATTTTTTCCATACATACCTAATACTATAAATATATAATAAATACTCAGGATTTTGAAAACTATAAATATAACCCAGTTGTTTTAGAGAGGAGAAAAAAAAAAGTTCTCCGAAAAACCAGTGAAGTCTAAATTCCTTACATTCGAACCTTCAAACCACCATGGAAAATGACAGATGGCAAAACACTGCCCTGTCTGTCTGCTAAAGCCTATTTGCAAAGATTTCTATTTCAACATTTTGACTAATTAATACACATATGATGCATCCTAAAAATACAGATACTAAATCCAAGCACCACCCAAAAACCTACTGTCAAGAAGAAAGTAAATGGGAAATCAAAAAGCTATAGGTAACAAAATATACTTTTCCTCATATCATGGAAAACGAAAGATTTAAAACACATTTTAATTCTCCAAAAAAAAAGACAATTAACTTACTAGCATGCTTGTCTGCAAGCATTATAAGCGTGTTGGAAATATCTCGTCGTCTATAAAAGCACACTACTTTTGCTTCCACGTTGCCAGTTGCAGTCTAAGAAATAAGAAAAATAAAAAGTCATCTATACTGAATATTAGATTCAAATAGTTTATCAAAATAAAACTAGAGACAGCACAATTACAAGATCATTCTCATTTACACTGTGCCAACCACAACTCCAGGATAATCAGAGAGCTAAAAAATTCAAATAAGGACAAGCAACATTTGTAAAGGTTCCAAGGGAAACTGAAATGTCAAACATAAAATAACTCACTGGTACCAATTAAGTTAAAGTGATCAGACAGCTTTAATGACTAAAGCCAGACATAGTTAAAACTGATTAACCTTAAGAAACTAATCCCCAAATTTTAAAAAGCCACAAAGTAAGACAGTTAAACAATGGAGTTCCCACTGTGGCTCAGCCGTAACGAACCCGACTAGCATCCATGAGGATGCGGGCTCAATCCCTGGCCCCGCTCAGTGGGTTAAGGATCTGGGATTATTGGATCTTAAGCTGCAGTATAAGTCACAGACATAGCTCAGATCCAGCATTGCTGAAACTGTGCAGGTGTAGGTGCAGGCCGGAAGCTGTAGCTCTGATTCGATCCCTAGCCTGGGAACATATGCCACAGGTTCGGACCTAAAAAGACAAAAAAAATAAAACAAAAAAAGACAGTTAGACAAACGTCCTCCAACCCAATCCCAGAGGCACAGGCTAGGTGCAAAAATCACCCATGCCTCTCCTAAATACCCCACGTTTGACTGACGGCGAAGCTCTGTAGGTGCAGAGCAGCCATCACGCAGGATGGACCCAAGAACTTGGAAAGGCATTCTCAGCCCAAGGGAGTATGAGTCCATAATGGTCAATATACTTGATAGTACTTAGCTCACCTTCACATATGAAAGTATTAAAAATCCTGAGTTATGAACACTGAAGCTCTTATTTCTTTCTGACTACAGTCTAGAATACAATCAATATTCAGTTAGGTTGTAATTTACTGCAGCTGGGGCCCAAGCTCCTGCTCTCCTATTCTTTATGAATTCTGAGAGCTTTCAAGATCAATCATTCACTACAAAATTCATTGTAAAAACACACAGATTATAATAAAATACCATTGTAATTTCCAATTTCAAAAAAATTTGAGAAAAAGTTTTCAGAATTTCTCTGGGCTTACAGATATATTCAGACAAAAAGAAATAAGAATATACATGTGCTGCAGTAAACCTGTCAATTTCATGAAGTTCAGCGGCAGTATTTGAAAGTGAGAAATAATCTTGTGGAAATATTGCCCCTTAAAATGGAAATCATATTAGATCCTAACCAAAGCACTTCCATATTTTACAATATCGTGACCAAATACATCCTCCTACAGTAATGACCTAGCAATCTGCTAAATGAATAGGCCAATATTTCCATGTAAATAAAACCTATCAATGACTTCAGTTATCAGTGCTTTATCATCTTTTTTTTGGCCACACCCTGGGCATGTGGGAGTTCCTGGACCAGGGATGGAACCCACACCACAGCAGTGACAATGCTGGATCATTAACCCACTGCACCACAAGGGAATTCTTCATGCTTTATCATTTTTGTCTTCTTGAGACAAAAGCATGTTAAAAACGAACAGCAAGGAGTTCCCATCGTGGCACAGCGGAAACAATCTGACTAGGAAGCATGAGGTTTCGGATTTGATCACTGGCCTCACTCAGTGGTTAAGGATCCAGCGTTGCCAAGAGCTGTGCTGTAGGTCACAGACGTGGCTCAGATCTGGCACTGCTATGGCTACAGGGTAGGCAAGCAGCTGTAACCCTGATTAGACCCCTAACCTGGGAACCTCCATACGCCACAGGTGTGGCCCTAAAAATAAATAAATATTCTCTTCTGAACCATGTACACACTTGGCCAGTAGGTATTTTATATCTACAGTATTCCTCTTCTACTACACACACACACACACACACACACACACTAGACCATTTCTCTAAAGCTAAGCTACTGAAAATGGGATCCAAGGCCCAGTCCAAAACTGTTGCTGTGTAATGAAATGAGTACAGAAGTTAAGAATGAGTGTTATTGTATTTGAGAGTTAATTTTATATCTATTGAACCTAACAATGAAAAATGGAACTTGTATTTTTATAATCCTATTTTCCTTTTTTTTTTTTTGGCCACACCCGTGGCATGCAGAAGTTGACAGGCCAAGGATCAAACTCATACCACAGCAGCAACAATACCAGATCCTTAACCCACTGAGCCACAAGAGAACTACTAATCCTACTTTAAATTTCATTTTCCTATCTTTTCAATTTTACAAAAGCCGTCTAAGTGAAAATTCTTAAATATTCTTCACCACAAATAGTTTAAGAAGCACAGTTCTGAAGACCTAGGTTAAACATTTTGTACATATATGAAGTCTGGTTATTCTTTCAACTCACCAAATTTCTTCTGCACTCTTTCTATTTGCTCCAGCACCTGCAAAGCACTGCCCTCATGGAGCCTCCACTCTAGCAAGGATGCTTGTTCAAGTGTCAACTCTCCAACCTTCCAAAGCCCAGTTGTAACAGTACCCCTCATCTGGAAACCCTCACCGGTTCCCCCAGCATAAAGGTAAAACATTCCTGACAAATTCCTAGCACTATTTTCCTTTACTCCTTCCTTTCCCTTCCAGACTCCACTTCTCACTTGAGGAGGCAGTAAGTACCACCTGCTGGGGGAAGGGCAGAAAAAGCTTCAAGGAGGAAAGGGGGTGGAGGGTCCCTAGTTGGCTAGTAAAGAAGGAGTCCAACAGATGAAGCCTGGAGGACCAAGTAGTCTAAAAAGAGGAAAGACTTGAACAAAACCCACAGGTGGAAAAAGCGGGGAGAGGTGTAGAGAAGAACCTACAACGAACAGCAAGTTCTTTCCTGTGTTCTTTTCTCCATTTAGGTTTCAGCCTCTTACATCTCTATTCTGTCAAACACGTTTAATAAAACATCCTCCAGCAATAAGGGGCATTTAGTCAACTTCATACTCATGTTCATTTTTATCCCAGACTTAGAAAGTATATTACCAAAAAACAAAACAAACAAAAAAAAAACCACTTTACATTTTGCAAAGTCCATGATTTGCTCAAACAAAAGAACAAATAGAAAGGAATTTTCCCAATTTCTGTCCTTATTCCCAACAGATCTTAAGGTCAGGAGGGGTCTTAACTTGGGATCCACAAAAGGGCTTTGAAGAGTCTCCTCAAATTATGTGCAAAACGCAAAATTATGTGTGGAAATATAGTTTGGGGGTGGAGGACAGGATTAAATGCTCAAGAAGTTATTGGCTCCCCTCTCCCCAGCAAAAAAAAAAAGAGACTTGAAACATTACAATGAATCTCAGAGCACACTGGATGGATGGCTAATAGATGTACAGAAATATGAACATACATATATATTACACTTCATAACACACCAAAAAAAAGCAGGTAACATTAAATTTATCCACATTTTTTCCCTAAACTTCCTGAGACTGTATCCTCATTATCATGTACACAAAGCTTTCTTTCAACAAGCATGCAGGCTAAATCTTTAGAAGAGCAACACCCAACCAATTTTAGTGACTAAAATTTAGCAAAAAGGTTTTTTTTCTTTTTTTGGCCACACCCTCAACATGCAGAAGTTTCCAAGCAAGGGATCCTTCTTCCAAAAGATCATCTGGGCGGGGGGCATTCCCTAGCAGTTAAGGATCCAGCACTGTCACCGCTGTGGGGCCGGTTCAGTCCCTGGTGGGGGAACTTCCGCAGGCTGCAGGACTAGCCACAGAAAATAAAATACAATTCTAAAAACAAAAAGACCATCTTCACTATATCAGAGTACAAATTAGTGAGAGGAAAATGTTGAACTTGTGTTCATCAACATATTTAGTTTTGCAGAAAGTTCTAGAGAAGGTTCTAGAGAAAAAAACTGATACAAAAAAAATTTTTTTAGCTCAAGCAACTTTTATTTATAGTTTTTTGCTCTGAATTTTTTTAATTAAAGTTTAGTTGATTTACAGTGTGCCAATTTCTGCTGCACAGAGTAACCCAATCATACATATATGGTGGGTCATACTATCTTTCATCATGTTCTATCCCAAGAGATTGGACATAGCTGTGCTGCACAGTAAGAGCAAAAATTTCTCTAATTAAAAAAAAAAAAAGGAAAACCATGACTCGAAAAGACACATGTACTCCAGTGTTCATTGCAGCACTCTATACAATAGCCAAGTCATGGAAACAGCCTAAATGCCCATCGACAGAGGAATGGATAGGGAACATGTGGTACATACACAATGGAATATTACTTAGCCATTAAAAGGAAAGCAATAACGGCATTTGCGGCAACATGGATGGACCTAGAAATTATACTAAGAGAAGTCAGTCAGACAATGAGACAACGACATCAAATGCTACCACTTACATGTGGACTCTAAAAAAAGGACACAATGAACTTCTTTGCAGAACAGATACTGACTCACAGACTTTGAAAAACATGGTTTCCAAATGAGACAGGTTGGGGGCTGGGGGGTTGCACTGAGAGTTCGGAATGGAAATGCTATAAAAATTTGGTCGTGATGATTGTTGCAAACCTATAAATGTAATAAAATTCATTAAGTAATTTTAAAAAAGGAAAAATAAATAAATGTTTGGTAGAAATTAAAAAAAAAAAAAACCGAGTTCCCTTTGTGGCTCAGTGGTTAACGAATCCGCCTAAGAACCATGAGGTTGCGGGTTCGATCCCTGGCCTTGCTCAGTGGGTTAAGGATCCAGCGTTGCCGTGAGCTGTGGTGAAGGTTGCAGACGCAGCTCGGATCCCGCGTTGCTGTGGCTGTGGCGAAGGCCGGCAGCTATAGCTCCTGTTAGGTTCCCTAGACTGGGAACCTCCATATGCCACGGGTGCGGCTCTACATAAAGGCAAAAAGACAAAAAAAAAAGAACGAGTTTTCATTGTGGCTCGGCGGTAATGAACCTAAACACAGGATCAATCCCTGGCCTCACTCAGTAGGTTAAGGGTCCATCACTGCCGTGAGCTGCGGCGTAGGTTGCAAATGCAGCTCAGATCCCATGCTGTTGTGGCTGTGGCATAGGCCGGCAGCTGCAGCTCCAATATGACCCCCTAGCATGAGAACTTTCACATGCTGCACATGCGGCCCTAAAAGCAAAAAGAAAAAGCAAACATAAAAAAAAAAAAAAGAAATACAGTAGTCTTGCTTTTCAACTGAGCAAGTAATAGTTCAAATAGGATCTTTAAAAAAAGCACCATCACTCTGTAAAAGTCAATTTTCTAATCATAAGCTTATAAAATAGATTAATATTCCTTCTCCTGGCTTATCAATTAGAATATATCAAGGGCTCTTAAATTCATTTCTTGCATTTTCCAATCATGTTAACTTTCCCCTACTTAGCCAGCTTGACCTCTGATCCACTCAGAGCCTTTTTGGAACTTCTGTGGCCCCTCCCCCATGGCTACCTCCTTTTCATTCTTCAAGCCTTAATTTCAATGTCCTTAAAGTCCCTCACTCCCTATCCAAGGGAAGGGAACTCTTATTTTCTACGTCAAGGCTCTTGCTTATTTCCTTTCAAGAAGTTAACACTATTACTTTTTTCTTCATGCCAGTTAACTTAACCTTCCATGTGTTTCCCTCATGAGAATGGGGATTCTGCGTGGGCAGAGACCATGTCCATATTGGTCACTGCTGCATCTCTGAGCCTAGTAGTGCCTGTAACACAGTTAAGTGCTCAAGAAACATTTGTTTAGTGAATTATTTAAAATGAGCTTCTGTTGCGGCTCAGTGGGTTAAGGACCCAACATAGTGTCCCTAAGGACGCACTTCCAATTCCCTAGCCTAACTCAGCTTAAGGATCCAGCGCTGCCACAAGCTGCAGCATAGGTCGCAGATGCGGCTCGGATCTGATGTTGCTGTGGCTGCAGAGCAGGCCTCCGCTGCAGCTCTGATTCAACTCCTAGCCTGTAAACTCCCATATGCCGCAGAGGTGGCAATCAATCAATCAATCAATCAATCAATCGATACAGTGAGATCACTTGTCTGTCATTACTGCCATGGCACAGTGGGTTAAGAATCCAACTGCAGGAGTTCCCGTCGTGGCGCAACAGAAACGAATCTGACTAGAAACCATGAGGTTGCGGGTTTGATCCCTGGACTTGCTCAGCGTTGCCATGAGCTGTGGTGTAGGTTGCAGACACGGCTCAGATCTGGCATTGCTATGGCTCCGGCGTAGGCCGGCAGCAACAGCTACGTGTAGATCCCCTAGCCTTGGAACCTCCATATGTCACAGGTGCGGCTCCAAAAAGCCAAAAAAAAAAAAAAAAAAGGAATCCAACGTAGTGGCTTGGGTCACTATGGAGGTATGGATTCCATTCTGGCCCAGTGCACTGGGTTAAAGGATCCAGCATTGCCACAGCTAAGGCTTGGATTCAATACCTGGCCCAGGAACTTTCATATGCTCCATGGGTGGCCATTTAAAAAAAAAAAGAGAGAGAGCGAGAGAGCGAGAGAGATAGAGTTCTCTTAAAGTTCCACTGTGGCATAACAAGGATTTGGCATTATCACTGCAACAGCTCAGGACCCTGCTGTGCTGCAGGTTCAATCCCTGGCCTGGAAACTTCCATATGCTATAGATGGGGCCAAAAAAATAAAAATGAGATCTTTTTCACATCCCTTCAGAAAGAAAGGTCCCATGAAAATATATAATACTTAATCAGTCAATAGCAGCTCCTTTTTACCACTACTCCACCCAAATTGCCGTTCTCTGAAATTACAAAGAATCTCATCTCTCACAGTTCAGTCATCCCTAGTCACTTAAGGACTATTTATTAATGACTCTTTGCTGAAAGCAGAGGGAGAAGGGAGGATCTAGGGCAGGCAAGGCACTTTGAAGTGAATGGTAATACAAAAATAAAAAGAGTGTGAAATGATCCAGGTTCTAGCTAGATGTGTAACCCAGTAATTTCAGTTATTTAATCACCATATGCTTCATGATAATAATCCATGACGCATCTACCTTAAAGGTTTAAGGTTACTGTGAGGCTCAAAAGAGATAACATATGGGAATCCCCAGGTTATACGTTTCCAGAACACCATGCTCTGACATTTGTAAACTTAGCACAGATGCAATTTTCCTTTTGCTCGTACGATTATTTGGTTGACGTCTGTCTCCACTACTAGACCTAATTCTGTTCATCCTTCAATTCCTTAAAATGCATATCTAAAATTACCTGGCAGGTAGCAAGCAGATCCTTAGAAATATTTGTAAGATGACTGAATCAAAGTACTCTGCAAATAGTTAAGCCATGTACGAGTTTTAGCATCAGGTACCTGAGAAATTCATTAATTCAACAAATATTTACTGACTGCCTTAATTGTGTGCCAGCCACTATTCTAAGGCACTTGAGATGCATTAGCGAACAGAAAAGATCACTACACACATAGCTTACAATCTAGTTTGGGAAAAGAGGCAATGAAAATACAGACACACTTCATTATATTGCACTTCGGTTCACTGCACTTCACAGATATTACAGTTTTTTTATAAATTGAAGGCTTATGGCAACCCTGGGTCAAGCAAGTCTATTGGTGCCATTATTCCAACAGCATTTGCTCACTTTGTGTCTATAACATTTTGGTAAATCTCACAATATTTCAAACTTTTTCAATATTTTTTATTTCCTGGGAGTTCCCTGATGGCCTAGCAATTAAGGATCCATCGTTGTCACTGCTGTGGCATGGGTTCGATCCCTGGTCCAGGAACAACCACATGCAGTGGATGCAGCCAAAAAAAAAAATGAAAAAACAAAAACAAATATTTGTTATGGTGACATGTGATCAGTGATATATAATGCTATGTTACAACTTGCTGAAGGCTCAAATGATGACTAGCATTTTTTTTTAGTAATGAAGTACTTTTAATTAGGCATGTACATCTTAATTTTTTTTTGGATATAATGCTACTGTACATTTCATAAACTACAGTAGGGGAACAAACATAACTTTCACATGCACTGCGAAACTAAAAAATTCATGTTACTAGTTTTACTGTAATATGTGCTTTATTGCAATGGTATGAACTGAACCCATATCTCTGAGGTATGCCTGTAAATACATTAAGTATATTTGAAGATGATGAATGACATGGAAAAAAAAAAAAAAGCAAGGTATGGGGAACTGGAAACAATTAGACAGTCCTAAGGTGGGTGCCTGTGACAAATAGCCAAGAAAGACTTTACTGCACTTAAAGCCAAATGAACAAAGCAGAGAGCCACCAGAGAGTACAAGTCTCATAGGACAATATTTCTCTTTAAAATGATACTGTTAACTGTTTGGAGTTGCCTAAATTCTTATACTTTACACCAGTAACATAAAAGAGAAGCACATCAGAATGACACTTCAACAGTTCCCACCCACAGATCAATCTAATCCTAAACCCATTCTCTTCATTTGGTGGTGATCTCAAATACCATGAAAGTTTTTCAAATGCAAGGTCCCCAGGGTGTCCCCAGAAGCAAACCAAGATCCTGAAGCTCATAAACCAGGCACGCCTTGGGCCAGACCTGGCTTCCTGGAACTCAGAAATGGACCAGTCTCCAGATGGTGTTTTTTGGTTTGTTTGGTTTCTTTTGTTTGTTTGTTTGTTTGTTTTTTAATTGGCTGTGCCTGCAGCATACAAAAATTTCCCAGACCAGGGGTCGAACCCAAGCCATACCATGATCTTAGCCACAGCAATGACCATGCAGGATCCCCAACCTGCTACACCACCAGGGAACTCCTCTAGATGGTGTTTTTGGGGGGAAAGTATTAGTTAGACAGCCCCAAACATTTTAACAATATGAATTCTCAGCAGCTCCACAAACACCCTGAACCATTCAGAAATCTATGGTCCACGCTGGTTATGACTGAGTGTCTCCACTGTAAAACCCAGCTACTGCCAACAGTCATAATGCCTCTGATGTCCTGGACACCTACGATCAGGGACAAACCTTAATGTAAAAGTTTTATTTACTTGGGTGTAAGGTGCAAAAAGCCACTTAACATTCTACCAAAAGTGTTATTAATTAGCCCAGTTTAGAATTTTACAAATTTCCTTCAGTATTATATTTCCTAACTCCCTCCTCTAAACCTGGAAGAGGAAAAACTTAATTCACTAAAAAGGGAGAAACACAAATTATGACTCCAGTGTAAACAGGGACTGAGTTACAGGTGTGACCAGCTCTGAAACGCTCCAAGCAATTTGAAGAAATCTGCAGATGTCACATATGCTGTATCAACGTTTAATAGAGGATGTAATTATAAAAAGCAAGGAATATTCAGAATCCTGCATAACTCTCTAATTTGAAATCTCTACTTTCAAAGAGTCTGGGATTAAAAGTAAAATCACCTCTTACGCCCTTTACCCAAAACTCTTTCAATGGAAAACAAATATTTCTTAATATTAGAATCAGGAACACTCAGTATATACCTTGTTGAGTTCTTCTATCCTTCTGATGAGGTATGGATTGCTGGAGGAATTCTCAAAGTATACATAATCTGTAATTAAAAGAAGTAAAGAGCTTCATGTTTTCAACAGAAAGTTCACATTTGTCAATCTATGACTTTTTATATTAGGTAATTCACATTCAAAACAAAGCACTCCTGTAATTCATTCCCTGGTAAAAGCAAACTTAAAATATTCTCTCATGTGCCTACCATTCAAAGGCCCTTATTTTTCTGGCATTTTCATTTCAATTAATGTTTTATTCAAGTTCTCCTAGACTTCGTCCTACACGTGTCATTTCTTTAATAATAAACAAAAAGACACCTCTTATCACTGAATAGTCAGCATGTCTTTCACACTATAACTGCTTCCACATCTTTTCACTCCAATCCAATTTGCCCTAGAGTATGCTCCTCACATAAAACTATTGACCTAAGACAAATTCAGAGCGTCTTGAAAGGCTTAGCAGCCCAAAGCACATTTCAATCACCAACTTAAAAAAAGAAAAGAAACAGGTGAGCAGAGCAGAAGCACACCGACAAACTTTTTTACAATCCTATCTAGGCAAATGAGGGAGGAAAAGCGAGAGGGGTCACTTTTTGAAAGGCAGAGATCTCCAGAGGTGACATCGGTCTTTTTCATACTATTTTACCATACTTAATTCTGATCCAGCTGGGGTCTTATAAAGAGATTGCTGCAGCTTTTCAACAAAAAGGATAAAAATTTTCCAGTGGGCTTTTCCTCTCATCTAAGAGGCTCACTGGAAACTTCCCACTGTGTGTTTATTTGAGAGGCTGGGCTGCATTGCCATTATCTATCTTAGTGCCTCTTTTCGTCTCTCTTCTGCAAAGTGGCCTCATTTAGCCAGGCCATTCCCACCACCATTCCACCATCCATCAAGGAGCTCGGCTAATGAGCAGAAAAGAGCAAGTCTCACACACAAACACGCCACTTATCTGAATTATTATTTTACCAGGAAAGAGGGAGGAGGGAGGAGGGCGTCGTGAGTAGGGAGAAAGTTTGTTTGACCTTATTTCTCTCTCCTGCAGAAGGCTGGAAAGGAGGCAGACAGCAGAGCAAACGTCCAGGCAGAGCTCAACTCCCACCCCTGCCTGCGGTGCCCTGGCCTCTCTAAGCCCCATTCTTGGGGGATGAGAAACGGAAGGGAGAGTGACGAAGGGAAGGAGGTGCGGGGCCCTGTCCCCGCAAATAGGCCTATCCAGCTGTGTCCCTGACTGGGCCCCCATCGCCCCCACCCACACCCCCAATGAAGGGGTGGGCTGGAGGAGAGAGGGTGTCCCCCCACCCTCTCCAAACGCCCACTGCCTAAAAGCCACGCGGGGAAAGACCACCCTCTTAGGGGCTCGACGGCCCCTACCCCAAGGGGGTTTCATGGGGGGGGACGTCTGATAATTCATACCCCCCAAGTACAGGCCTGGCCCTAAAACCCTGGGCGGGGTGAGAGGGTGTGGGTGGGCCTGGTCCCTTGCGGGCCACGAAGAGGGGGGAGGGGGAGAGGAGGGTGGCGGTGGCGGGAGTGGGCAGCCCGGCCCCCTCTACGGACCCCCGCCCCTGGCACGCTCAGTCCGGGCGCCCGTGACTCCCAGCGATGAGGGTGACCTCGCCCCGACCCCCCCCCACTCCCGGAGCCCGCTCCCAGACGGGCCGGGTCGGGCCGAGCCTGCCTACCTCCGACCCGGTACATGTTGGCCGCCATGTCCGCCCGCCCGCCCGCGGAGCCCGAGCCGAGCCCCGCCCGCCGCTGCCGCCGCCGCCGCCGCCGCCGCCGCCTCAGCCTCGGCCGCCGCCGCCGCCGCCGCCGCCGCCGCCGCCGCCGCCGCCGCCTCACCACGGGGGGGAGGGGAGGGAGGGAACAAGGGGAGGGGGAAGTGAAGGGGAGGGGACGCTGAGGGGTGGGGGCAGGTGCCCGCCCCCAGCACCGGGGCTAGCGAGGCCGGATAGCTGGGCCCGGGGAGGCCAGAGCGCTGTGGGGCCAGCAGGGAGTTGGGGAGGGAGCGGCTTGGGGACCTTGCTGCAAGTGGCGGGCCCTAGGGCAGGGGTCCTGGCCCAAGCCGAGGCCTGCACCCGCAAATGAGGTCCAGGGGCTCTCGGAGAATTGTGGTGGCGGCAGAAGCTCAGCCTCTCCAGAGCGCCTACCGCCTCAGCCAGCGTACCCAGGCACCTGCCCACCCCGAGACGGGGCTTCCTCCCTGCTTCGGTCCCTGCGGAGCCCCAGTCTGTATGACCTCGAGCACGTGAGCTCCAGTCTCCCGGGCAAACACTAGGATGCAAATAAGTGCTCGCAGCAGGGCGCCTTCCTCGTGGTGTTGTTAGTAAGGCGGGCCTGAATCCCTCGGGCCCTGGGGCCAGGGGCACCCCAGGTGCTTGCACCATCTGGTGCAGAGACCTAGGTGGGGACAAGGCTAGAAAAACTGGCCACCTTCCAAGACCACCCTAACTGCACTGGCAGGTCTGTCCGCAATGACCCCAAAACCAGGCTGAAAAGAACCCATTCCCCCACGCCTGGAGCTGGCGGGCCCTATAAAGCAGATCTGCTGGGAGAAGAGACCATTAGACGAGGGGGGCTTCCTTTGCCCTTAAGGGAACGGGATCCTGCAGTTCACCAGCACCACAGTCCCCTAAAGGAAGAGGTTAGGTCTATCAGCTTGCTGCTAATGGACTGTTAACTAGTTAGTGCCTAAAGCTTTTTTTTAAGTTATTATTTTCCCGTGCGAATTCTCTGGACAACCCCTTGTTTTCTCAGCCTTCATACCCTCACAGAAACAAAGAACCAAATAGAGTCCAATCTGAGCTGGCTCTCCCCCAGATGAACACAAACAACTTTCCATAGAGAAGCCAATCCAGTTCCAAACTACTCCCAGACATTGTTGTATAATAAACATGAAGATGATCACTTACTATTGTGGGTTGTTTGGAGTTTCTGGTGATGTACAGCTGTGTGTTGTTAACATGGTTTAGGGTCTGGGCAGGGATGGGGAGTGTCCCCAGAAAAGAAAATTGTGTTTTGTTTGCCTGGTGATGGAAGTTGTGATGGTCCATTATCACAAATTATTGAGGTGAAAAAAAAATAATTTTCTAAATAGCTGAGGGACAGTAAAAAATAAAATAAAAAATAAAGCACCTTTGCCCTACCTTAACTGACTGGGACCCACGTTTTTTCATAAATGAGGACACTAATCCCATTTCACAGGTGGGGTAAAGATCAGCTGTGATAATATCTTAAAATGCTTTGTAAACCATTCAGCATAGAGCACTATGCACATAACAGGTGTCTGCTGCTGTTTTTTTTTAACTCCAGGAAGTTTCAGATTTCTAAAAGTTGTATACCATGAGTCAACCTGTGATCCTCTGTCAGCTCTTTTGACCTAGAGAAAAAAAAGCAAAAGCGTTTTGTTATGCACACTGCATAGCTGTTATTTATCATAATCCTTTTACTGGAGATCCCACAGAAAACATATTGTGACTTATCTGACATCACTCTCTGAGATGACACATAAATAGGGTGAAAAAATTTAGCTGGAGTCAAACCATAAACTGGCAGCAGTATTGGGATAATTCAGCTCATTCCTTTGGTCTAGAATTCTCTAAACCAGGAAGAATTTCTCCAAGTGAAAAGGTCACCTGGAAACCATTAGCTGCAAAGGAATAATAGATTGCAACCTCTAAAAAGGTTTTCTCTCTCTCTCTTTTTTTTTTTTTTTTTTTTTTTGGCTGCACCATGCCGAAATTGCCAGGGCCAACAATTAAAGCCCATTGCACAGCAACAACCTGAACCACAGCAGGGACAATGCTGAATCCTTAACCCTCTGAGCCATGAGGGAACTCCAGTTCTTTAAATAAATGAGCAATATTTCCTCATCAAAATATTACTGTATTTCTCTTAGTTCTGTGTCTGCCTGTCTCATTCCCCCGGTTTGGGGTACCATACTAAGTATTAACCACAATAAATGGGCAAAAAGTGCCAAGAAAGCCCCCTCCATCCATACTTACCTCCTCCTCTTAGAAATAGTCTTGTCTAGAAGCACCATTCTCCACGAAAGGCCTCAGAGACTTGAGAGCGTTGGGGGAGGAGTAAGTAGCAGGAAGTAACAATAACAACAACGGTGGCAGAACCCAGGCTCTTTCCTTCTTTTAGATTCTGTGTGTTTAACCTCTTTCACCGCCAGCTCCTGCGTGCTAAATATCTGAAAGAGTGAGGAAGTGGCCGGGAATGATGGGCTCCAATAGAGAACCAGTTGCAAAGCTGAATGCAGGGACTTTGTGAAATGTTTAGACCTCCTAATATCGAAGTATGCCTGTAAGGGAGTTCTGCAAATATATGTAGATTGAAAAACAACAACCAAATAGAAAAGTGGAAAAGCCTGTACTTTCAAATAGAAAGTACTTCTACCTCCTCAGGCTGCACGGTTCAGATCCCAAACTTGTTATCAGCCAAGCCAAACTTCACTCCTGGTTTGTCTGTTCAGCTTTAAGATCTTAAGCAAGTTGCTTAACCCCTCCGATCCTCAAGCTCTACAAATTATAGCTAGTGATTAACACCTACGGCAGAGGCCTGTGCCAAACTGAACTATACAAAGTGTTGGACGCATGTGAAGCTTCATACTTATTAGGCCCTGTCTCTCTCTTGTAGCCATCCTCCTTCTTGAGGAAGAAGTGTCTCTCAGATCATACCAGAAATCCCAGAGAAAATCCAGCCTTCCCATGTGTAAAATTTCCTGGCTTGGCTGTTATGATTAAAGAACCACTGGAGTTCCCGTCGTGGCTCAGTGGTTAACGAATCCGACTAGGAACCACGAGGTTGCAGGTTCGATCCCTGGCCTTGCTCAGTGGGTTAAGGATCTGGCATTGCCGTGAGCTGGGGTGTAGGTTGCAGACGCGGCTCGGATCCCACGTGGCTGTGGCTGTGGCGAAGGCCGGCAGCTACAGCTCCTGTTAGACCCCTAGCCTGGGAACCTCCATATGCCGCGGGTGCGGCCCTAGATAAAGGCAAAAAGACAAAAAAAAAAAAAAACCATGATAAGGGATTGCCAAAGGGCCCAGAATGTTCCCTATGTCAGTCCTCAGCTTCCCACAGCATAGCTGAAAAAAAGAAGATGCTGCAAGAAAGCTATAGATGAGACAGAGAGTTGGTTTTTGTCTCAACATCAGAATAGAGTTTTTATACATGCCAAAAAAACAAGCAAAAATAAGCCTGGCCAGTCTGGAAACTTTGTGATATTGAACTCAAGAAAGAAGCCTGGGGGTCTAGAATGTAATTAATCTGAAACCAGACAGTCTTTGGATAAAGTAGGGTATCTTGTCCTTTCTATTTTCTTTGATTTGTTTCCTCTCTCTCTCTTTCTCTCTTTCTCTCTCTCTCTCCCTCTCTCTCCCTTTTCTTTCATTACCTTATGTGGTTATTTAGCAAAGCTCTTCTGGAAAAAGACCCAGCTGTCTCAGCTCTTCCAAGGTGGTCCTGGGTTTTATAGGCAGATGACTGTATCTCAGGGGAAGGTTAGCAAGTGATGGCAAAAATCAAAGCGATGGAGCCCCTGAGGGAGGGAGTTTCTCAGCTTCTCCAGCCATGGAGCTTCTCCTTCCATTGCTGCCTTGTGCTAAAAACATGTAACCCAGGACCAATCCTGGAAGGTCTTGATTTTTAGAAGAGTGTGTTTTAGGATTCCACAGGTCTCTCATGCTCTCGAAGGGGAGCTCATCCAGCCATTTTGTTGCATCCATAAAGAGGTTCCTTCGACTACTTTGCCTTCAGGTACTGGAAAAGGGAGTGGAAATCACAATGTGGTCAGGGATGGGCCCCTGGAAGGGTGATCTAATTGATCTAAATGCTTCCTTTTTTAGCAGATGGAGTTCTAGAGTGCTGTGGGGTTTTTGCTTTTTTTTTGGCTTTTTAGGGCTGTACCCCTGGTATATGGAGGTTCCCAGGCTAGAGGTCTAATCGGAGCTACAGTCATCAGCCTAGGCCACAGCCACAGCAACGCCAGATCCGAGCCGCATCTACAACCTACACCACAGCTCAAGGCAATGCTGGATCCTTAACCCACTGAGCAAGGCCAGGGATCAAACCTGCAACCTCATAGTTCCTAGTCGGATTCGTTTCTGCTGTGCCATCATGGGAACTCCATAGAGTGCTGTGGATTTGAACGGAAGGTGGCTGAACAGTTTAGGATATGGGGTCACGAAAAAGAATCATAAGAGGCAACTGGGAAGTGTTGAAGGGATATAAGAGGAAATGTTTGTAGAAATGACTCAAGCAGCAGCAAAGAGAGTGGATTGGAGAGGGTGGAGAGTCCTGGCCACAAGATCAGTTGGCAGGTGGGTAAAAAGGAATAATGACCTAAGGTAAAGGCAGTGGGCTCTGAGCGATGCAGATGGACTTGAGAGAGACTTAGGGAGGAGGAGCCACAGGATCTGGTGCCTTTGGGGAGGCTTGGAGTAAAAAGGTAGCATCCAGTTATGAGCAGCTGGGTGGAGAGAGGTGTGATTCACTGAGTAGAAAGTACAGGAGGGGAAGCAAGTTGCAGGGAGAGGGCTGGTTGACTGGTTCAGTTGTAGACAGGTTGTCTTCACCAGTGCCTTTGAAAACATGCAGGTGTATGTACTCTCTTTGGGAAAGAGGTGGGAAACAGGCCTGGAGTTGGAGAGATCTGGGCTAGAAAGACCCACTTCTGTGTCGCCATCAGTGCAGAGCCTGGTCTGTCTTGTCTGAGAAGTAAACCAAACCCTGGCCTCAGGGGATGAAGCAGGTTCCCTAAGTCCTTCAGCCTGGAAGAAAACAGGTTTAGCCGGTCTGGGTTCAGGAGATCAGAGTCCAGGTCCAAATATGCAAACAGGCAGGGCATGGGCAGAGAGCCAGGTAAGTCACTGACCAAGACAGACAGTGACGACAAAGCGGGGAATGTCCAGTGCTGACCATCCCACAGGCAAATTTCTCAGCTAGAGATAGAGTTCTGCTCCCAGCATGGAAAAAGCGGCTGGGGTGGGAAGGCAGGAGGGGAAGAGAAGGAACACAGCCTAAAAAAAGCACACCTGCCTATTTTCCCTCTTGTCTCTAAGGTGGTAGAGTATGTTGAATGGTGGTCCCCCAAAACGTATGTCTACCTTGAACCTGTGAATGTGACCTTATTTAGTAAAAGGGGATTTGCTGATAAAATTAAGGATCTGGAGATAGGATCATCCTGAGTTAGGGCTGGCCCTCCATCCTGCAAGTGTCCTCGTGTGAGACAGAAGAGAGGGCACAGAGTGAAGAGGAGAAGGCATGTGGAGGTAAAGGTAAAGGATGATGTTAGGGGAGTTCCCGTTGTGGCTCAGTGGTTAACGAATCTGACTAGGAACCCTGAGGTTGCGGGTTTGATCCCTGGCCTCACTCAGTGGGTTAAGGATCCGGCATTGCCGTGAGCTGTTGTGTAGGTCACAGACACAGCTTAGATCTGGCATGGCTGTGGCTGTGACCGGCGGCTACAGCTCCTGTTAGACCCCAAGCCTGGGAACCTCCACATGCCGCAAGTGCGGCCCTAGAAAAGGCAAAAAGACAAAAAAAAAAAAAAAAGAATGCTGTTAGGAGCTAAGGTTCAGGTGATGCTGAAGATTGCCAGCAACCACCAGACGCTGGGGGGAAAGCATGGCCCCCAGAAACAACCAACTTCACGGGCACCTTCATTTCTGGCTTCTGGACTTCAGAACTGTGGGCGAATAAATTTCTGTTGTTTGAAGCCACCCAAGTTGTAAATTGTTACGGCAACCCAGGGAAACTAATACAGATGGTAACCATCCCTCGATTTCCCATAAACATAGATTCAGCCAGAAAACAGTGAGTGCTACAAGCTGAGATTAAGGGACACAGAAGCAAAATCAAAGATTAAAGAGAGAAGCACAGAGAGAAGGGGGCCCAACACCACTCCACCGAAGACCTGCTCAAACCCTTTAGGCAGAGCTCGGTTTATCTCAAGTTTGTGTCTCCTTCTTGCTGACACGGTTAGCTTAGCACTAAGAGAAAAAAGCCCCCAGACGCCATGCCCCTCAGCTAAGGGCCAGTGGAAGCATTCCCGTTTTTGCTTCCGCAGCACACCTGTGGGATATCACACATTCCCATGAGCAACAGCAGATTGCCAATAAAGTAATGTACCAATTAACCCCTTAACTGGGTTTCTTTGTCAGGAAGAGCTCAATCCCAATCAATGCTTCTTGGGGAGGGTGGAAGGGGGGGAAAGAGCGGCTACCAAGGGTATAAGGTTTGTTTACAAAAATGCCCTTTTCATTCAACAGATAGAAATGAGCACGGGTAAAGGCATTGAGGACGCAGCAGTGAAGGAGATAAACAAAGCACCCGTCCCCAGAGCTTGTGTTCCAGTGGAGGGGACAGACAGTGAGCAGGTAAATCAATCAATAGACATGCTGGTACACAATGATAAATGCTCTACAGAAAGTAAATCAGAACAAGGAAACAAAAAGTGATGATGGGGGTCAGGGAAGGCCTCTTGGATATAGTAAGGACTGAAAAAAGAGACCTGGAGTTCCCGTCGTGGTGCAGTGGTTAACAAATCTGACTAGGAACCATGAGGTTGTGGGTTCCATCCCTGGCCTTGCTCAGTGGGTTAACGATCAGGCGTTGCCGTGAGCTGTGGTGTAGGTTGCAGACGCGGCTCGGATCCTGCGTTGCTGTGGCTGCGGCGTAGGCCAGTGGCTACAGCTCCGATTAAACCCCTAGCCTGGAAACTTCCACATGCCGGGGGTGCGACCCTAAAATGACAAAAAGGCAAAAAAAAAAAAAGAAAAAAGAGACCTAATGATAGGATGGAGTGAACCCTGGGACATGTGGGGAGCAACATATAGGACAAGGGAATAGCAAGTACAAACTCCCCAAATGGAGACAGCCTGGAGTTCCCTGGTGATGCAGTGGGTTAAGGATCCAGTATTGTCACTGCTGTGGCTCGAGTCACAGTTGTGACACAGGTTCAGTCCCTGGTTCAGGAACTTCCACATGTCAAGGAGGCAGCCAAGGAGTTCCCGTCGTGGCGCAGTGGTTAACGAATCCGACTAGGAACCATGAGGTTGCAGGTTCGGTCCCTGGCCTTGCTCAGTGGGTTAACGATCCGGCGTTGCCGTGAGCTGTGGTGTAGGTTGCAGACGCGGCTCGGATCCCGCGTTGCTGTGGCTGTGGTGTAGGCCGGTGGCTACAGCTCCGATTGGACTCCTAGCCTGGGAACCTCCATATGCCACGAGTGCAGAGGCAGCCAAAAAAAAAAAGAGAGAGAAAGAAAAAAATAATTTGGAACATGAGGAATACAAAATAGAATGGGACCGGCCTTTTTCTTTCCTTTTTTTTTTTTTTGGCCATACCTGTGGCCTTACGGAATTTCCTGGGCCAGGGACTGAACCTGCCCCAGAGCTGTGACTTGAGCCACAGCAGTGACAACCCTGATCCTTAACAACTAGGTCATCAAAGAACTCTGAAAGGGACCATTCTTGACTTCCAATTTTTTGTTTTATTCTTTATGTCTTTTCTAGGGCCACACCCGTGGCATATGGAAGTTCCCAGGCTAGGGGTTGAATAGAGCTGCAGCTTCTGGCCTACACAGCCACAGCCACAGCAACACAAATCTGAGCCTTGTATGTGACCTGTGCCGAGCTTGTGACAACTAGAGATCCTTAGCCCACTGAGTGAGGCCGGGGATCTAACCTGCATCTTCATGGATACTAGTTGGGTTCTTAATACGCTGAGCCACTATGGGAACTCCATGGAGATATACTTTTTAGATAGAGCCCAAAGCTCTGGCTGAAGGATTGGATGTAGGAGATGAGAAGACAAAAATCAATGGACTTTAGTACTTCCAGATGCTTGTAAGTATTTGCTTGGGGGTTGAAATAGACAATGGATCTGAGCTCTGGAGCTCAGGAGACAGGCCAAGGCTAAAAACGCAAATCTGGGGAGTCTCCACTCTGTGGATAGTCCATGAAGCTGGGGACTGGTCAGATCACAGGGAGAGAGTATAGATGGAAAAGCAGGTAGAAGCCTGAGCCCTGGGGCAAGCCAGCTTTGAGGGCAGAGGTCATTTCTGCACCCTGGCTGCCCCAAGGAAACTGCTGTAATAATGCCCAGGCCCCACCTTCAGAATTCCTGATTTTCAGTTGAGAAAAAAAATCCTCAGGTGATTTTAATGGGACTGAGGAAGGGATGAAGAAGCTAGGAAAAATAAACCTGAGGGGTACAGCCCCCAAAAACCAAGTGAAAAAGGGAGGGGTCCAATTGTGACAAATCAGAGCTACCAATCAAACCCTGGATTTGGCAGGATGGTGGTCTTTATTTATTTATTTAGCTTCTTAGGGCCGCACCCGCGCGTATGGAGGTTCCCAGGTTAGGGATCGAATCAGAGCTACAGCTGCCGGCCTGCGCCACAGCCACAGCCACAGCCACAGCCACATGGGATCTGAGCCACGCCTGCAACCTACACCACACTCATGGCAACACCGAATCCTTAACCTACTGAGCGAAGCCAGGGATCGAACCCGCAACCTCATGGTTCCTAGTTGGATTCGTTTCCACTATGCCACCACAGGAACTCCAAGATAGTGGTCTTTAGAATTCACCCCTCTGCCGTCTTTTCTTTCCTTCTTTCTTTCTCTTTCTTTCCTCTTCTATTTTTTTAATGGCCTTACCGCAGCATATGGAAGTTCCCAGGCTAGGGGTAGAATTGGAGTTGCAGCTGTCAGCGTAAACCGCAGCCACGGCAACACCAGATCTGAGCTGCATCTTCAACCTACGTCGAAGCTTGCAGCAATGCCGGATCCTTAACCCACAGCGAGGCCAGGGATCTAACTCGCATCTTCAACAGGATTCTTAAACTGATGAGCCACAGTGGGAACTGTCCTGCATCTTTTCTTTTGGTGGTCCCTTACTGTCCAAACCCTAAGCAGCTTGAAACAAATTGGTAGGGTTCTGGCCTTAGATGTTCTGCGGTGTAGATGACTCCAAGAGCAGAGGGGGGGTGCTCATGAACCGCCCCTACCTCCCCCCACCCCCACCCCCGACTGAGGGATGGAGACTAGAATTTGCTCCTTTCATCTTTATCCATAGGTTTGTTGCTGCTGCCCTTTCTAAAAGAGACTGAGGAAAGTTTATTTGCACTCTTGATTTCAAAAAGGACAGAAAATGTTGGAGGACTCAAAGCAAAACGTTGATCTCCTGGATAAATAAATCGTTGTTTATGTTTCCTTTTATCTCTGCAAAGTTTTGGAGGAAAAATGTAGAAGCAGTATAGGGCTACGCCAAGGAGCTTCTTTTACAAGGCCAATCTGGGACCTTATCATTAGTGGCGACCAACACAATGTTTCCCATTTAATTGCGCAGATCAGAGCACTGAGGACCTGTCTCCAAAGAGAGGGCACCTAGAGGTAGTTTAACCTTTTTGAGGTTTTGGAAAAGAACACCCAGGACCTGTCGAGCCAAGTCCTGTCACTGGTTGCTTTCCTTTTTTTTTTTTTTTTTTTTGTCTTTTTAGGGCTGCACCCAAGGCATATGGAGGTTCTCAGACCAGGGGTCTAATTGGAGCTGTAGCTGCCGGCCTATGCCACAGCCACTGCAACCTACACCACAGCTCATGGCAAGGCCAGATCCTTAACCCACTGAGCAAGGCCAGGGATCAAACTCGCAAACCTCATGGTTCCTAGTCAGATTCGTTTCTGCTGCACCACAAGGGGAACTCTGGTTGCTTTCTGTTAGAGGAGACTAAGAGTCCATCCCCTGGAAACCCTGATTCCCTCCAGCCCCCTCCCCCCACAACGGGCTTCTGGTTTAGTGGATGCAGTCTGGTGTATTCTTGGAATACAGGATGGAGCCCATATTAGAAGCCAGAATTCTGGAGATGGAAGCAGGAAAGAAGGTTCCAGCATTTCACGGAATCTCTTTCTTCCTGTGCCCTTGAATTCGGCTGCCTCCTTTTATCTGATGTCCCCTTTCTCTGCTCCACACTCACACAGAACCCAGGTTGGACCCTTTCTAGAGGTGGTCTGAAGTCTGCCATCAGATCAGAACAGCTTCAGAGGCTGAATTTGAAGACGCTTGGGCCGTTGCTGTTCCCATCTCTTCCTACCCCTCCCATTCTCCCCACCAACACTCGCGCCTTCACACCCCTACAGGGACCCTCAGATCTGGGCTGAAATGAAGACGACTTGCTCGTCACAATCCGTGCCTCCAGGAGGAGCTTTGAGGTGACACCTTCAAGGCTCAAGGCTTACATCTCCGCTGTAGCTCAGCTTCTCCCAAAGCAGCAGAGGGAAGGCCCTGAGAGCTGAGGGATGGAGTGACTCCCAGCCACTGGCATGTTGCTGGGATCTGATGCATTATTTATGATGCTGGTGTCAGCATGGCTCCCAGGCACCAGGGGAAATGGAAAAGGCACTTGGGCCTGTGCTGATTAAACTAAATATTTAAACAGGAATCAGGAATTGAGGCAAAAATCCATTTTTCTTCAGTAAAGCAGAGAGCACCACAAATGACTTCAAGGCTGAGGGCTTGGTAAACACCACGCAGATTCTAAAGGAAAGCTGGGGGCCCCTGGCTTTCCTCCACCATCAGCTCCCAGTTCCCTCTCCAGGCAGATCTGAAGGGTTTGCAGGGAACTTTAGACTCAGAGGAGGGGAGAGGAGTGTTGGACAAGCAAAGGAAAGGTTTGAGAGTCACGTGGGGATGAAATTAGGAAACACCAGAACAAATTCTGGCGGCCTTTTCTGCATTTCCCTGTCTCCTGAGATCTGTTCTTCCATGTTTCTCGGCATCTGTTCTATCGCATCTGCTCGCAATATCTCACTTACCTTTTGATTAGCTGGAAGGGGGATGCTGGGATGTTGGACAACCACGAACCAACTCTCTTGTGTTGCATCTTCTTATCGCACGTGAGACAGGTCCCAGTTAGGAAACCGTCCTCCTGCACAGAACACAGAAGAGACCCTACACAGAGAGGACACAGAGGAGCAGGGCCCTCCCATTACAATATCCAGAAATTTCCAGATATGGGGAAAGAAGACATCTCAAAAGGTAATTTCCTGGTGGAAAGACAGAGTTGTCATTTGGCCTGCCCCCTCTCTCGCTCCTTTTCTTCCCTCCCGATGGGGTCCCTCGCTCGTATTCCCACAGCAGTATTTCCCGGTCCCCAGGGATGTGCTTTTTCCTAGTCTCTGCGTGTATAAACACCCTTATCCTCCTTTCCTCTAAAGACAGCCGAGACAGGCTGACATTTTCAAAATTAACTTTTATGAGAACTTAGGAAAGAAAAGGAAATCACTGCAGAAAATACAAATGCAGAAGTTCAATTCAGATCAACACGTGCTGAGAGTCTGTGTTTAGTATCGACTGAACTCGTGCTATATCCTGGGTTACCTGGATAGATGATATAGATTTCTGATCCTCAAGGACTTCATTATCCATTGGAAGATGCAGACAATTTGTATATGATGAGTTATAATCTAATAAGATAAAAGCCATAATCACCCCGAATTGGTAGCAATTAATATGGTCTGCTGTAGGGGCAGGGCTGGTAGCAAAAGCCTTTGAGAGAAGAAGGTGATATTTGATCTGCACTATCAATAAAAAAAAAAAAAACTTGACCTGGTGAAAAGTCAAAAAGGACATTTCGGACAGCGAGAATAGCATATAGGAGGTACATGCATGACATATGAGAACTAACTGGAAACTTGGTTCAAAGCCAGATTATCAAGGCCTTCAGTGCCAGGCTAAGGAGTCTGACCTGATGCAATAGGGCCTAGAGGCAATGGGGAGTTAACTTGGTTATATTTGTACTAAATAAGAAGGATAAGAGTTCCCGCTTTGGTGGCTCAGGTTGCAGTGGAGGCATGGGTTTGATCCTCAGCCCAGCACAAAGGGTCTGGTGTTGCCACAGCTGCTACATAGGTCACAGCTGTGGTTCAGATTCAGCCTCTGGCCTAGGAACTTACATATGCTACAGGTATGGCCATAAAAAAAATAAACTGGCATTTTAATTTTTGTAATAGTCTCCTATAAGCTAGGTTGGCATAAATATATGAAGTTTCTGGACCTGTAGAGCTGACAATAGACCATGCACAGCCATGCTGCCTATAAGACTTCTCTTTAAATTCGACAGAGACATCTATGAAAAGACAAGGGGTAAATTAGAATTCATTGTATTAAGTTCCATTCTCTTTCATTTGGTGTTAGAGACTGACTATTTTTGTTCCCACAAAATTCATATGTTGGGATCCTAACTCATAATGTGATGGTGATAGAAGGTGGGGGTCTTTGAGAGTTAATTAGGTGATAAGGGTGGAACATTCACGACGGAATTATAAGAAGACCACAGAGAGCCCTCCAGCCCTCTTCCTGCCATGTGAAGTTGCACCAAGAAGCCTGCAACCAGAGTTCCAGATGTGGCTCAGCGGGTTATGAACCCGACTAGTATCCATGAGGATGTGGGTTCGATCCCTGGCCTCACTCACTGGGTTAAATATCCGGCACTGCCACGAGCTCTATCATAGGTTGCAAACGCAGCTAATATCGGGCATTGCTGTGGTGCAGGCTGGCAGCTACAGCTCCAATTCCACCTCTAGCCTGGGAACTTACATATGTTGAAGGTGTGGCCCTTAAAAAAAAAAAAGAAACCACCCGATCTTGGGCTTCCAGACCTGTGAAGAATAAATTTCCGTGTATAAAAGTTTCTAGTCTACCATATTCAGTTCTAGCAATACTAACTGTTTAAGAAGATTTGAAAAGGCAGAAATGACCCAAATGGGAGGAGAAACGGCCTTATTGCCTAAGAACCCTTTCCATGTATTGGCTCCCACTTCAAAAACCCCAGAGGTCTGAGGTCTCAGGAGTCCTGGAAGATGAGGTCACCCATGCCCTAGAGAATTCTTGTCAGGGAGAAGCAGATAAAGGTTTGGGGGCTCCTATGAGAAGAGATTACTATTATTATTTTGTCTTTTTAGGGCTGCATCTGAGGATATGGAGATTCCCAGGCTATGGTAGATTTGGAGCCGTAGCCACCAATCGAACAGGTGTCCTCATGGATGCTAGTCAGATTCATTTCCACTGAGCCATGACGGGAACTCCCGAGAAGTGATTATTGATGTTTAAGAACTTGAGAGCAGTTCAGGCCTATGAGACTTCAGATCCCGGGAATGTGGAGATCTGGAGTTCCTGCTGTGGCGCAGTGGGTTAATGATCGGGCTGGTTTCAGAACTTGGAGATGTTTAGCAACCAGAAATCATTCAAGTTTGAAAAATATGAGGACTGAATTTGCCCAGGCCTTCGGAAAATTAACTGAAGAGAGATAACAGATGGCAAATTATAACTAGCTTTTTTTTTTTTTTTTGGCTTTTGTCCTTTTAGGGCCGCACCTGCGGCATATGGAGGTTCCCAGGCCAGGGGTCTAATCGGAGCTGTAGCCGTCGGCCTTCGCCACAGCCACAGCAAGGCCAGATCTGAGCTGTGTCTGCAATGTACACTGCAGCTCACAGCAATGCAGGACCCTTAACCCACTGAGCAAGGCCAGGGATCGAACCCACCACCTCATGGTTCCTAGTCAGATTCATTAACCCCTGAGCCACAATGGGAACTCCATAACTAGTTTTTTAAAAGATAAATATTAAGCAACTTAAAGGAGTTCCCTTTGTACTCAGTGGTTAAGCGACACAACTAGGATCCATGGGGATGTGGTTTCAATCCCTGGCCTTGCTCAGTGGGTTAAGGACACAGTGTCGCAATGAGCCACAGACGTGGCTCGGATCTGGTGTTGCTGTGGCTGTGGTGTAGGCTGGCAGCTGTAGCTCCGATTCGACCCCTAGCCTGGGAACCTTCATATGCTGCAGGTGTGGTTCTGAAAAGAAAAAAAAAAAAAGGTGAATATTAAGCAACTTAAGAAATACTAGCTGAGGATTGACCAAAATTATAAGTCCCAAGGATATTGCTTGTGTTCTCTCAGCCATCTCTGGGCACTAACGATGGATTAGTCTATACCTCCAGTAGAGGGGCCCTGGTCATCTTTCCTGAGTCAGGTATGTAAACACACATTTGAAAATTTATTTGGAGTTTTTTAGTGGTCCAGAGGGTTTGGGATCTGGTGTTGTCACTGTAGTAGCTTGGGTTGCTGCTTGGGCTCTAGTTCGATTCCTGGCCCAGGTGCTTCCACATGCCTCAGGGGCAGCCAAAAAGAGAAAAATGTATTTGCTCACAGAGATGAGGTTGGACATTTCCAAAATAATTTAAATGTCTAAGAAAGTTAGGAAAATGCCCAAAACCCCTACAAAAAAAAAAAACCTAAGAAATAGGATATTAAGTGAAATAAAACAAGCTGGATTAAAATACATATGGTACAACTGCATTTTGGAAAACTAAAAATTAAATATTTGTAGTGTAAATATATAGACATATACAGATGTATAGAAGATTGGCTAGAAAGAGCTCCACTCACAGTAGTTACCCCTAGAGACAGGAAGTGGGAGGCATGTGAAAAGTAACTCAACTTTTTTCTTTGTACTTACAAGTTGTTTGAAGTTTTCCGCAATGAGAATGTATTACTTTTTCACCAAATACATTTTTTTTGGCCACACCTGTGGCATATGGAAGTTCCCAGGCCACGGATCAAATCAGAGCAGCAGCTATGATCTATGCCACAGCTGTGGCGACTCTGGATCCTTAACCCACTGCACCACAGTGGGAGTTCCTAATTACATTTTTTTAATTAAGGAAAAATGTAAAAACCAAAGACATGGGCACAAAATTATAGAATAAAATTTTTTCTTTCTTTTTTTTTGCTTTTTAGGGCCACACCCCTGGCGTATGGAGGTTCCCAGGCTGGGGGGACAACTGGAGCTACAGCTGCCAGCCTACGCCACAGCCACGGCATCGCCAGATCCGAGCCGCGTCTGCGGCTTATACCACAGCTCACGGCAACACCGGATGCTGAACCCACTGAGCAAGGCCAGGGATCAAACCCGTATCGTCATGGATCCCAGTCGGGCTTGTTAACCGCTAAGCCACAGAGGGAACTCCCTAGAATAGAACTTTCTGAAGCCAAGTTGATCAGTCACTTTTCTTGGGTGTCCAGCCTGCACCCATATTCCTTCCACCAAGTCAACTTACCTTTTTTTTTTTTTGTAAATTATTTTATATAAACCAGAACAAACAAAAAACCCCAACTGCTATAACTAAGAAGATACCAGTCCATGAGTGCCTGTGTACCCTAGGCTAAGATGAAACTTTATTATAATGTGGAGGCCACAGTTTTAAGTAAGGATGAGGCAAGCACTTTCGAGATAACTCTTAGAAGCAAGAAAGGAGGACCAATCTGACAAGGGCAAGACTAAAGCAAGGAGTCTCGTTACAAAAAGCTTTTTCAATAAAACAAGTGAGACAATGTTGTAAGATCAGCTTTATATTCTGCGCTAAACTTGCTGATTGACTTAGACACACTTGCATTCTGAATTATTCATTAATTTGTCCGAGAGAGAAGGAAAGAATAACTGAATCCTTACAATGGCTACGGGAACTTACACTATCCTATCAAAGTGTAAGTGTGCAATAAAGTAACCTTCTCCAGTTTTCCAGTCTCTCCACAATCAAGTCCAGACTCCTTAGTACAATATTGGAGGAGGCCAGCCCTTTATAACCTGGCCCAGACTTCCCCTTCTCCCCAGGTACTCCACCAGTTTGGACCATCCTCGGCTCCCGGAGCAGGGCAGGGGCTTGCCTTGGCCTCATGTTTCCAAGACCTGGCCTTCCCTCTTTCTGCTCCACTGGGTGAACCTCTTAGTTTAAACATAAGCTCCTTCCTAGACCCCTTAACGCCCCTATCACGCTATTCTGTCAGAACACCATGGTCATTTGGGCCCATCCCTCCACCACAGCAGTGGGCTCCAATCCTGGCTGATCATCAGAAGCACAAGGCAGTTTTTTTTTTCTTTTTGCCTTATCTAGGGCCGCAGCCGCGGCATATGGAGGTTCCCAGGCTAGGGGTCTAACAGGAGCTGTAGCTGCCGGCCTTCACCACAGCCACAGCAATGCGGGATTCAAGCCGCGTCTGCAACCTACATCACAGCTCACGGAAATGCCGGATCCTTAATCCACTGAGCAAGGCCAGGGATCGAACCTGCAACCTCATGGTTCCTAGTCGGATTCGTTAACCACTGAGCCACAATGGGAACTCCAAGACTCTGTATTTTTTAAAGTCCTCCAACGACTGTGGTCATCACCCAGAAGGGATGAGATGTCTATAGCTCATAAAACTGTCAACTGAGGAGTTCCCGTTGTGGCACAGTGGGTTAGGAACCCAACACAGTGTCCTTGAGGATGGGGGTTCAGTGTTGCTGCAGGTAGGTCACAGACGTGGCTCGGATCCCACTTTGCTGTGTGGCTGTGGTGTAGACCAGCAGCTGCAGCTCTGATTCGACACCTAGCCCGGGAATTTCCCTATGCTGCAGGTGCGGCAGTAAAAAGGAAATAAGTAATTTAAAAAACCCACAAACTGTCAACTGAAGAAAAAAAAAAAAGCACAGCCTAAAAGATAAGCATTATGTTTTATTCGGCAGACAAAACTGAGGACTTTAAGCCCAGGACACAGCCTCTCTGGTGACAGGAGACATGACTGTGAAGCCCCCCAGACCAAACCCACTGGTTCCAGTAGCCCTTTACTCCCACTTCTGTGCAGCTCTTGCTGTGGGGTCCACGTGACAGGGGTCCCGTTCTGCCATACTGTGTACTAACTTGTTGTGTGTCCCACCCTGATCACATTGTGCCTCCTGTCTTCTCACATGACCTTTCTCCCATCCGAACTCCAGCTTTTGACGGCAGGGAACCCATCAGGGACCACAGAATCCATGCACAAGGATGCTTGAGGAACAGGCATAAGGAGTAAAAGCAGGGAAAACTTCTGGAGTGCAATGCATGTGAGAAACTACAAATAATTATTTTCAAGTCTTTTTGGTTTGACTAGGGAAAAAAATATAATCAACAATCTGGTTGCCAGGCTGGATTGTAGGCGGCAGCCACCCCTAGAGTTGATTATATACGTTTTCCAAAAAAAAGAAAAAGAAAAAACAACACACAGAGGTCCAGGGAAGTGCAGGGTCTTGCCGCTGGTCCCAAAGCTGTATGAGGAAGAGGAAGACATTCTAAATCTGATCCAGGGATGGCCACAGACTTCTGACTCAGTGAGGGACCAGGCCACACCCTCTGCTAATCTCCCGGTGGCCTTTGTTTGAGTGAAGTCACTTTATTAGCATATAACAATGGAGACAACCAAGATGCCTTCCCATTTCCATTTCCATTTAAGTGCCCAAAGCAATCACCAGGTGCCTCTATTGTCATTGCTATTAGCTGAAGTTAATAGTTTTTTATTAAGACTCCAAGGCCCTCCCTTTCTCCCCCTCGGCCCCCACCAGGGTAGCCACAGGAGGAATTCTCAAAACAGCCACTCACCCTTTCAGGAGTGGCTTCCTTTAAGTAGTACTATTATCATTGTGATTAGCCTCATCTCGAGCCCTCCTTTCCTATCTTGGAATCCTTCTGGGAAGACAAGTTCAAGATTCCCTGCTTCAAAGAATTTCAGTAACCAGAATTTCTAGTTGAAAGTACTTCCCCAGGCATAGAGGCCTCGGGCCACGATCTGGAGTCTCAACCCCACCCAGAACTGATTTGGGGGGGCTGGAACCTCTGAGCCTCCATTTTCACGTCTGCAAGCCCTCTGCTCTTGTACCCCACACTTCTGAGAATCATATCATACAGCGGGAATATGGCTTATCAACTTTAAACCTTCTTGAAAACCTGCCAAGCATCAGGCACAAAACTAGAAGCTGGGCACATTTTATCTAATGAGGTAGGTTTTTTATTATACTCTTATCTTGCATCTGGGAAGCCAAATTCCTTCTTCATACCCTCCCCCCATTTTTTATTAACTCCAATGCATTAATTCTATCTGGGAACACCCGCTCCCTCCTCCATCCCAGGAGCATGGCCTTCAATACCCTAGCTCTCATCTCACCTAGAGTATTTCTCTGCAGAATTACAGACGAAGCCTTGCAAGGTTTTTTCCTGCTCCCCAGAGGGATCTCTTTGTTCTGCAGATCACCTGAAGCCACTCCCCTAATATGCTCCGCTGCCCTCTCCACAGTTTATCTGGGCTAG